>OZ023266.1:167000756-167600756 GCA_964006375.1 Tillus elongatus
CTCATTTCAGGGCATTCGACCTTTTAAGGCAGTTAAAGCAATTACGAAAGTTCTTGGTTATACCATGCTTTATATATTTCGTCTCAAATTGACACTTCAACAAAAGGCTACAAAGAAAAAAAACAACTAGACAACATTCAGGTACAAGACAGACTATTCTCTTACCGATAACTGAACTAAAGTTAAACCCGAGGAGCGTCAGAAGAGATCACACGAATTGTGGCGCTTTGCGACTAGTCCTGGGGACATTGCACACATTTTGCTAAAAACATAGATTATTTAAAAAAGCTTGATGTCATTCTCAAATCCAGCGTGCTTAAACTCGTATTGAATTATCTTGACGACAGTGACAGTTGGCATTTGTTGTCGTTGACAACCATGGAGCAAAAATAGAGTAGCAACCAACTGTTGGTCACAATAACAGAATACATGGAATTTCAAAGAATAAGAAAGTAGTATAGTAACGTCGGTTCTGTGACACTTGGATGGCCACATACCATCCGAAGCATCCATGACCTCTGTCAGGGTCACCTTCTTCAGTTCTTTCAAGGTCATTGGTGAAGAAGTGATTGCCAATGACCAGAAGCTATTTTTGATCGTCACAGACCTTTAGGTCTTTTCAAGGTCATTGGTGAAGAAGTGAAGAACAACAACAACAACAACAACAACAACAACAATGACCAGAAGCTTTTTTTATCTTTTGTACCTGGCTTAGCGAGCCGTGTATTTACACATGTTACCTTGTTGAATTGTGAACGCTGGAGCTTCACCTTTTTTAAACATGTATGTGTATGCATTACGTTAGATATTTATCTAGTTTTATGTTACGTAAAAGCGTTGTTGAGGAATAAAATAAAACACTGATTAAGTGTAACTATTCATTTTTATTTATTTATTTATTTATTTATTTATTTTTTTCAATAGGAGCAATAAGTTGTTATTGTATTTTAGTTTTAGAAACTTCCTGTGGAACCTAAACCATTTATGCCTCGAGACGTTGGTGGTAATTCTTCAACTTCTTCGATTCGAGGATGATGTATCTTTTCTAATATGAGTTGTGCGATTCTGCGTCCAACATGGATAAATATTTCAGAACTTGAATTATTTATAATAAGCACTTGAACTTCCCCTCTATAATCTGGGTCTATTACACCAGCTCCGATATCAATGCCTACTAAGGCTAGTCCTGACCGAGGTGCTATCCTTCCATAACATCCTTCTGGTATTTGAATGGCTACACCTGTACTTATCAGTCTTCTTTTCTGGGGTGCAATTACATAGAAGTTGGCACTTTTAAGATCAATGCCTGCTGCATTTTGTGATCCCCTCGATAAAGAGACAGCAAGATTAGCTAACCTTTTGTACTTCAGTACAGGTTCTAATTCTGAAAATAGTGTGTACAATGTACAATTTTTCAGTTTTTATTTTTAATATTACAAATTAACATAACATAACATAAGCAGTTTTAATATATTACAAATTAACGTATCATAAACATTTTTACAAGGTCTTTTATAATTAAAAGTGAGGAGGATGAGTCTTTAACATCGTCATCGGCTACATTGATATCTTCTAAGTTAAATCTAAACTTTTTAACAAGTCGTTCTAGTGTTCTGAGCTCTTGCTCAGAATCTACCTTAAGTCTATAATATTTTACTGGTAAATTATCAAAAATTTTTTTAAAATTTCAGTTTTCAGTGATAAAAGCTTAATCACAATTAAGCATATCTATATATTTTCTATAGAAATAATTGTTTCTATCAAAATATATTGTCTCATAATGTATTGTATGAATTTGTGAATTAGCACATTTTTTACATAGTTTAATTACAATTTTTAATTCTTTACTTAACCATATATTACAAAGAGTTTTTAACGATTCTATTACAACAATATTTTTACATTTAATACATTTCATGATTTTTCTATAATTTGTATCAAACAAACTTTTAATCAGCTTTGTCTCTGAGGTTGAATTTGAGCTGCTACCTAAAATGGTAATATAGATTAACTAAAAATAACCCCATGGTAAAGTATCAGTATGGATGTAATTTATATTTCGTTTGTCATCAAATGGACTTAACCCAATTTTATTTTGTTTAACAGTAAAAACTTCATGTTTTGTTGATCTAATAATATTTTGAGACACTTCTGTTACTTTATTGGTAAATAAACAATTATAATAATCATCAAAGGTTATCGTGTTTAAAGCAGATTTTTTAATACCTTTTGCTTTTTTAACTAGGGTCTCTTGATTTTCTAGTTGTTCTTCTTGAATTTTGATTGTATACATTTTAGACCTTAAGCCAATAAAATGAGTTGGAATTCTTCCGTTATTTTCATCTTTCATAAGTCCAATAACCTTTTTGTTTTTTAATGGAATGTTATAAACATTATTTGCGGGGTAAGAGGAGGTGTCAAATTTTGAAATGTCTTCTTTTACATGTTCATAAATATCATCAACAAAAATTTGATAAATTAAGCTGTCTGTGTCCGTGTATAATAACTTAGCTCTGTTACCAAATTTTTTGTGAATATAATTATAATGAAAGTCGTAAAGTATAATTTTTGAAATATCTAATATTGCCATACCTACATAAATAGGTTTATTGTATTTGATTTTCAGTCTGTTCATTTCAATAATTACCATCTTATTATCAATATCAGTATCATTACCGAAAATTTCACAGCTATGAAAATTGGGTTGAGAAATATAATGTCTTGCACCAAACCGACCTGACCACTTAGTCACTAGTTTTATATCCTTATATTTTTTTACATTTTCTATAGTTTTTCCAAATACAGAATTATTCATTAATTTATAGAATTCTTGTTCAAATTTATTTTTGCTTTGTTTCCTAAAATAAGTGTTTAAATCAATATAACTTTTTAACCACGCTGACTGTTTGAATTTAAGACATCTATGTATATTTTTTAATTTTAACCCTAAATCTAATGCTTGCTTTAAATTTCTGTAATGAATTACATATTTGTTTTTATCAAAAAAGGTAGTCATTAGTTTTTTATTTTTTGTTTGTGAACTTGGTGGCACCAGATGTTCAGCACACAAGGGTAAGTCTTTGTGTGTTTCAAATAGTTCTTTTGGATAATGAAGGTCAACTTCAAGAATATAACCATATTCACTATCATCTGGAAGATTAAGAATATTTTCTTCATAAATTTTTTCACCTGTCACCCATTCAAACTGCCCATTGGGCAATGGGCAGCTCATAGCTGCTCCATAGAGGTTATTAACATCAAAATACATAATATATGAAGAAGGTTTTTGAGGATTAAAATTTCTTTTCATGTATTTATTGTTTGCTTCAGCATATCTGTTTGAACATTGAGATATTCCACCTCTGATACCTTTTTCAATAAAATTAATCATGTCTACGTCTTTTAAAAGTTCCAACTGAACATTGGTATGTTTTAACATAGCATCAAAGGCTAATCCAGGTGCTGTAAAATAATGAAGACTATCTAATTGATAAGCTTTCATACATGTTTTTCTAAAATTTTCAAAAACGTCTGCAAGCAGTAAAACATCTGTCTTTAAATATAACTCTGCGTAATCTTTTAAGGTTTGAATGTTGAAAGCTTTCCAGACAGTGCAAGCATGCTGATATTCCTCTTGTGAAATAGAATTATTATTTAAATTACTGTGAAAAGATTCAAGAGGTGGTAAGCAAGTGTCCTCTAATTTTGACCAGGAATCAATGTATTCGTATGGAAAAACCCCTTTACGCGTAACTAATTTAAATTGATCTTTTTCCTTATAAAACTTGTTTGTAATCATCTTTTGATTGTCCTCTAAATATGATGATAATTTTTCAAGACTGCATGCCATGAACCTGTACGAGTCTAAAAATCTGAAACTTATCTTAGTATTCTGAATGTATTTGCTAAAAGAAATATATTTTTCTTTATTGATCGGTAATAAACTGATATTGCCTTTAATTTCAGTACTTAAAGCTTTAATTATAAAATGACTATCATAACCAGATAAATTGTGAAATATGACTGGAATAAAATGAGGTATTTTATAATTTAAATTACAGCAATTATGTGCGGGACCTCTGTATTTCCCTGTAAGATGACAGTGATCTTTAACTTTAGTTTCATCAGAGAAAAAAGTTTTTGAGCATATATGACAAATATTTGATAAATTAAATTGATTTAGTTCTTCAGAAGATAAAGGTTCTAATGGAGCAATGTTTGATAACAAAGAATTTATTTTAAAAGCTATTTTTTCAAGTTCTTTTACGAACCAGCTTATGCAATCCTTTCCAGTTTTAATAGCAAATTTAGATAGTGAATCGTCATAAGTACATTTAAGATAATAAGCAATGCTGAATGGTTCATGTTTTTGATATTTAGTACTTTTATTTGAAATTTGTGGATCATTATATTTGTTTAGAATACTTTCAAGATCTGCATATATAACAAAGGGGACAGGTTCCTTATGTGTAAAGTTTTTAAATTTAACATCTTCTTTTTCTTTAGGAAGGACAACTTTTGTCTTGTTAAATTGTTTACAATCAATTGCATGCTTCTCCAATTTATCTTTTGTAAGAAAATAATTTAGACAACGTTCACAAAACCATTTCTTATGTTGTTTCTGACCTATTTGGTTATGTACTAATCGTGATAAATTTTTTATGTACGTGAAATGAAATAAAGGTTGATGGTTTTCTTTGAGTTTTTTTGTTGACTGCTGTTGATATTTGTTATCATCATTGTAATTAAAATTATTATTATTATTATTATTATTACAAGGAATCATAAGTAAATTAATAACTGGAGAATAATTAGTTTTGCTTAAACATAATGGTAGTACTTCTTTTTTATCAATAGTAAATACATTTATAGCTAATTGGTTCATCTCTTCAAATTTTGAAATATCTTTTAAGCGTATAGGAAAAGTTATATTATTATATTTTAAAACTCTACTAAAATGGGGGTATGAATTAATACGAGAGCTATTTTTGTCTATAGCTGCAGGATATAAAGCACATACTACGGACCACAAAAAGCAATATTTATCATTGTTGTTAATATTAATTACTGCTTTACTTTTTTCAATAAAAGAAGGCAATTTAGCATAAGTTGAAATACCACTACTAAGGGGGATGTACTTGTTAATATTTACTTTTAAATGTATAATTTTATTAAGTGCCCAACCGCTATCACGTTCTTGAAATTCTTCTAATTCTGTTAAAATTTTATTAGAGACATGTTTTTCGTACCAACTTTTTATATTTGTAGCACTGTCAATCACATGATTTCTTGTTGTAAAATGTTTAAAATCTAATTCTTCTGTTTGGGGTTTTATAAAAAGTCCTGTAAAAATTACATTTACTTTAAGTAAAGACTGCTGTAACTCTTTTTTTATATTTTTAACAAAAGATCGAAAAGCTTTTTTAAAAAAGATTATGGGATCTTTCACTTTTAAATTTATAATTATACCTGTTCTTATTCTGTTATTAAAACATGATTCAGTGTCTTGCCAGATTACTTCTTTTGTTGCGTTTTTAACTTTATGCAAATTATTTTTAAAATTTTGTAAATAATTTTTTAATATTGAAAGATCTGATTCAACTTTAAAGACATTTTTTATACATGTAGCCCTATTTTTTAAACATTTCTTTACTATTAATATAGTTTTTTTTAAATAACTTATATATTTACAGAGCTCTTCTTTTGTTTTAATTAATCTATGTACCATTTCAATTTTCTTACAAACTTCATTGGATAATTCATCAATAAACTTGGAACTCATTTTACAAATTACACAAAATAAATGATATTAAATTTTAAGTAAATACATATATTTCATAAAAGTAGATTTTAAAAATTATATTTTTAAAATAATTAGAAATTGAGTCATAGGCTACATCTCTGAAACAAATATCATGTTTCAACCATTATATAACGTTATGTTTTTTTATTATTTAGTACAGTAAATTCTCTTTTTAAATAATTTAGTCTTATAAACAATTACAATTAATAAAAGTTCTTTAGGTTTCATTTCCTAATTATTTTGAAAAAATGAATAGTTAACTTAAAAAAAAAATATATAAGTATATTATTATTATTATTGATTAAATCATGTTACATTTAAATTTCTTAATGTAAAATTAATCTGAAAAAAATAAAAGAAAAATTTTGAAGTAAAAATACCATTCAGAAATAAAACTTAAAACTTACGTGTGTTTGATTCCATCGTGTGAAGACTTTGCTTAATAACTGATGGTTAAAGAAAAGACCACAAGGTTTTATAGAATGTTGTACTTATTATCAGCAAGTATATTTTAGAATACAAATTGAACCGTGACGATACTGAATAAGTTTCTCATTAAATTATTACATTGTAAGCTGTTTACAGAAAACAATTTCATTTTTATCAATAAAAAAAATGTTATTTATATTGTTATAATCAATAATTGCAACATTAGTCTAGATTCAGTCAGTTAATAATCCCATTACCTTAATTATAATGTAGATTGCAACAATGTTGTAAGTTAAATTTAAAACCATTATACAATCTTTCTTAATTAAAATATAGATTGCAGTTGCAACAATGTTATAAGTTAAAGTTCAAAATCATTATACAATCTTTCTTAAAACATTAAAGATGACCTGCATATCTATATTATTCTTAAAATAGTTCTTTATCCATTTTTGTAAACAACTTATTACTATAAAACACCATTTATGTTTTTCACAAATCAGTTGCAATTTAACGTCTTAATACCAGTAATACTAATATATTATTTTTGTAAAATGGCTAACGTTCCTACAACCATAGCTATCATAACTGAAAGTAAGTCGGTTCTACCATTAAAGGATTTGTATGTGGCGGTAAAGCAAGTGTTTCAGTAAGTATCTTTTTATTAATATATAAAACTTGATTTCTTTTTTCAATTGTTGTTAATTTAAGACTTTTACGTTGCTTCATCGTTTTAGAAATTGTTTTTTAAATGTATAGGTATGGTGTAAAAGAACTACAATTGAAGGGGGATAAGATACTAGTTCATCTAACATACTCACCGAAAACTGAAACTTTAAAAAAAAAATTTGGTAATTTACCAGTAAAATATTATAGACTTAAGGTAGATTCTGAGCAAGAGCTCAGAACACTAGAGCGACTTGTTAAAAAGTTTAGATTTAACTTAGAAGATATCAATGTAGTCGATGAGGGTGTTGTAACCAAAAAAAGACGTCTAAGTGAGGAGGATGAGTTTTCAACGTTGTCATCGTCTAAGAAAAGAATAGCCATGGAAAATCTAGCTGAACTAATTCCTCCAATATCAAATTTGGAGGAAAACTGTTTAACCTCATATACTCAAGACGAAGAAGAAGAAGCATTTTCAATGTAGTTATTATTATAACTTATATTTAAAAATAATTAATGAGGTAAAATAAAAAAATAAATTAATATATTATGTTCTTTATTTCCTAATATACAAATTCCAATAATGTAGCAGAAATACATTCTCTAAAGCACAGTTTAGTAAATTATTTTGATGCATTTTACAATGATGTGATTTTAAAATTTTTCTAAGTTCATCGAAAGACAAGCAGTCCTCTGTTAAATCTATTATTTCATTTGAAATACACTTTTGCAGCCAAAATTTCTTCGTCAAACCTTTCACAAGAACAACAGTGTTTTCCGTAATGAAACTTTTTATAAAATGAATTAGTTCTTCGTAATGTAAATAATTAACACTGTTGCTGTTCCACGCTAATCCATGTAAATTATATGTGAGCCACCATATATGTTTCTGTATTCCGTTATTAAATAATTTCTCATCCATTGGAAAATTTAAAATTTTGTGTGTAAACTGTCCAGTTTCAACATTTAGAATTGCAATCTCCTTACACATAAAAGACATTCCACATCCATGTTCAAAACCTTGAATATCTACGATGTACATTTTTTCTCTTTATCGATTGCACTGTTTACTATTTAGAGAACTTTAACTGAATTTGTAAGTGGATTGTACTTCACCAAGCGATCATGAATAATGAGACAATATGCACGAGTGTTTGGAGGAATATTTTTAGTTGTTTCAAATTCTAATCTTATATCAACAGCACCCCCCTTTACCGTTTCATTTTGATGACTACAATCAATCACAACTACAGGAGCCTTTTCTATATATACGTCTGGTGGGAGGCAAGGTTCACTCTGATTCTTATAATAAAATGATCTTTGAAACTGTGAATACATTTCGTACAGAATTGCCCACTGTTGTTTTTCAATATTAACGTTTAAATTATCATAAGGAGAAACCTCTGAGTTTAAATGTAATTTGATATTTGATAAGTTACAATGATCATAGTGACTTGCATTTTTTGTATGTACATTTTTTCTATCTGTTTGCATCCCAAATAAAATCATTCGGGGTTTTTCTAGCTGACTACTTGTTTTTATAGACCATGAGTGTCTCATCGTTTCAGGTAACATAGGGTATTCTTGAAGTTCCCAACTTCTAAAGGGTACATTAAGGTCTCTATTATTTTCAATATGTCTTAACAGTTTTAATTTTTCTTTATCTGATACTGTTATATGTGGAACTTTCCACGCAACCTTATTTAAAACAATTTTAGGTTTTTCTGTATCAACACTTGTTACAATAGCATTACTGTCTGTACTGCTCCGTATAATAACAAGCTCTTGACGAATATTTGCAACAACTTTTTGAAAATCTTCAGCAAATCCTAGTAACATGCTTAACGGTAAACACACCATAAAATTTCCTTCTTTGTCAACAAGATCAGGATTTTTTAAAGGAGACCAACCTGCATTTAGTAATCGTGAACCTACATTAATATTGTATGATGCATACCCTTTCATTGTAGAGGATACACCAGGATTTCTGTTACGATCTATTATAGTACCTCCAAGTTCATATCTTATTTCATCAAATAAAAAAGATATACCATTGTTTACAAATTCTAAGGTTGCACTAGCTTTATCATTATCATCTGTTAATTGTCCTTCAATTATCAGGAAACTTTGCGAAGGTAAAGTGATTAAATCTTGTGCCTGTATAGGTATTCTAATCTCATCATTGTGATTTAATGAGGTAGCTGAATACGGTAGATATGTATGAAACTCTGAATTTGAAATCGAATCGTCTACAAAAACTGATTCACCAACGTTTAAAATATTATAGTTCATTTTTTGATTGATAAATACACACACACTTTAAAAACTTCGTCTTCAGACTTCCAAAAAACCTTCTAACTTTTTTACTTATTTTGAACGATTTTAAATCCTAAACTTTCTAAAAACTGTTTATTGTGTAATGTTAGCCTTCGAACACACTTTTGTTGACTAATGTTTTTTTCAGTTCCTGTATTATTTATACCTGAATATTCTTTTACGTTATATATAAACACCATTTTCAAATCAATTTTTTCAAATGTAGTCTTACTGTGACTACTTCTCTTTTAAAATTGACTAAATTACCTCCTTGATCAAGTATTTTAAGTATAATTTCACTGATAGATCTTGTATTTATAGGTAAATAGATAACATTGCTTGGATGCTCTACGATTTTATAACCAGGTGGAACTGTTGGATAAAACATATGTATTATATGCATTAGTTTGTTGTTGCTATAGGAATTTGTTATTAAATTACAGTCTACACATATAGCATTAACTTTAAATATATCTATGGGATGGTCAGAAATATGTTTGATATTTTTAGATAATTTTTTTCTATTAAAACCTAATAGTCCTGCAATTGAATTTTCCTTAGTAAAATCGATCTCATTAATCCATTGTATTTCACATTTCAGTGTGTTTAAATTCGATGATATTTTTAGTTGATTACGTTCATAGGGTTCCACTTCTTTTGATAACACATTATGAGTAATGTCGAGAGCTAACTTTTCTTTTAATAAATAATCATTAATATATTTTTCAATATCTTCTATTTCATATGAACCTCCAGGAAGAACTATTTCCTTTAATTTGTTATCCTCATAATAGTAAAATCTATTATTTGTCTCATCAACATTTGGTATAGTGTTGTAGGTAACAAAGTCTATTAAACCAAGAACATACATACCGTCATTGTCTAAGGTAATCGATGGATGTATACTCGTGGTAAGGATTGAATCCCTACCTGATAATAAAAAAGTGTAAGACATGTTAGCGTGTTCACTTCGTACTAACAAATAATATACATTTATGTAAACATTTATTTATTTATTATATAAAAAATGTAGGCATAGGTGACCACAATTAAATGTATTATAAGATTGGTAAGAATAATGATTATATTTGATATCAGGTTTACCAGTTGAAGAATTAAAGTAACGAATTACTTCTAAAGGAGGTTTTAAATTTCCATAACTGTCAAAATAACTTATAAAATTTCCTTTTTTAAAATAGGCTGTCCAATGTGTGCCGGGACCATCTTGATCATCTAAATTAATTATTCCACTTTCATTCTTACGTATCTTTTTTGGTAAACTGTTTCTCATAAATATTCCACGAAAGAATGCTATTTTTAAAATTTTAATATAGTGTTTAAGGTCTATGTTAGTCAATGGACGTTTAGGTAAGACTACAGGCAATTTTTTTTTTTTAAAAAAAGACCTAAACCAGACTTGTAAGGTTTTAAGTATAAACCTTTACCATGCAAAGCAATAGATTCCATTGTTTTATTATGACGTTGTGATTCTTCTAATTGTCGCTGTGCAGATTTAGCATCGTTAACTGCTTTTGCTATTCCTGCTGCACCACCTGACAATGCCCCCAATGCAGATAGCCCAGCAAAGATGGGAATAAGAGGTAGAATACCACCTGTCTTTGGAATATTTATTATACGGGTAGGTCTTATATTCTTTTTTTTAATTTTTGAAACTGCTTTTATTGCAACAGAGATAGCATTGCCAATGTTTTTAGGTTTAACCTGTCTTAGATTCTTTCTAATTCGTTTTGTCACTTCTCTAAAGCTAATAGACTTTTCAGCTTTACCTTTTGATTTTGTTTTTAATTTTTTTGACTTTCTTTTTGTTGAAGCCATTATATGAAAATTATAGTTGTTATCTTCGAAGAAGTAGTAACAAGACTAACCAGACTTGCTAAAATTAATCTGTTTTAAAATATTTGGTTTGAGGTTCATTATTTGCATCATCATCATCATCATCATCATCATATCCAGTATCTATTTTTCTTTTAAGTGATGCTGGTTCATCAAACCTTGCTCGTTTAAATGGTATTTCATTATCATCAATGTTAGTGTCATTATTCAATTCATCAGTATTATTATTTTGCATAACATTTTGCTTCCTTTTTCTAGTAGTTAAAGTAGGTCTTTTATTGAGAAATTTATCATCAAAGTTGTTTACATCTTTTTTAGTTTCATTTAGCTTCCTTTTTCTCATAATTAATAAGTTTGCTATTTTAGCATTAGTTTTATCATTTTTTTGATCTAAATCCTTATTTGTATTACTTCTTTTTTGTTTATCACTATATAATTTTTTTGAATTTATTTTTTTGGTTCTACGAACTAATAAATTAGATTTATAAACATCTATATTTTTTAAAGAATTATCAACTATGCCCTTAATTCTCTCTAATGACTTTAAACAATTATTTAATACTTTGGGGCAATTATAATTCGTATTATAACCCATACCTAATTTTACTTTAGCTTTCATAGCACCTGCAACACCTAATGCAGCCATTTTTTCACCCACGGAAGCATTTTTGTCTTTAAATCTTTGCAGTGCTATATCAGCTAATTTTCTATCAGCTTCATGTCTTAAAGATACATCTTTTGTATTATGATATGCAATATCATGTTCCATGCAACCAGCATCAAGTCCATTGATGGGACGGTCAACTCTTTGTAAACGCTTTTGCAACTTAGTTCCCGGACCACAATAATTGTAACCAGGTATGTGTAACTCAAATGGTAATTTATTTATTGCATCATTTAATAAACCATTCCCAACATAATACTTCATTTTACATATAAAATTAAGCGGTAACCTTAATTAGTGACAGTCTGTTGTTAATTGTATCACTTCTAAAATGACTATGAAGTTTGTTAAACAAAAAACAAGATTAAATATTGAAAATCATGATTTACATATAAATACCAATTCTAAACATGGAAAACTATTTCCACACAGTATAAGGTGCATTATTGTAGGACCATCAACATGTGGTAAAACAAATGTAATGTTAAGTTTAATTGAACATCCGAATGGTTTAAAATTTGAAAACATTTACTTATATACAAGATCTTTACATCAACCCAAGTATTTGTATTTAGAGGAATTACTAAAACCTATCAAAGAAATAGGTTATTATGCTTTTAAAAGTAGTGAAAATATTGTAGATGCTAACAAGGCTAAACCAAATTCTTTATTTATTTTTGATGATGTAGCTTGTACAAATCAAGACGTGATGCGAGAATATTTTAGTATGGGAAGGCATAACCAAATTGAAGTTTTTTATCTGTGTCAAACGTATGTGAAAGTACCAAAGCATTTAATTAGGGATAATGCAAACGTATTAATAATTTTTAGACAAGATGATATAAACTTAAAACACATATATGATGAACATATAGGTTCAGATATGAGTTTTCAAACATTTAAATTACTTTGTGCTAACTGTTGGAAACATCCTTTTGGATTTTTAAGTATCTTTAAAGATAGCAAAGCAAATGAAGGCAGATATCGACAAGGATTTGATAATTTTATATTTTTATAAATAATATAATTCCTAATAGAAGAGAAACAGTTATAAAGCTGATACAAAACTGATTAGACCTGTTACCAACCTGATCAAAGCTGTTCATTAGCATAATATTAAAATGGATCTTAAATCAAAGGTCATAAAGCAGAGACTTATTGCAAAACGTAAAGTTGTTAAAAATAAACTCGATTTACTAAAACATGGAGAACTTATACAAGAAAAAATGTTTTCACCAATTACAAAACATTTAAAAAACATTGAAGATAAATTAACAACAGATAAAAATAAAGGAAATGTGGTTAATATTTCAGAAAAAAGTTTTTTAGGAACAACAGATTTTGAAGATATAAAAAAGCCATCTACTTCTAAGTCAACACCAAAACCAAAGACATCTGAAGCTAAGGAATTTTATGATTTAAAAAAATCATTAATAGATGAAATAAATGTAGGTGAAGATACTGAAAATATAGAGAGTGTATCTCAGCAGAATTTCAAGGAAAAAGTTAATCAAACTGTTCCAGAGGTATTAAATAAAACAAATGAATCTTTTGAAGACTACATAGATCAGTATGATCCCTTACCTCGCTATTATATAACTGCCATGATAAATGATGATAAAAATGAATTTGATCATAAATATGGTGTTCGTTATAACTCTAAAACAGAAAAATTTTATATTGGAGATTCTCAGTTAAACTTTTTAGGATCTAATATTATAGTTAAAAATAAAACTTATAGGGGTACACATGGCTTATATGAGCTTTTATTTAAAAAATATCCTCAAAATTTTACAGATCAAGATGAAGTTGCATATAAAGACATTGTTTTGAAAACAAACGCTCATAGACGTTATTATCATCCCAAGAAACAAGTTGATGGAAGCAAATTAGACAAATATAAGAAAATAATATCCAATTTAACAACTAAAACGACAGGTGATGGTATGCTCATGACCGTTACCAATAATAAAACAGATTTCGTGTATTGGGATAATCCAAACGAACTCGTTGAGAGGTTACGTTTGTTGCTGGCGTCAAAGCAGGCAGGTCATACGGGTCATGCTAATGAAATAAATTCAATTATTGAGGAGCTGCGAGAATCAAACATTATAGAATAACCATAAAAATTATGAAAGAAATGAATAAGAAGCGTCAAGTCGTTGAAGAGATCCATAAACCGAACAGAATTAATTTCAAAAGACGTAAAGTTATAATTCGAGGTCTTAATGATTTGCTTCAGGCTGATTTGGCAGATATGATTAAATATGCTAAAGAAAACAACGGATATAAATATATATTGATCGTTATTAATTGTTTTTCTAAATTTGTTTGGGCAGCACCATTAAAAAATAAAACTAGTTTAGAAGTTTCACAAGTTATGGAAAAAATTCTCAGAGAACAAAGTCATGTAAACAATTTGCAAACTGATTTAGGAGGTGAATTCTGGTCAAAAAATTTTAAGGAATTAACTAAAAAATATAAAATTAATCACTACAGTTCCTTTAGTGAGAAAAAAGCATCAATTGTAGAGAGGGTTATTAGAACGTTGAAGAATATAATGTGGAAAGAATTTAGCATGCAAGGGAATTATGGTTGGCTTAATCTTTTACCTAAAATAGTTAAGATATATAATAACAGAAGACATCGAACTATAGGCATGAAACCATCTCAAGTTACCAAGAAAAATGAACAAGAATTGTTAGCAAAAGTATATAACCGAATTAAAATAGTTAATACAAATACAAAGTTTCATGTTGGAGACTATGTTAGAATCTCTAAAATTAGAGGAATTTTTGATAAACACTATATGCCTAACTGGTCCACTGAAATATTTAGGATAAGAAAAGTTCAACTCACTAACCCAATTACATATTTATTAAGAGATATGGAACATAAAGATATTAAAGGTGGTTTCTATAAAGAACAATTACAAAGAGTAAAATATCATAATATTTATTTAGTGGAAAGAGTATTAAAACAGAAAGGAAATGAAATATTTGTTAAATGGTTAGGTTTCAGTAACAAACATAACAGTTGGATAAATAAAAATGACACGGTGTAAAATATTATTAATTTAATGAAATAAAAATTTTAAAATAATTACCATGTATTTATTTTCCTACTCTCAGTACATAAACATTTATTACAAAAAATATATAAAAATTAAACATACACAAAGCAAAATGTTTTTGGTATTATTTGATAAAAATCGGATATCACTTCTAGTTCTTCTATTGATCTTAATTTTCTTTGACGAAAAAATAACCCCCTATTTCCCACTAGCTCCAGTATATCATAGTGTCCGCAATACATTTTAGTTATCCTTGGTGTAATAGGGTAATAATTCAAATAATGTCCGATTACATAACCAATTGTGTTGTTATTTAAATTTCTAATTGGTGTATTCAGCTTAAAATTTGTTCCATTAAAATAAAATGCTGGATATTCTTGTAATGTTATGCTGTCTTCAGTTTTTTCTAGCAAATAAAATTTTCCATGTTCCACAGTAAAATAATAACTTTGCACTAAAATAGAAGGAGGTTCAATTATATCAACTGTACTTGCATGTACTTCTTT
Source organism: Tillus elongatus (assembly GCA_964006375.1). Taxonomy (NCBI): domain Eukaryota; kingdom Metazoa; phylum Arthropoda; class Insecta; order Coleoptera; family Cleridae; genus Tillus; species Tillus elongatus. The sequence continues at coordinate 167,016,068 of OZ023266.1, forward strand.
CACATATAAAAAATCTCCATAAGCAATTAACATAGAAATAATAAGAGAAATAAAGAATTGATTCATCTTAAAAAAACTTTAAAGATGTTTATAATCACAAACAGATAAAAGTATACTGATCTGTTACAACTTGTTTAAAATTTATTTTATATTATAGATAAATTGAAAAAAATCAAATTTATGAAACATTTCTCCTACTCCAATCTCGTCCGACCCCCCACCAATTTAGCTAACCTATATAAGAAATTTTAGGGTATCTAAAATTTAAGTTAAATAAATCTGCATAATGTCTTTTCAAAAACAAAATAGTCAGTGGGATACTGTTTTTAGTGAACAATATAGATTTCTTAAATTGACATCTGTAAGACCAACACGTAAAATAATACCTAAAAGTGTAAAAGGTTTGAATATAACTAACACAAGTGAAAAAAATATAATCCTCTTTAATCTAGATTATTACAAAACACATGAAAAAATCTTGGATATATAATTTAGTTACACTCAACATTTAAATCAGTTATACTGGGTTTATCTTAAAGGTATAAGGTCTAGAAGCTAAGTAAAATAATGAACGAGAAAAGTATATATAAACTGGTAGAAATTTTTAACACGTTAAAAAAAGAAATGGAAAAAGATTTGAAATCTTGTCATTGTGAAAAGGAAAAAAATGTACTTAAATGTTTTCAAAATAAATACAAATTAGCAGCAGGAAAATGTTATGATTTTCTTAATAGAAAAGGAATCACTCATCAACAGCTAGAAAAATATTTAGTAGATCTAGGTTTAAAATATTATATAGAAATAACAAGTGACAAAGAAAAACAAGAACAGAAGATTGAAGATAGAGATGAAGGAGATTTAGGTTTAAAATGCGATTGCTTTAAATAATACATTTTACTTATATTATAAATAAAATAATGTGCATTGACTATAAATGGTTTATACATTATTAAGATAACAATGTCAGTGTCAGTTCGAGTAAAATTTAAATATAATAGGTGTGATGGAAAACTAATATACCTAATACACTATACATTACATGTCATTTTAAAACAGTTAGTGAACGTGGATACAAAGAAAAACATTCTTAGTTAACATACAAAAAATTGTATCATGAACAACAGACCAATTCAAGAAAATGTTATTAGCAGTTGTGCTGAAAACAACAGAACCTATAATTTAAATGGAGGTAACAGATATATTTGCGTACAATGTGGGAGATTATATGAAGCATTTATAAAACCAGCTAAAGAAAAATGTTACCGCTGTATGAGACGTGATAATGAAGAAGTAGCAAATATTTGGTTAAAAGGTCAACAAGAAATCTATAAATCTATTAGAAAATGATACACTGCACATTAATCTTTATTACATATATATCAATTAATGCAATGTTTATTATTTAATAAAGTTATACAAACAGTAAATGATAATACTTATATTTATTTACTAAACATTATTTAAGATTAAATTTTATGAATGTCAAAGGTTAACAAATATAATCTAACACATATTACGCTAATTAAAAATACATACATACATGTTTAAAAAAGGTGAAGCTCCAGCGTTCACAATTCAACAAGGTAACATGTGTAAATACACGGCTCGCTAAGCCAGGTACAAAAGATAAAAAAAGCTTCTGGTCATTGTTGTTGTTGTTGTTGTTGTTGTTGTTGTTCTTCACTTCTTCACCAATGACCTTGAAAAGACCTAAAGGTCTGTGACGATCAAAAATAGCTTCTGGTCATTGGCAATCACTTCTTCACCAATGACCTTGAAAGAACTGAAGAAGGTGACCCTGACAGAGGTCATGGATGCTTCGGATGGTATGTGGCCATCCAAGTGTCACAGAACCGACGTTACTATACTACTTAAGAAATGGTCTTCCCTTCACTCAGTTAGGCCTAGTGAGACATTTGAAAATTGGTCATGTTTTGAGGATGGAGTATTATCTGGCAGATTTTTTGTTATATCCACCCAATACTTATGTTTCAATTTAACTATTTTTATTTGATTAAAATATCTGCAAAAATACAAGCGTAGAAACCCAGTTTGTAACCCGTTTCTTATAATACATCTGTCATATACTCCATAGCCGTGTTGGTTGGGGTGCGGATATCTAATTCAAATTCAAGGATTCAAATCCTAAAGTTGCGTAAACCTTATTTTTTTTTAAATTTTCGTATTAAGAGAGAGAGAGAGAGAGAGATGCTGACCCCGAAGCACACTGATTAATAGTCGTCATGTCCTGTCAATGACTGTCCACATCATGACACAAATAACGAGAGATATGATAATGGGGCAACCTATTTTTAGAACTGTCACGCGCAAGGCGTCATGTGTTGAGTCCATTGCAACAATGATATGCTGTCGTGCAGTGGAGTTTGACGTTTTACCACATCTTATAACCTGTTAACAAATTACGTATTTTACTAATATTTAAGTGCATAAAGTTGGTAGTAATTTTTAAGATCAGAATACTATACTGTGATTATGTGACATGATGATCAAATCAAGTTTATGAATGCTAACGCCCTCTAATGTCTTCGAACCTCTTTTCTACTTTTTAAGTTTGTGTGTCCCTAATGTTAATTTAGGGATCCCTTTAATTATTATACTTGTCATGTTCTTATATATGTAATATAAAAATGAAAAAGATTAACTTTAATGCTGTATTCTACATTATCTGTAAAAGACAATATAGACGACGAAGTGGAATGTAACTTCAACAGCATTAAACCGACGTATATAATTTTTTTGGATTACGAATGATTTTGTTTTAAGTGTGTAGTTGGACTTCTATAACGTTACTCACCACGTGACGTCATAGGATGGGGCGAGGCATATGCGCAATATCATATCTCTTGTAAGTCATTATATCATTGTCCAGATTTCCTGATTTGTAAATTTGCCCATTGCAACATCTGAAATACATCTTTTCCTGCATCCCAAAAAGCACATTCTGAGAATATACCAGGAATGTTTGGAAATAATATTCAAACATCCCCAGAACATTCTCACAAGGTACAATATATATTCATAGAACATTCTATGAACATGAGAATTGGACAGATTCTGTCATACTAATAAGGTTCTTAGAATGTTATTTATAATATTCTTAGGAGCTCCCAGTATCTTCTGAAAATGTTCCACGAACATTCAATGAATCTTCTCAAAATGTTCATACATATACTCATGGGAACATTGTGTTTTTAAAAAAGATATACAGGGTGTTTCGCATAAGAAATGACACAGAGCAGGGGCATGTAGGGGAACCTAACATATGGTGATTTAACGCAACTTACTCCTATATTAAGGTGCATCACTAAGAAGTTATAGGCCTTCAAAGTGTGGTTTGTAATTTCGAAAAAAAAATCAATATCTCAGTAATACTTCAACTTAGAAAAACCAAATTTGGTACACGTTTTGGGTGTACCAAGAGCATTATGCGTTTGTGAGTAGAGTTCAATAGAAGCATTTCAAAGGGTTGAATAGTGGTGATGCACCTATAAAATGTGACAGAATTTCTTAACCTATTGGCGGATCTAAAAAATTATTATTTAATTTTATGGGGAGGTAAATTATAAAACTTTTTTACTCATGTTATTTTTCAAAAAACGTTTGTCGTTTTCAAGAAAAACCCGAATAACTAAAGACACATATATTATTAATGTTACTTAAAATCATCAAAAAATTCTCATGTTGAAGAATTTCTATAACTTATCGATAGCAATTTTTTATTTCTGTTGTTTGACTTGTCTGTTTTCTAATAAATTATACTTATTCACACTTTTTTCCTGATTGTCAAATTTGACCTATACATAAGTTTATTGGCAAATATTTAATTTTCGATGATTTTAAGTAAGATTGATAAAATATGTGTCTTTACTTATTCGTGTTTTTCTTGAAAACAACAAAGTTTTTTGAAAATAACAGGAGTAACAAAGTTTTAAAGTAACATTCCCCATAAAATGAAATATATTCTTAAATCCACCAATCTGTTAAAAAACTGTGACATTTTAAGGGTGCATCACCCCTAATAAACCCTTTAAATGCCTTAACTGAACTCTACTTACCACTGATTAATGCCCTTGGTACACTCAAAACGGGTACTAAACTTGGTTTTTCTAAGTTAAAGTATTACAGAGATATTGATTTTTTTCGAAATTTGAAACTCCACTGAAGGCCTATAACTTCTCAGGGGTGCAACTTTATATAGGGGTAAGTTGTGTTAAATCACCATATTTTACATTTACCTACATGCTCCTGCCCTGTGTCTGTTCTTATGCGAAACACCCTGTATACATTTTTTAAATGATACAGAAATTAAGAAAATGCAAAGATATGAAATATTGGATTTATTTTCAAAATTTACCAATTTTCCACCATTTAACTGGCCTTTTATATATTTTAGTATAAGCAAGCCAGACAGGGCAGAATTTGAACTTCAATCACTCACCCTTGTTTAGGTTACCATATTGTTCCAGTGGCTACACACAACTGTAAACTCAAGTTCAGATACGTAGTAAGACAACAATTCGAGTATTGCACGTTTATTCAGATTAAATATGTACTTATAACGAATACAAAGAAATGTCTGAATTAAATATTAATAAAACAATTAAAATTTCAATTACATAAAAATCAAATAAATAAAGATACAGTTCTTGGAGTTGCCAAAAAATGTAATAGCCAAATACAAACTTTCCAAGATGAATAACTATGGTTACACCCACTGAAGTAACTTGAAATTTGGCTAGAGTATTGATCCTGTAGGCTTTCAGTGTGGCATTAAAGGAATTGCATTACACAATAGTACTTACATCTTTATAGAATACAACTAAATTGGACAGAACATGCCACAAAATCACACTAACTTGCACTTACATAAAACTACAACTGTCATCGATCAGACTTTTTGACCCTTCCCTTGTATGGTTGCTTTCTGCTTTGCTTCCGCAGACTTGATTTTGGCTTCTAAAACTATTTCAATATGCCAATGCCCAATGTTTGTCACCAACAGCATGGATATTCTGGTTGTAAAGGCATACTTTGGCAAAGTGATTCCCCATATGATAAATTTCAAGTTTTATTGTACATTCATCTTCCTACCATATGTCCCGGTCCACATTTTCTGCACTGTATAGTGCTACTTCTTACAGCATTAACTTCTTCCACAGGAGTAAAAAGCCTGAGATGTTGGCTTAGACAATTATTCTTGCACTTTTCCAGTCCATCCACATTAAACTGTAATGGTTTGTATTGCATGACTTGGGTACTATTGAACATAACACAATTTTTAAATTATATATTATACAATGTAGGTGTACCTAATTAGTAGGATGATCCACTCTCAAGCAAAATTGACGAACCCACATGTGTGAACTACAGGAGATGCTTTAAAACTTGTTTCTTCACTAGGTACGTCTTAGTTTTTGATAACCTCACACCATGTTTTAGTTGCTTCTGTAATCTGGATCTATGTTGTTTGGAATTGCACAGTTCTCCGTCTTCACATCACATTATTATTTTTAATTAATTATGTTGGAATATAACCACAGACCACGGACCACAGACCATTGATTTTGACTCTGACATTACTTTTTATTTACGTGTAGCGGCCATCTTGCCTTCTTCCTTCCCGGCGGCATGAACATGCGCTCCATGCCTAAAGAATGGATTGCCTAAATATACAATTTCGGATGTGTTTACCATATACAGGTAACAGAATCAAACATGCAAAATAGTTACTATTATAATTCTCACCACAACACCGTAAGGACATCTCAAGCACATCCTGAGCGAATATTCGGTATAATAATCTATTCAAATATTCTCAGTATATTGATGAAGAATTTTCTTAGGTTGTGACTGAATGAATGTACTCAGAATATTCAAGATTGAAGTTTGTAATTCCATAAATGTTATTAAAACACTCCAAAACAAATATTCTGAAAAAAGAATGTTCTCACATTGTGAGAACATTCTAAGAATATCTTGTGCTGTATGGGATTTACAACCCTTTATAATAATAATAATAACTACCTTAGATTTCTGTACTACAGTACCTAATCTATCAACAAAACCACCAATTGCACGATGTATATTTTCACCAATACAATATGAATTTCATACATCATGCTCTAGTTTTGGACAATAGAAATAGAACCCGGGAACTGTTCCATTTCAACAACAGACTAAAATATTCACTGAGTTCTATTTAATTAAAACTAGCCGATGTAAAATAATAACTGATAACCTAGATAATATTACATATAACATCCTGCAAATTGCAGTTTTGCATAAAGTATAGTTTTGAGCATGTTGAATAAAATATAAGCTTCAATTGTTATTTCTCTGAATTATATTTAGGACAGTTACTGCAGACCCATCTGATATTTAACTGGATTTGCTCAGCTGTGCATTAAGCGCCTGGTTGACGAACATCTTCACAGAACTAGGAAAAAACGCTAGAATGATAAATTTAGATAACATTAATCATTTTCTTTTCTTTCTACTCTCATAATTTATCATTTGCTTTCGTAGAATTCTGCTATAAAAAAATGAGTTTTTATTTTAAGAAATAGACGCCCACAAGATAAGGACATTACTTAAGGTTTTTAGGTAGATACTTGAAATATACTTTTCCTTCTGGTTAAATCATAATTACAGTCTCAAGGCGATGACGACCACTGGTCGTGGCAACTATGTTTATTTGTCTGCAGCAGCTCTTTTATTTGATTGTATACATTGTGTAACGATGGCGTTTTGTTACTACTTTAAATATTCAAAATGAAGCCGTAAGAGACTTAATTAATAGCCGACAATCCAATATTTGTAAGGCAATTCAGGTTTTGATTTCAAAATTATTTTGATGAAAAGTCGATAGCAAATTCGCTACCCCAATACACTTACTGTTTCATGGTACAAGTGTTCAAATTAAAGTCGTCAAGAGATGGGATTTTCCTTGTGCAAAGATATTTCATTTATTATTTTAAGCCGTGAAATAGAGCACTAATATCTTCAGTAATATAATACATTGTAGCACGATATACAATGTTTTCTTTGTTCTTTAAACAAGCTGATCTGGAATTTTTCCAGTAGCAACATCGACATATAAAAAAACCTTGAGCTACAGTACATTTTTCTAGTAATTGGGAGAACGCATTTTGAATATTAGGGGAAGTCGGTAACTATATCTGGATTTTGGCAGATATCAAATAAAGAAACCAACCTTGAACATCCCGAAGATGGGCCAAGGGTGAAGAGCGGCAAGGAGGGAAGAAGTTGAACCTCAACGGAGAAAGCGTTAGCTCGAGAGAAGGGTGTTAGCTAGGTGGTTGACATCGTTCTAATTAGCGTGGCTCATAATTATCTTAAAATAGGTGATAGGTGATAAAATTCATTTTCCTTGTCAATACTATCTAACAACAGTTGTCAGTGATTGTTTAATATCATTTGATCGGTTTTTGAATTTAAATTAACAGCCTGTTTGGCAGAAAAACGCGAATTAAGCAGTAATCCTTTGTTCACCGACCTGGTGAATCCCTCAAGTTAATCGGACAAAGTTTCCGATTATTATCGAGTTCTGAATCAGTTGGCATTATAAATTTCACTTGAGCCAATTTACATTTTGTAGAGGGGTTTTAGTCAAATTAATTCCGAACATCGATTTAAGACGGTTGTTCATTTAATGTTAGGGACCAAATTGTCTCACCCAGTATTGGAGCAACAAGAACCACCTGCCCAATAACCGTTTATGGAAAGTACCACTTATTCTCTCCAACCTCCCCTCTCGTATTGGAATCGGTAAGCCTATGTTAGGCTCTGATGGTTGACTCTGCTTGGAGAGCATCTTCAAAGGTTCAACAGGGAACTCCAGGTGTCAGGACTTGGTGAGTCGATTAAACTTTATTTGTGTGGATCAGCCAAAACCTTTTATGCAGCAGTCTATTATTTGAACCTATACAATTTGAATTTTCAAAGTAACATGAGCAAATTTGAACTTGAATAGTGTCAGTGAGGTGTCTGTAAAGGGAAACTATGCATTTCCTGTCTATTCTTTGGAATTTTGTCAATATTTTGAAGTTAAATACATAATACTTGAATTGTAAGTAACAGATTTTTCCTTGTAAAATATTTAACCTGTACATTTTTAATATTTTTCATTGACAATCGTTAAAATAGAAATTTCACATAGTAATATTTTTCTTAAATGGAGCCTCAAAGGACTGGCCAGTTAATTCATTGAAAAATCAACCGAATTAATTGACGAACCTCAAGCAATTCAGATAATAATTTGTATTTGCTTTTGAGCTGTAAAATACAGCATTTGATCCCTAATATACCTCAAATGTGTAATGTTATTATTTTTATAAACTAGAGCTTTTTTATTTTATTATTTTGTCATATGCTATATGAAATGATGATTTCTTTTTCTTAAAACTCTTGCTGTTTATTTGATATTTGTTTGTGTATGAGTTAATGTTTATTTGAAATTTACCAACCATCTCAATTTAATTTTGTTTGCTATCCCAAATTTATTTATATGAATAAATTTAATATAATTGTTACATTAACATATCTGTCTAATTGAAGCGACATTCCTTCCTAAGATTTTCCTATTTGGCAGCAACACAATTAATAAATTTTAATTATCGTTTACCCATATTCCTTAAATTTTATATAAGCAGGCCCTAGCCTGGGGCGCTCACAAATATAAGACTTCAGGCAGAGCAACACAGAAAATAGCGTGAGTATCAAACCATATCAAGATCTGCCAGCCTCCTAAAGTGTTTCTAATCTTAATAATAATAATAATCTGATAGATAGATGCTTTTAGGGTAGGGCTAATAGGCAAAAGTGACCTCACTATCAAGCAGATTCAAATCCACTTGAGGTCAATCACAATATACCACGTCACAAGTATTTTGTTTAAGGACGGTTACAATATATGATTGCGGATAAGTAATCCAACAAGGTAATAACTAAGGCACGGGAAAAATGCAATTTGCATTTTCTTGTATTTTTTCGTCGAAAATGCATTTATGTCAATCAAGCAGTAAGTTTTGTTTGCATTTTTTGTCACAAATTTTTAAATTATGTCAAACACAAAGGACATAAACCTATATTGTCTGGTTTATTATATTTACTTAGACCTGAAAATATAAAGACGGCTAGTGCAGTTTCTGGAACTTAACGCTGGGGGAGGCGGCCGATGAAATTCGTAGAATCGTAGACGATGATAAATAGCCCATTATATTATATAATCGGAAAAACCCAGATGGTTGGAATTACCATAATTCGAGGTACAAATAATAAAGATTGAGTTCCAAATGCCAGAATGACCGACAGTTTAGTAAATATTATTTAGTACCACACAGTTTATCTCAGCAAGAACGCTAAAAATTCGGTGCGCAAAATATTTTTGGAAGCGTTGAAAGTTAACAAAAGTGTTGTGAATTAAAATGCCTAAAACAAAATGTTCAGAGAACAGTAAAGGTTGGCAGAAGGGCCGTAATAGGCGTAGAAACATAATTGTTAAAAACACTAAAATAATAAGTGAAATTAGTTTAGTATAATTCTATACACTAAGGAATGTAAATAATGCACATAATTAGAGGTCAATATTGTATCGATTGACATTGAAAATATCACATTTAGTATGTAAACAGTAAACAAAGTAAATTCGCAACGTACAAGGTACGCAGGCATGCTGAAGTCGGCAAATTGGAAGGTCGCAAATTAATTAAGAAACTATAAGTATTATTGTTGATAGTGTCAAATGAGATCAGTTAAAATAAGTTCTTACAATGTTAGACTAGTGAATTAAGTTCTTACGATGTAGACAGTTAATTTAGATTGCTTCAGATGTAAAGACGCGACACTACAATTATAAACATAATAACACTGTTCAATTAAGATTCACGATGTAAACAGTCCATGTCAAGTTCATTCAGTTTTGTTAATAGTATTATTGTTGATTTTTGTGAGGTATTAAATTTATAATTAAACCATTACCAATGTCCAAATACGCTTAGTTCGACGAGTTATTCCTTAGATTATCCTCCGCTCCCTTAACACAAAATTTTATACGTTGTGGATAAATAATTACCGAGAATTTACATGGGATGGAAACCACCTTTTTGTACTGTGTGTTCAAAAATTTTAAGTACTTGTTTTTTACTATATATGTTTTTGATTTATTTAAAAGTAAATGTATCCATAAAATTTATATATCAAAAATAAAATTTGAAGTTAGACCGACAATAAAATTTTAATTTTCACAAAAAAAGAGTCAAACCAATTTTCGCCCATAGTAAACCAATCTTTTTTTTAGAAAAAATTTCAACAAAGAAATTTAAAATTTGTTGCTTTTTTTTGGGCACTATGGGTTCATGCCGACAAAAAGTTCATTGTGGATCAGCATGTCAAAACCGCAAAGCATATTCTTAAGAGGCGGAAAGTTAAAGAAGGTGCAACATCACAGCAAAGCTTAAAAAGTTGCCTTCAACAGAAACGAAAACAAACTGAAGGTCTTTCCCAAAGCAACATATTCACCAAAATTGATCAAAATAACATATTAAAATTGAAACTTACCACGAAAGGGGTCCTAGTTCGCGCTCATTTGAAAACATTCTTGCAAAGTCTCACCTTCGATACCTCCCTATTAGTGATTTTTTAAAAATAAAAGTTCACTAAAAATGTAAATAAATAAAAACTGTTCGTAAAGTGATTCAATTTATTTAAAAGTAATCTAGAACTGCCTTTTATTATATATAAATATTAAGTTTCATATTTTCACGGTATTTAAAAGCCATCTCCATCTTTCTAGTTTAATCGGAGAACACCACTATTTGTCATTTGTTAACTGACAGGAGTCATGCGAGAAACGTGTACGTTATGCGCATAACCTCGAAATCGACTCCGCTAATACTTTAGAATCTCAGAATGTAAAACAACTAGCGATATTCTAAGGTTGATACAAATTGTAGGTAAATAATAACTCAACTTTTAATTTTAACATAACTTTAATAAATGCCTTCGGCCGTCGACTGTGACAATAGTATATTATGATTCTAACATCCAGTCAAACAAATAAGAAAGTGATTCAGGTTCTTAATCAATGCATGTAGGTACTGTATTACCAAAGTGAAACAAAATTATGCCAAGTAGTTCAATAAAAATTTATGCAAGGCGATTATTGGCAGCAATATACCGCTGACAAAATAAAATAATCGAAACCTAAAGCAGTTTCTAGGAAAGTATTGCAAGCATAATATCCGTGACGTGCCAACCTTGCGTAAAGGATGCGTCGACACCATTTTTAAAGAAACATTACATTACTGAATATAAGAAATGCTGTGAGTTCAAATTATTTTTATGTTGTAGTAGATGATAGTACATATCCGTGCGGTAGATATATCGCCCATACATCAATTGGCGTGTTAGGGGAAGAGCTTCCAGGCAGACCCCATCTTTTTGCGTCAAAGAAGCCTGAAAAAGACAATAATTGAACTATAAACAAATTTGTTCTCTGATAAATTTTTTTCTTGTCTGATGTTGTCCCTTCAGAAAAATTCATTTTAATTTTATCCGATACCGCACCTTATATGCTTGATGCCGTACAAAATTTAAAAAAATTCCTCCAGCGTATTACATGTAACTTGTTTGGCTCATGGCATTAATAGATTGGCAGATCGTATAAGAAAGCAGTTTCATTTAGCAAATGATCCTATTAAATATATTAAAAAAGTATTTTTAAAAGCTCCAATACGCATTAAATTTTACAAAGAACACGCTCCAAATCTTTCGTTGCCTCCACAACCTGTTGTAACTCGTGGGGGGTACATGGCTTGATGCAGATATATTTCATGCTGACAATTACGACGTAATTGAAAGCGTTATTAACGCTCTTAACAACTCCTCTTCCACCGCTCTCACAAACTCCAATTTTTTTTAAAAGCCAGCCTGCAATGCTAGACTGAAGATCAACCCAGGCTTCAAGGGCCACTGCAAAATTCAGGTGATCGTGAAGGAGCCCATGCTTGAAATGAGGTCACACCTCGCTAGCCCGCGAATTTGCAGGGAAAACCATTTTACAGTGGAGATCGCCGACCGCGAAGCATGGGGATAGGAGACGCCGGGCATACCACGGGACGCGCTCGTCTGGTTCATGGACTGATCCGGCGGGGAGCATGGGACGGGGACAGGTGTTTATTCCGAAGGACCGAGGGTAAGTCATAGTATTTCCCTTGGAGCCCATGCAACGATCTTTCAGGCCGAAATGTACGCCGTCCTGCACTGGGAGAACAAGAGGAGGGCTACACAAGCAAGCGGATCCTCATAGCCACAGAGAGCCAAGCAGTCCTTAAAACCCTAAATAGCCTAGGGGTAAATTCCTGGCTGGTGAGTGAGTGCCGAGGCGAGACGAGTGACCTGGCTGGACAGAATGAGGTAACCCTCATCTGCGTGCCGGGTCACTCGGGGGTCAAAGGCAATGAAGAAGCTGATTCTCGCGAAGAGAGGGTCAGCAGAACCATTTATGGGACCAGAACAGAGTATCCGGGTTTTTGCCATCTCAACCAAATGTTTTGATTCTGTGATAGGTTGTATTAAGCCTTGATTAACTAATCGGCCGTTAAATATTTAATCGAGCTTTGTGAAACTGAGCAAAAAAGTAAATTATTTTTGAGTTTTCAAAAAATGCTATAGAAACTTGTGGCACAAATTTTATCAGTAACATAACTCCCTGAATTTTTTGATCCTCATTTCCTGACACCCTGTATAGTTATTTTCCTATATGCAGGTGTTTCCGGGATATTATTCAGCAAAGAAATTATAAATAATGAAAATTGTCAGAGTTTATTATAACGAAACATGCAGTTTCGTTACAAGTTTCACCACCTAGAATTGCTGTAGTTTCTGTATTTAGTTAAAAACACAAAAAACGAATAGCGGAAATGCCAAAAATAGTAGAAACCCGTCTATTAGTAATTGATATATCGAACTCATCAATATCTCCCCTTAAATGTGATTTTCACGAATCTCAACATTCTGACAACTCCTGAGAACTATTTCTTGCTAACGCAAGTTAACCTACTTTAGAAAACTTCGATATCGAGAAAGTTGAAGTCTCGTCTACAGAATTCTTGCATTCGCTACGTTTGGCTCTTCACTGTTTCCCGGAAATTGAAGTAATTCTATGGTGTCGTTAGTGAAAAACATTTTATTGAATTTCGTCTGAATGCATGTAGACTTTGTACGTTCAAACTTATGACCCAATTTCAACAAAAATGATGTCATATGTTGAACTTCTATACCAGCCATTAACCACAGGACGATATTAGTAGGGAAAAAATATGTTAGTTATATTGTTGCGTGTAGTTTAGACCATTTCAAGTTCTCAAGCTTACATATAATTTCTGTGATATTTTAAAAATTATTTATCAACTACCTGCACCCGACGAGAGAAAAAATTAAAAAGTTCGGGACGCAGCAAATGCGTTATGGTAGCGAATTTTCGTAAAAATGTTCTTAATGGAAAATATGTCTTGTTTTTGCAAGAAGGACATTTGGTTGATAGTATAACCTATATAGTACTAACAATGTACCATATTTCATTAAAATAGCTTTGTTGTTTTAAAAAATACCAACATTTTCCGAAAATAAACTTCAAAAGTTTCAGAAAAACAGGTCCGATTTTCCTGGCCAGCGAACCTCTTTAAGCTATTTAAACACTTGCCAAGATATCATTATTCACAAACAGCTTTAGGACCAAAATTGAAAAAAAATATGATAATTTCTTTTACATAAATTGCCTTCAGTAATGTTACACTAAATTATATTTTTCATAAAAATTCGACAACTTTTTTTACAATAACTTACTAAGCATTTATTATTCATTACCAACATATCACAAAAATCTTACAAAAGATAATTTTTACGGAAACATTAAAAACGTTTCAGCGAAAACGTTTCAAATTCAGCCAGTATTTGAGAATACCTGTATACGGCAACGTGATTTTTTCGACGAGTAATACAAAGAAAAAGCTCTATCTATTAATAAAAACTCCATATCACAATTTGTGATATGCGTTTGAAGTATGTGCCAAAAACGTAAAAAGTTGCAAAACAATTTAAATAACTCAAAAACGATGAACGATATCATTTTCTTTCCTCACAAACATGCATTATAATTTGACGGAAAACAGGAAAATGCAACAACATAAGGGGAGCTTTATTAAAAAATAAATGAAGCGTGTATCACCAACAACTTATGGGCCATCCTGTAATTGTTAAAATAGGTTTATAAGATACAGCTCGAGACACCCTATAATTAACGTGTAAACATTTTCCTCATACCTTGTATAATAACAGATATATTGAGCTTTACCCTAGAAATGCGTCACCCTGTATATGTGTAAACAGGCAAAACTGAAACTGACCCTGTATATGTGTTTAAGAGGTTCTATTTTGCGCTTATTTGAAGAAATCTTTTTAAAATTCATAAGAGATTTTTTCGACATTATCCGTATTTGCTTTAAAATCGTTATATGAAGATTGCAAATTTTGACGTTTCAAGAAGAAAAAATATAAAATTTTTAAAATATTATTTCCGCTACTTCTTGACACTTTTGCGCCAAGAAAACTTAACCGTTGTATGTAATATTCAATTGGTTTTGTTAATCGCACAAAATATTTTGTTCTTGTGCTTTCCTCTGATCACCAGTGGCACTCAATTTTTTTCTTTAAATGCCTATAACTTTTTTTGTTTTAAGTTAGAGATCTGAATTTCGGTGTGCAGGGTAAGTTTGATAGTACAAACGTGTATATCTGTTATTTTCGGAGATAAAAAAAATCCGAAAGAAAACCCAAAATTTTCCCGGAAAAACTGCTCCGATTTTCCTGGACAACGAACTTCTATCCAAGCCACTTGCAAAAGGAAGCTACGTACCAAATTTCATCAAAATCGGCTTAATATTTTTTGAGTTATCGGTGTGATATATATATATATATATATATATATATATATATATATATATATATATATATATATATATATATATATATATATATATATATATATATATATATATATATATATATATATATATATATATATATATATATATATATATATATATATATATATATATATATATATATATATAATATAAAGACAGATCTCCCCATGAGTGAATTTTTCATTTTACGAAAAACTCACTGAAAAGCAGTCCAATTATTTATTTATTTATTTATTTACGGGCCAGGAGCCCATTTTAGATAAGTACAAAAAGAAAAAAATATATACAATAAAAGCAGTTAATAAAGCATACAAAATGGTTACAAGTTAGACAAAGTAAAAAAACAAAAAAAATAAAAATAAAAATAGGCAATATAGGCAAAATATAGGCAATAAATATTAAGTACCGATTAACTAAACTTACAAAGTGACAGTTGTTTTAAGAAAACTGATTTTCTTGTGAAAAAGTCAAGTTCATCAGACAATTTGTTGGCCAACACTGAGCATCTAATTAAATAAGAGTTGTGACTGTAGTTGGTACGATGAAAGGCGACAAGAAACGAACTCTTTAAACGAGTTACTCTTGGTGGAACAAAGAAGTTGATCATAGAAAGTAAGTGAGGACAAGATACCTCGAAGTTTATTATGTTATAAAAAAGTTTTAAATCTTTTTGTTTACGTCGAACATCAAGAGGCATGATATTAAAATATGTTAGTAAATCATCGATACCACCACAGTCATGGTGGCTTTTGAAAGCAAGAAACTTTAAAAATTTGCACTGTACTTGTTCAAGACTGACTGAATGACATGCATAGTAGGGAGACCATACAGAAGAGGCATATTCAAGATGAGGACGTACAAGAGAAAAATAAAGAATTTTAACAGATCTGATGTTGGTGAAATCAGAGGTACATCTTTCAATGGTACACAGTTGATGTAATAGGTATGTTCAAGTCTGTTCCTTCCTCTATAAAAAGAAATTGATTGGCATTTAGATGGATTGAGTTCCATCCCATTGTTAAGACACCAGCTTATTAAGTTGTCAATGTCGTACTGAAACTTAAAAAAGTCTGAGGGACTTGTAATCCCGGAGAATAATTTCAGATCGTCAGCAAACAACAAAAATCTACAATGAGAAAAACACTCATGAATATCATTAATGAAGATATTAAATAGCAAGGGCCCCAAGTGAGAACCTTGTGGCACACCAGACAAAACCTTTATCCCATTGGACATAAAATTCCCTATCCGCACCAACTGATATCTGTCAGAAAGGTAACTACCTATCCAGCTGAGAAGAGGGTCGCCAACACCAAACATATGTAGCTTATGGATTAAGAGGTTATGGTTCACTCTGTCAAAGGCCTTGGAAAAGTCGGTATAAACAAAGTCAACCTGAATACCCGCCGCCAAGGACTCCGACAAGTAGGCACTGTACACCAACAGGTTTAGGTCAGCAGAACGACCTGATATAAATCCATATTGCTGGTCAATGATTGAACCTCTAAGGAGATAAGTAAGAGTCTCACACAGAAGATCCTCAAAAATTTTAGGAATAACGCTAAGAATACTTATCGGTCGGTAGTTCTCAACAAGACCTCTGTCACCAGATTTAAAAATTAGAAGAATGAAACTAAGTTTCCAGCATGTAGGGAAAACACCCATTTCCAGAGATAAATTAAAGATGAACCATAAAGGTCTAGACAAATTAAAACTACAGCACCTAAGAAGAGATGGGGGAATACCGTCTGGCCCAGGACTTTTACTGACATCTAGGGCTGCAAGTTTAGTATAAATGTCTGATATTTTAATGTGGTGCACTGACAGATTCAGCTCAGCATAAGAAAATTCATGGGTAGGGGGAGAACATTTATCGCCGCTGTAAACCGACGAAAAATACTCAGCGAACATATATAATTATAAATAATAATATATTCATAGAGGAAAGTTTTATAAAATATGTATGTGACACAAAAGGGGGATGTGACACAGAGTGACCGCGTTTATGTCCCAGGTTTGGGAAATCATATGAGCTTACCGCGGAAAAATGCTCGTTGTTTTTAGTGAATTCTCTTAAAAATTTCTTCAAATGAGCGCGAACTAGCCCTCCTAGAACACATATGCGGGGAAAGTTTTAATTTCTATGTGCTTATATATATTTACGGAATTTAATTCCATTAGCCACAGAAATTACAACATTGATAAGGAAAAGCAAAAACTTATCAAACATGTTAGACAGTAAGCTTGATGCGTATAAGAGTATTTATATTTCTAGAGCAATAAATAATAAAACGTCCTTAAATCGAGCCACGCTACTGATCTCCAATCCTCGGTTTTCGATCTGTCTTTGAATCAGATAAACATTCCGTAACTTTTCAGGTAAGGCAATAAAGGAAGTTCAATATCCTCGTCCGCCAATAAAGATACAATTCATAGAAAATGTGCCTGCGATTTAAATCTCCCTCTCGGTGTCGTTCTTTATCTAAGAAGCAATATAAATAAATGGTGTTATAGTAGTAGCAATTATTTAGAAATTTTCGTCCTCTGATGACGCTAACTTTGTTACGTCTTTAAAAAGATGTGTTGTGATGATTTGAGTTCTCCAAGTGTACTTATAATGACAAAATCAAACAACAACTCTCACTGAAATCGTGGAATCTCAACTTGTCAGCCAAAATACTGTGTGATACATAGTCAAAAGCTTTCGTCAGGTCCAGAAACTATTATTGAAATATCACTAGGCAAATAACACCGGTTTGTTGCGTTCTCTCCTCTGTAATGAGCTGTATTAGGTTCGAAGGATTCAATGTGTTCAATAAGTAGTTTATGGTTTAAAACCTCCCTTAAATAAAATATTTTATTACTCGGTAATAGGCAAGCAGTAGTAGTATATGAGGGACCTCAGGTGAACCCAAATCTGGTCAGTAGTAAGGTCACTATTTCCTATATGTCCTACCCTTAAAAGTTTATATCTATCAGATTTATAATTAGCAGGATTAGAAATGCTTTATAAGCTTTAAAGATCTTATTATTGTTTACTACTTACATTGTTGGTGTGTTGTTGCACTGCCTGAAGTCTCATATTTATCAGCGCTCCAAACTAGTGCCTGGTTACGATGATTTCTCTAAAAGTTTATTTGAGATATCTAGGAAATCGAGATCAAGAGTTCCTATAAGTGTCGTCACGGAAGGTCAAAAGGGTTTAAAGAGGAATTAACTTTTCAATTAGATAGACATGTTAATGTAACAAAATACTAAATTTATTTATTAAGATGAATTGAATTTGAAATGGTGAACAAAATGAAATAAAAATAGCTGGTGAATTCAAAATAAACATTAATTGTACACAAATAGAAATCAAATAGATAGCAAGAGCTTCAATAACAAGAAATTATCAACTAACATGCGTATGACAGAATAATGAGATAAATATGGTTGTATCTTGCTAAAGAAATATAAGCACTTATATATTGAGGTATACTAAAAAATAGCTACTGCGTGTCTGCAGCTTAAAAGTAAATAAATTATTATGTAAATTATTTGACGTTTGTCAATCAATTCTGTTAATCTTTTACTTAGATCCTGGCCAGTTTCTTGAGTGAAGCTCAATTTAGAAAATACTATGTATACATGTATACCTCTGTGAAAACTTTATAATAATTATTGAAAAACAGGTGACATTAAAGACAGTGTACAGGTTAGATATTTTTACAGGCAAGATTTACTGATTACAATTTCAAAAACTAAATGTTTAAATTTACAAAAAACTGAGATAATTCCAGAGATTAAAATAGAAAATTTATAATTATTCTAATAGCAACTCCCTGACATTGCTCAAAAATCTAAACTTGATTGAGTGTCTTTGAAAGTTGAGATTATAACAGTTCAGTTGCCAGATGAGTGCATAAGACCAAGTTTGCTAGTTCAGAGAAAAATTCTATTGACTCACCGAATCTTCTGCCTTGAATTACTTGGTTACATTATGGCGATGACTTCCAAATTGAATCAAATACCAGTAGCTGACACAAGTCTCAGTGATCACAACAAGAGAAAGGAAGCTGGGAAAATCAGTGATGCTTCCCATTGGTGGTCACTGCAGGTGGATTTGTTGTTCCACGTGTACAAGACCATTTGACACCTAGGTCGATATTCTGAATTCGCTTGTTGGAAACATCGCGAATCACAATTTAAACGTAAATTAAAGCAGCAAGGCAACCGGTTGAAACAAAGAACCACAACTTAAGTTCCGCCTTCTGTTAACTGCGATGTTTATTTAAGCTCAAAAATCATTAAAACACTTCAACTAATCACTGAGTATTGTTAGAAGGCAGTATAAGTAACAGAAAGACTATTAAAAACTCCGTTTATAAGACAATTCGAGAGACACTTAAAGTTAACGTGCTTACGCCAAGAGGGTCAGAGCCAGACTCCTCGAGGTAGATAGCGTTCTGCTGCGCTTAACACCTGCACGAAATTTTTCAATTCCTGAGCGTTGGCGGCTATGTGCGAGCTCTTTCTCACCTTCATTCTTTGAATGAGATAAAACGAGAGGCCCAATCTCTGGCGAACTCACCGACGTCTTGTATACACCCCTCCATAATAATGGACTCGTCCGTTTACATGTGTAACCACTTTTCTAGATTTCATCATCATTACGTCAGCTTTTACCCAGAATTTCAGGAAAATTGAGATGTTTATTTTCCCCAACAAAATGCGACGCTTTTCAATATTTTGATTTCGACGTATGTTATAGAAAGTTCAGTACGCTTCTTACGATACAGAATTTTTTAGCGAATTTTACATTATTTTGAAACCAAAACTTGAAATATTTAATGTAGATAGGGTTTTCGGTATTATTTATTATGCTTGGGGGTTTTATAAGTATTTTTAAACCAGTAATGATTCCACGTAAAAATTGAATCGTTACAGGTTGAACTTTTTTTTAATCATTCCTTTCCTCTTGTCTGGCTTAGGTAATATATTGCCTTTCTGGCCAGAAATAGTTTGCAATATTTTGTCATTGTGTTTTTCATACCCTAATGTATCAAGGAAAAACACTTTGCATAGATTTTACTTTACATGTTACGTTTTC
Source organism: Tillus elongatus (assembly GCA_964006375.1). Taxonomy (NCBI): domain Eukaryota; kingdom Metazoa; phylum Arthropoda; class Insecta; order Coleoptera; family Cleridae; genus Tillus; species Tillus elongatus. The sequence continues at coordinate 167,036,186 of OZ023266.1, forward strand.
AAGAAAAAATATCTAACATTATCAATAAGCATTACCATAACCTAGATACTTATCTGCTATTTTTTATGTAGGTAATCAATATTACTCAGTGAGTGTTGACTATTGCCGTAATTAAATTCCGTACAAACAACCACAGATCTAACTTTTCCAGACTTAAATCGAACAACCTATTTGGAAAATGTAGCATCTGTTGCATGACGAATCACATTTGTACTACAGTGATCTAAAGTGCGAAAGGAGCAAAAATAAAAAGAGAGAAAGAAAGTTGCTTCGAGGAGAAAACTCATTAAAAGTAGAAAGCTCATGCGAAAAGAGCCACCGGAAAAGTTTTTCTATTTACCGCATTCATTCAAGCCTTGAGCGATCCTCATTCATGTTAGAGTAAACATATATTTTGTTGTACTCGGTGTACCGTTTTTTTGTTTTTATAGTATGAAAACACCAAGAGAAAAAAAATACAAACACGCATGTGTTTCTTGTGATGCCAGTCTCGCATGTTGTTTTTAAAACTATTGTAACAGAAACAATCAACAACACAAGCTTTGGGTGATTCATTTGACTGATTTATTAGAGGCTTATAGGGAAATACAAGCGAAATCAATCTGAAATTTCGCTTGCGGCTATAATACGATACGATCTATTTTTCTATACTATTTTCAATGCGCTGTAGCCTGCGGTTGAAGCAGACGTGACATAGACGTTTTTTCAAATGGAACTCTATAAATAATATTGCATTTTCAAATTTTACGTAAATTTGTGAAGCTGCTGCGTTTTAAATTGTTTTCTTGTGTTTAATTGTTTTTTAAATATATAATTTTCACAACAAATTTTGACAGATGGAGTGTACTAACTAAAGTGTCATTATTACCAAGAATTGTAACGTTGAAAAGTTTATTCTTGGTAAATACGTTAACAAAGAAGTGTCCTGTCAGGAGTCCTTAATATTATTCTAAGATGTTATACAGGGTGTTTAATATTTTTTTAAATAATTTTTCTCTATTCACTCCTATAAATATCCAATATGGCTGCCATAAGAAAATCCAAAATTGGCTATGAAAACCAATGATCTAGTACGCCTAGAAAATGTTTGAAATGGGCAGTAGATAACTCGTGATGACTTATGTGAAGCTATCAAACATCATGCCATTCGCTTGCATAATAAAAAAGGTATGGAGGAAATTACACTTTTCAGTTTTTTCAGGATATTTCAGTAACGACTTTATTTATCAGGAATTTCATTTCCAATTCTTAACAAGCATGAAATTGTACAACATTTTTGTAATTTAACCGACTCTGTATATTTAAAGGTTTAGAAGATAGCAATACTCTGCAATATAGAAGTGACCACCCTGTATATATATATATATATATATATATATATATATATATATATATATATATATATATATATATATATTGGAATGTTGCACTACACTGTAATCACTTTTAAATATACACTTTATTTGTTTGCTGTACTTTTTGTGATTTTTTATTTGTTTACGTGGACTGCAGTTTCGAACCTTCCTGGTTCATGATCAGCACGCTAATGACTCTGATCGGTCTATGTCTGAAATTGTACGTGACGTCTGCGCGTTGAGCTTCCATTGGCCGGTTTACTGTTCTCTGGTTGGTTGTGTTTTCGGACTGTGTCGAGTATATCGGTTTCCTGTTTTGATTTGTCACTTCAAATGCCAATAACTTTCTTATTTCAAATCGAATGACCATAATATTTTTACACAATTCGACGTAGAGTTTTAGTTTCTATCGATATGTTATAGCATAGCCTATAACTAAAATGAATATTTACATTCAATTTCTGGACATTTTTACCCAAAACATGTACATCGCAAAAATAAACAATATGAAATAAAGAAAACAGATTGAAAAATCAAACTAAAGTAACTGTTCAAAATGTTGCCCATGCTGTTCACGACACGTAATAAATCTTCTTCGGCCACCTTCTGTCGTTGACGTTTGAATTTCTTCCTGCGACAATTGTGAAAAGGTTAGTCGCATTTTCTGCTCAAGAGATTCGCTTGAGTTACATGGTGTTTGGTACATTTTACTCTTTATTACACCCCAAAGATAAAAGGCGAGAAGTGTTAGGTCAGGTGATGATGGAGGCCATTACCACGGTCCACCTCTCCGTATCCATTTGTCATCAAACAGCAGGCTATTTTTTTGGTTATAATTCGGGCACAATGCGCTGCAGCACCATTCAATTGGTACCGGCAAGAAAATATCTTGTTCAGGGGCAGTTAATTGAAAAAATACGCTTACTTTATGCCTAGGTATTTTTCCGAAGACAAGTTCATCAATCTGATTACCGGTATAGTCTATGTAGTAAAAATAATGTACTATATTTTATCAAAATTACTTATTGATTTAAAATGTACAAAAATTTTCCGAAAATAAACTTAAATGTTGGTTTCGTAGCCAACAAACCTTACGTTAATAGCAAATTGCATTATTGAAATTTGAAGTATTTAATGAAAATTCGCTACCAAAACGCAATTACTGTGTCCAAATTTTTTTCTTACAAACATGTGCAAAAACACATTAGCGAATTTGTTCTATGAAAATTAGCTAAAAATTATAGACCGTTATATCATAAACTTAAATAAACATAGAGCAAAAGCATCAACTTAACTAAACCGATAGCCAACGCATCAGAGAAAGCGTCTATTTGAAATGAATTTTCTGTTAATATTTTAGTAAAATAAAGAGCAATGACGGTTGAAGCTGAAGCTTAAGGGTTGGCAGAACATTCTTCTTGCAACATTTTCTTCTCACAATCCGTATTTGTTTCACGTTCTTCGCCTAAACATTGCCAATTTTGACGTTTCAAATCGTGAGTTTGACGTTTGGAGGAAAACTCAAAATTTGTTTCTTTAACTGCTCATAATTTTTGTCTTTAAACTTAGAGACCTAAATTTTGGTACATGGTTCACTTTTTATAATACAAACACGCGTGCCAAGCACTTTATGTCCTGAGATATAATTTCTTTTAAAAGGAAAATACAAAATTTTCCGGGAAAACCTAGGGCGATTTTCCTGGCTAACGAACCTATTCAAGCCACTTGCAAAAGGAAGGTGATTACCAAATTTAATCAAGATCGGCCCATTATTTTTTGAGTTATCGGTGTGATACCTATACCTATACATACATATACATATACATACACACATACACACACACACACACACACATATATATATATATATATATATATATATATATATATATATATATATATATATATATATATATATATATATATATATATATATATATATATATATATATATATGTATATATGTATATAAACATATAAAAATCCAAACTGACCCCGGATATGTGTTCTAGGGGTCCTAATTAGCGCTCATTTGAAGAATTTTTTTTAAAATTCAAAAGTCGGGATCTTCTCATTAGTGAATTTTTTTAAAGGAAATTCACTAAAAATCACAATAAATTTAAAACAATTGAAGGTAGATTAAGATACTTGACGTTGTTGTACACAAAATTTTACGTACCATCCAATAATGTGAAAATATACAGTGTTCCATTTAAAATAACAAAGTTGATGGCTACTTACGGTTAAACCGGAAGCGATAGCGACTCCAAGTTATTTTACATGGAAAGAGCGTTACGTCTTATATATGAATACAAATTTTCAAAATTGAAATACGTTAGTAACTAGAAAAACGTCTAACCAACGCATTTCGTGGTATACCCTGTATAATATATACACTATTACTACCCTATTAGCAAATTTTCATTAAGAAAAATTCACTTTCGAAAAAATTGCTTCACATAAGCGCGAATTCGGGTCCCTATAACCCAAAACCAAGGTCCGTTAAAATTTGTATATGTTTATAGATATGTATATATATATATATATATATATATATATATATATATATATATATATATATATATATATATATATATATATATATATATCCGAGCGACAACTCAAAAAATACTAAACTGATTTCAATTAAGCTTGGCAAAAATCTTGTTCGAGCGAAAACCGAGGTCGAGCTCGTTATTAGCCTTTATGCTTTATGCTATAAGTTTTTCCGGTGAAAAATCAGGGAAAACTTTTTGAAAACGCTATATTTTTGTAAGTATCAGAGTAACTGGAATGAGACTTTACATGTCGCTATAAATAGTGCAAATAAACCTATGTTGTGAATTTTAAGTAATTTGGTACAGCATATTTACAGTTTTTTCCAAATTAAAAATAGACATGCGTTGAAACGACTTAGTGGTTAAAGTCCAATGCCTGACAGACAGAGTAGTTAACTGCCACGCGTAGATTAATTCATACAACAGGTATAAATCATACATCAACGGTAACCAAACTAAATATATACCAGGAATAAAACATACTACCCGAACCAACAATCGTGAAATCTCGGCCTCAATTATGGAAAATGACAGACGACATGAAATTAAAGATTTGCCAAATTATTGTTATTTAACTGGATGATTCAATCAATTATTAAAAGACGCTATATTTGTTGCTTTATGAACGGCCTCAAATACAGTTTTAGCGTGGCACAGGTATATTACGCTGTCGCATAATATAGTAGAAATGTAAACAAAATAAAGCCAAATCTATATAAAAATGATTCTAAAATAGTTTTTTATCTGTGAACTTATACATAAGACGTCATATAAGACCGAAATATTAGTGGAACGTGTTTGAATGGTAATTCTACTAATTCTGTAATTAACTGTTACGTATACTTTGAATATAATATCCCGGGCATGAAGCCGATCTAATGTATCATGTAAATAAAACGTTTGTTGACGTATACTTAGATGGCTAAGAGGCGTCGCGTTGGCCTCATAAGCAGAAGGTTACGCGATCGAATCCAGCTCGATGAATGTATGTTGTTTTATTTTGACATTTGGAGAAACAATAGTGCACAGAATTAATACGTTTTGAACAAGATCTCATTTTTGTTTAAAACGCCTAAATAAGTTTGTCACCTTTGAGTCTGAAATTATAATCTTATTATTGTTGATATTGAAAAAACCGGTTTGATTAAGTTTATTAAAACGAAATCATACTGGCGATTAATAAGGAAAAATAACTGCAAGATTTTTAATTTGGTAGATACTTTACTTTTCTGAATATGAATTAAGTTTCCTTCTGGAAATCTTCTGTATAACTTTAATGACATTTGTAATACAAGTTTTATTTAAAGAGACTTACACTATCTACTGATATAGAAAAATTTAGTTCTTTAGCTTCGTAGAAAATTGAGTTTTGGGCATTTTTCTCGAAATAAGTTAGAACACAACTGTGGGCGTACTAGGATCTCTAAAATCGATCTTCAAAGTCTGTGTAAGTTTAGAGTATTAACTTTACTAATATGCCGTATCATAATAGTGATGTACAAATCTTATGAAATTTCGCTACTATAACATTTGTTCTTTTACGTTAACAGATTTAAAATAAGGTTCAGCATTTGGTGGCACACAAATACATTGAGATTTTATATACTAACTCACCTGAACTTCCAACTGAAATCCATGGAGAGGCATTGGTGCGGGATGGAGAAAGGTTCCATAGGGCGATGTTGAAAATTCCACTAACAATTCGTGCCCACTTGAGATCGCTTCAGGAACCGCTTCACCCCCTCCACAGAACTTTAGGATGACTGGATCTCTGGTTGTGTAACCGTCGTAGACAGTCACGTAGTCCTTTAAAAGAATTCAATATTGAAAATTGGCCCAATAAAATCTTATTCTAATCGATTTGAATGTGTTGAATTGTCTAATAAAATTGTGGGTTCAAGTATCCAAATAAGTTTTACACTAAACAGTTTTCTATGTAATAATAACACGTACAGACTACCCTGCTAAGTTTAATAAATACTTAAATAAGTTAAACACATTTAAAAAGCGCTGAAAAGGGGAAAATAATCTTATGACATTTTATTTATAAATAATGCCAAATTTGTACTTCCATCATGGTATCAAAGTAAAATATTATTGACATGTTACAAAGAGAAGAAATTTATCATAACTACCTGTACATCATCACAGTCATTCCACACTTTGAGTTCCTTAGTGCTCGCCGTTCCATAGAGTATTGATTGACTCCTGATAGCGACCAACTGTCCTTTGGGTTGACGAACGGTGATTAGAGCGTGTTTTCCTGATGGTACTTCGTGTTGACGCACCGCATAGTAGCAGGTCAGGTTACGTGGATAGACTCCGGGAAAATTTGGTGACTGGAGTCGGCAGTGTTTCCTATCACAGTCGCTGAAGATACGCGAGCAGTAAGTGCCCGTTATCAGGTCGCCTAGGTAGTACTCGGGTTCCGGTTGGACAGAGGGCATGGTTGTATTTAGAAATGGCACACCTGGAAAAAGCAAAATGGTATCATTATTTTTATGGTTACTATCTATTTAAGTCTAACCTTATTATTTAAGCGAATCTTTGCAGTAACATTTGCTAATACAGGGATAACAATTGAGGCGTTTCTGGGAAAAACCGCATTAGTCCAAGAGTTAGATATTTGTGGAAATGATAAGACCCTAAAAATACTCAGTAAGTGGTGGACGTGCCGCCACCTAGTTGCGGAACCAAGTAGTATGCTGTCACGCCAGCTCCAAATAACACAAAGTGTTAAAAAATAGAGACTGGATACAGCTAACTAACAATTTAGAAAATTGTCAGCCCTGGCCCATTTCTACCCCAATATAAGGACAAAGTATGTAAGACTCGATGCATTTTCGCAACAATTAGAACCGTAGACCGGTTTCGCTCTCATTAGAGCTCTTCAGTACGGCATACTAATTGCAGCAAAAATGCACCAAAAGTAATACGGCTATCGTATAGCCAGTCTTAAAATATTCAGTAAGTGGTGGATGTGCCGCCACCTAGTTGCGGAAACAAGTAGTATGCTGTCACGCCAGCTCCAAATAACACAAAGTGTTAAAAAAATAGAGACTGGATACAGCTAACTAACAATTTAGAAAATTGTCAGCCCTGGCCCATTTCTACCCCAATATAGGGACAAAGTATGTAAGACTCGATGCATTTTCGCAACAATTAGAACCGGAGACCGGTTTAGCTCTCATTAGAGCTCTTCAGTACGGCATACTAATTGGTTCCGCAACTAGGTGGCGGTACGTCCACCACTTACTGAGTATTTTAAGACTGGCTATACGATAGCCGTATTACTTTTGGTGCATTTTTGCTGCAATTAGTATATTGTACTGAAGAGCTCTAATGAGAGCGAAACCGGTCTACACTTCTAATTGTTGCGAAAATGCATCGAGTCTTGATGAGACCCTTTTAAATTTCCTATTTATTAGTTAAACATTTTACTTTAATATTTAATAGCTGTAAACAGATATAATGCATATCACACGAGCTAGTTTACGGTTCTTTTGGCTAACGATTATTGACCCCCGAGTGGCCCGGCACCCAGATGAGGGTAACCTCATTCTGCCCAGCCAGGTCACTCATCTCGTCTCGCCGTTTACTAACCAGCCTGGAGTTTACCCGCGGGCTGCTTAGGGCCTTAAGGGATGCCTGGCTGTCTGTGGCTATGAAGATCCGCTTGGTGGTGTAGCCCCTCCTCTTGTTCTCTCGTGCGCACTGCAAGATTGCGTACATTTCAGCCTGAAAGGCGATTACGTGAGCCCCGGGAGAAATACTGTGACTTACCTTTGGTCCTTCCGAGTATACACCGGCCCCCGTCCCACGCTCACCACCAAGTTCGTCCGTCAACCAGACAACTGCGCCCCGTGGCAGGTCTGACGTCTACCCCGTCATGCCTCGCAGTCGGGGACTACCACTGTAATGGTGCTTTCCGTACAGATTCGCGGGCTCGCAAAGTCTGACCTAATTTCAAGCATGGGCTCCTTCACGATCTCCCGAATCTTGCAATGGACCTTGCAGCCTGGCTTTAGTCTGTCATTGCAGGCTAGTCTGAGGAGCCTTAGCCTGGCCTCCCCGATAATAACTAAGTGTAGAGGGCGGGGGCAGATCCAGAAACATCTCCATGGCGGCTGTTATGGTTGATGTCATGTCCTTGTGATGCCTAGGCAAGCCATTCTTTGATGCTTGCCCAGTTTTTGTTTGGTACTGGATTGTGTCACCTTAAGCCACAAGACCAGTGCCCCGTATGTTAACGATGGTCTGACCACCCTTGTGTACAGCCAGTGGGCCATACTAGATCTTAGTCCCCACGTTTTTCCATATAGCCGCCTGGTGACGGATAGGGTCATGACTGCATGGCGCAAATTTTTTTAACGTGGCCATTCCAGGTTAACTTGGAGTCCAGTACTACCGCAAGGTATTTTACCTTCCTGGCTATTGGAATCTTTTAACCATATAGAATTAGAGTTCTGTGGCCCCCCACTTCTTCCTCCTCGTAAATGGTATGACATTGGCTTTCTGGGTTCTCACTCCGAGCCTCTGGCTAACCGTCCACATTTCCATCACTTTCAGTGCTGTCTGCATACGCTCCCAGACTGAACGTGTAACCTTTCCTCTGATTATGATGACAATGTCGTCCGTATAGCCAAATACCTCTCGTACCCTCTGCCCGAGAGCCTTCGCAGCAGCTCGACGTACTAAGACTACAAAACAGCAACACGTCGGACGTGCCAGATTTCTAATGAAAACATTAAATGTTGTGGACATGTGGCATTCTTACTAAAAACGGTGTTGACTTGATATATTTTTAACTCTAATAACCCTAATATCTTTGTAAGTTTTTTCCTAACCTACGATGATTCTACAAGGAATAATGCTTTGCGTATATCAATATGGATGGCGGGAAACAGATGGCATCAATGATGCATTTTTCAGCAAATTGGACTAATTAAGTTTTTGCGAGAAACGCCTCAATTGTAAGACAAAAAAATCCCTGCATATGAAGCGACCATTCTGTGGGAATATTTCTAGTATCCTACCTATACAAAACGTTTATAAAAATTTGCTAATATAAAACGTCTGGACGCAGCAAGTGCGTTATGGTAGTGAATTTTCACCAAAATGTTTTTAATAACAAATATGTCTTTTTTTAAAAGAAAGCAGACATGAAATTTCGTTACCAGTCTAACCTATATGGTGAAAACAATGTACCAAATTTCATCACAACGATTTTAGTGTGTGAAAATGTACAAAGATTTTCCGAAAATAAGCTTAAAATGTTCCCGAAAAAACTGGTTTCTGGCCAACGAACGTTAAGTTAATAGCAAGTTGGAAACTTTAATGAAACTTCGCTACCATAACGCACTTGCTGCGTCCAGTGACAATCGGTTGTAGAAAAAAATAAGCACTTGTGAAGCGACGGCAAAAGTCTACGGCTATATTAAGTATGGAACGGTTCCACTAAGTTAGGACAATAACAAACAACCAGATGTGCTATTCAATTGAATTTGATCTTAAAAGTTTTTATTTTGTCCTAATTGAATTTGTCATATAAAAACTCGCTAAAAAATTCATCGTAATTACACAATCTGATCAGATAACGGTAAAATGAAATAAGACTAACAAAAATTTAAGTCGCTAACTGAGATTAGAACGCCTGTTGTAGGAGTCCATTATTAAATCAGACTGCTTCCTCCTTTATATTAATTTTATAACGTCTTAATTATTTACACCATACAATTTTTGTTTCAAATTTATTTTTTCCTCATATTTTCACGAAATGAGGGAAAATGACGGCATAGACACAGATCTAGGAGCTTGTTAGTCATTTCGAGCCGTATTTTTAACTCATAAAGCGCTAATGCGTATTAATGTACGACTAACGGAATTATCAATTTTGACGTATCAATTTTTTTTTAATTCAGAGGCTTGTAATTTCTTTGCCTTTTGACCCTGAGCGTGAATTTTGGTACGAAGAATACTCTTTATGACAGAAACCAGGTTAGCAAATTTGGTTACCATAGCTTTTTAATTTTCGGAGATAAGAGTTTTTTTCCAAAGAAAACCCAAAATTTTCCCCGGGTTAACGCATTTGTTCAAGCCATTTACCAAAAGAAGGTACTTACCAAATTAGATCGAAATCGGCCCACCATTTTTTGAGTTATTGGTGTGATACATACATACATACACACACACATATATATATATATATATATATATATATATATATATATATATATATATATATATATATATATATATATATATATATATATATATATATATATATAGTATTAAATTTTTGTGACGGTAATAATTTTATTTATCAAAAAATTGTGGGAAAGCCGTCAGTTGTAGAATAAAACTCTTTATTATAGGCCGAGCTTTCGGAAAAATTTATCCCTTTATCAAGGCTACAACATGGAAAGAAAAAAATTTACAATTTACTTGGAAAAAATATAAAAGTTTAAAATACTTACATATAACAGTTTAGTAGAAAACTAATTATGTAATAACAAACATGAAAAGAAAACCTTTTGATGAATTTGAGTGAAGTCTAAAAAATGCCAAACTGACATATAAAGCTAAATATTGTCTAATTGAATTTGTTTTTTGTTTTTGTCTAGGAAATATAAATAGGGGTAGTGATTTCTAAAATTATTATCTTTCTTTAAGTTTATTAAATTTCCGTTAAAAGTAATTTCAAATTCTTCTAAACACATTCTTTTATTACTTAAGGTTTCACAGTGTAAAATACAAACATTACTAAAATTTATATTATGGCCAGTGTCGAGATTATGTTCTGACAGAGCGCAAGTTCTTTTTAGTAAACGTATGTCACTTTTGTGCTGTGTTAACCTATCTTTAAGGACTCTGCTTGTTTGGCCAATGTATCTTAAACTACAATTATTACATGGAATTAAATATACCACTCCAGACACTTTGGAAATTTCATCTTTACTTTTGAGTTTACTGAAAATGTTATTAATTGTTTTTGAATATCGAAACGTTATTTTAAAATTGGTTTCATCTTTAAATATAAACTTTAACCTATTGGAAATACTTTTAATGTATGGGATTGATATGTAAAAAAAGTTAGATGTTTCCGGACTCGAAATTATATGGGTGTTATGTCTGTTAGTTTTATTCTACAACTGACGGCTTTCCCACAATTTTTTGATATATATATATATATATATATATATATATATATATATATATATATATATATATATATATATATATATATATATACATACAGTATGAAACAAACTTATGGAATAAAATTCATTATTCAGCAAAAAATAGTTTTTGTGGAAAACATAGACACGTGAAATTTAATTTGTCGAACATTACCTTATAATCATAGTTAAAAAAATTAAACGCCCACCATATAACCCGCACCACTTTCTCAATTTTTTTTTAAATAGCAACTCTACATTTTTTCATCACAATTCGATGGATCACATTTTTCTCAATGTGGAGGTACCCCATATGTATGGTCTAATATTACAGTTTTGAATACAGGATGGAAATTTAATACCGGAACATTAAAGCTAAAGAGTTGACCCTGAAATTCAAATTTTGAAAATAAAATTAATAAAAACGTCATTTTCTTATAATAAATGTTCAAAATGTTCTCCATTCAATTGAACACAACAAACTAATCTGCTCTGGAACTCTTCCCTAACTCTGTTCAACATGTCAGGCGTTACGTTCCTAATTTCTGTTGTTATTTTCATTTTCAAATCATCTAAATCAGAAAGTTGCGTTTTATACACTCTTTCTTTAAGATATTTTCATAAAAAGAAATCAAGAGGTTTAAGATCTGGTGATCTAGCGGGCCATTCTACGAAACCTCTTCGTCCAATCCTTCTTTGTAGAAAGACTTCGTGTAAATACTCTTGTACTTAAAGAGCAAAGTGGGGCGGTGCACCGTCTTGTTGAAAACATATCCTTTCATGGGGAATATTAGGTTCCATTACATTTAGATACAATTCTGCTAACATTGGTACAACCTGTTCTCTTAGCATTTCTAAATATTTTAGACCGTTTAGGTTTTCTATAATAAAAAGTCCAACTACGTGATCACCAATGATACCAGCCCAAATGTTCAACTTCTGAGGACGCTGAGTATGTTTGTCGCATTCAGTGGGGGTTTTCGGCAGCCCAGTATCTGCAATTTTGCCTATTTACATCGCCATTCAAAAAAAATGTTGCATAATCGGAAAAAAGAACGTCAGCAAAAGAAATAACATTTATATGTAATATGTCCAACAGTTGTTCACAAAATTTCTGTCTTCTATCAGAATCACCGTCAGTCAACTCTTGAACGTGTTGTAGTTTACAGGGATGCATTTTTTCGTTTTTGAGACACCTTAGAACTGTTGATTGACTAACATCATTTTCACGTGCATTTTGACTGGTAGAAATTGTTGGTTCTTCTTGAAAAGCCAATAAAATATTGAGTTTTACATCTTCTTCAACAAACTTGGGTCTCCTAGGCAGTGGTTTAACGAGTCCATAATCACGAAACTGTGAATATATATTAGACACAGTTCCCTGGGTTAGTGGGGGCAAATCTGGATGTTTTTCGTTAAATAGGTTAACAACTTGTGCCTGTATTCTACACATATCACCATACCCAACCATCATTCATATTTCTGTTCGCAGAGTTTCAGTTAAGTATCGCATTATGTGACCAAAAATTAATTGAAATTATCGGAACAAAATTACGACTAATTTATTAGGAGACCGTGCACTCAACACAACACCACAAAATAAAACAGAACTGTTAAATTTTACCTTTCACGTTGCAAAAAATTGGTAGTTAATAAGAAACGATTAATGATACCAAGTACGTTTTAGCTAAAAGACAAGATAAGAAATTTAAGATAAGAGTCAGTGAAGAATTCCAGAGTAGATTATTTCGCTGTGTGCAAGTGAATGGAGAACATTTTGAACATTTATTATAAGAAAGGGACGTTTTTATTAAGTTTATTTTCGAAATTTGAATTTCAGGATAAACTGTTTAGTTTTAATATTCCGGTATTAAATTTCCACCCTGTATTGACAACTGTTATAATAGACCATGCATATGGGGTATCTCCGCATTCAGAAAAATGTAATTCATCGAATTGTGATGAAAAAAGGTAGGGTTGCTATTTAAAAAAATGGATAAAGCGGCGTGGGTAAAATGGTGGGAGGTTAAATCTTTTAGCGATGATTATAAGATAATGTTCGACAAATTAGACTTCACGTGTGTCAGCGTTTTCCACAAAAACTATTTTTTGCTGAATAATGAATTTTATTCCATTAGTGTGTTTCACACTGTATATATATATATATATATATATATATATATATATATATATATATATATATATATATATATATATATATATATATATATATATATATATATATATAAACATATAAAAATTTAAACTGACGCCGGATATGGGTTTAAGAGGTCCTAGTTTGCGCACATTTGACGAATTTTTTTCAAAACTCAAAAGTCGGGATCTTCTCATTAGTGATTTTTTGAAAAGAAAATTCACTAAAAATGTATCTGTCAGATTTAAATCGAATTTTGCATGCATTTTTTTTTCTTCTTAATTTTGATAAATTCGTTGGCCAGCCTAATTGACACAAATTTAAAAAAATGGATTTTGAATTGTTTTGTATTTTCGAAAAACGGTACAATTTGTTAAAGAAAAGTTAAGCAGACCAGCCTCTGTGGCAGCTTCGGTGATCCAGGGTAAGAAATCTACCTCTGGACCTAACGGTCTCGGGTTTTATTCCCAGTCTAGGCTCAAATGATTCTTCAGTACGTACTGTAAATTAACATCAAAACAGGTTGTGACACTGTGTTTGGGCAACCTAAATGCTTGAACTCTCTGCCCTTCGTAGAGGGCTTAGATCTATCGGTCCGGTGCATCATGTTATGTTGGGCACGTTAAATATCCATCCTTCGTCGGCAAATGGATGGTCCCGCCAAAATTTACGGGACAGTAAGGTGAAACTGCTCCCTGAGGTCTGCGATTGGCCATAGCCACAAAATTAGACAGACGTTAAAGAAAAACAAATACATCAAATTACAGATAAGCAAATAAAAAATATGGAGGCAGCAAATGCGTTATGGCAGCGAATTTTTAATTAAGTCTGTTAAGTTCTAAAAACTTTATTTTGCATCAACCTATAAACTTTAAATTTAATAAGTAATGAGGTCCTAAATATGTGCACCAAATTTCATAAAAAAAATATATTATGTTGGGACATTCCGTAAGGAACTATACTTGGCCCTTTACTGTTTATATTGTATGTCAATGATATGCTGAAAGATAATGCTGCGTTCATACTTTTTATCTAATATATCTACTTAATTCACTAAGTGAATATTGTAACCTGTGATGAGCACTGACAAGCACACTTGGAGAACTCAAATCACCACAACACATTAAAAAAAACTGACGATCGTTTATCTAACTCAGTTGGCGTCATCAGATGATGAATAATAATTATAAATTATTTATCCTTTGATGACGCTAACTTGGTTAGTGAAACGATCGCCATGTTTTTTAATGTGTTGTGGTGCTGTGGATCCTTCAAGTGTTCTTCCCTACTTAATTATAATATAAAGAGAAAATCACTTACACCTACCTCCGCCGTATCGTACAGTTGAGAACTTTTTCTTCAGAAACTTGTATTCCATACGGTAATCGAAGTTGTAGCCACTCTGATCTTTGGAAAGGCGAAAAAGATTTACGGAGACAGTGACAGTTTTGGTTTCGCTATAATATATAGCGGGGCCCCAGGAAGTTCCGCACCAGGATCCCCCTACTTGAGGTCTATTGGATTCTGTTATGTGTAAGGCACCATCTGGACAACCGTCGGTTGTGAAAGACACAAAACGGCCCAATGTGAAGCTGTCAAATGTTAGCTGAAACAAAATTGTAATAGTAAAAACTAGATTGATAGCTAAAAGACTTATAAAGTGAACAGTTTAATAAAGATAACCGAATCGATCTATTTACTGGAATTGTATTATTTGGTATTTTTATTATGTTTTATACTTTAAATTAAGTTCCAAAATGATTTCCTAAATCTTATTACGATAATATTACAATAAAATGCAAGACCGGTCTCTGCTCATTTTGTAGGCATCAGATCTGAGATCATTACCAGCACCTCAAGATCCTCAGTATCATCGAGGAGGGTGTAAAGTTAGTTCGCCTCCCCGTGGTGCACCCTAGATAGCGTCTACTATTAGACGTGAACTAAATGAACTAACCAAACCGTAACCCTTCCTAGTCATGTCTTAGGAGGGCCGGGAATGCTTGCCTTAATTGGCCGGCATTGCGAGGAGAGTCCTCTATAAAAAACCCACATCGCAAGGTCGTTGGCGGGTTGGTGCCGAAGCGATGATGCTTCTGGCCGAAATGGCCGGGCATTGGCAGGATGGTAATTCTGTCGCTAACGTTAACCCTCCCCAGGGAAACCGGGCGACCTCCCTGTGTAAAATGCCTCTTCATGGGATGCGGGGCTCTTCCATGGAGGTTTATTTTCCCTTGCTGCTCGTGGGACCAAACATGGACACGACTTACACAGACTCAATAGAGGAGGTGGCAGGATTTAACCTTCCACTGAAACCTCAAGAGGGGAAACAACAGGGGAAAGGAAAGTCCACCCCTAGGACGACTACCAAAGGTAGACCCTCCTATAGGAAGCTTGGTAATCGAGCTTCTAAAAAGGAGGAGGAACCTGCACCATAATTCCCTTTCCTTTCGAGCTCCTTAACCTACTCCTCTATCCTCTATACACTCCTATATTCCTACCCCCATGCCCACCAACATATAGTGCATCCAAGCTAATTTGCATCATGCTAAGGCTGCGACATACCTCCTTAGCATGAAATTAAAGGAAGAGCAAATAGATATTGCTCTTCTCCAAGAGCCCTGGACCGCCAATTCGAAACGAACTAATGGGTTGGGTAGCACTTCTGGCAAGATAGTAGAGGTGGGCACTGGTACCAACGCCAGAGCCTGTATCTGGATCAGAAACAACTTGCAGTATTTTACACTTTGAGAGTACTGCACCAAGGACATGGCATCCATCCATCTCGTGATCACATCCGGGGGGACCAGGCTAGAAGTAGTGGCCTGTTCGGCCTATTTCCCTGGAGACAGAGATGCAGAACAACCACCTCCAGCAGAGGTGCGGAAATTGATCGCCTTCTGCAAGAGGAACAACTATCACCTCGTAATAGGGTGTGATGCGAACTCCCATCACTTGGCTTGGGAGAGCACGGACACTAACAGACGAGGTGAATCACTATTTGAATACATTTTAGGGGAGGAGCTGGTTGTCAACAACATAGGCTCGGAACCCATCTTTCTTACAGCTAATCGTAGAGAGGTTTTAGATCTCACGATCAGCTCAAGACTTTTGAGCTCAAAAATTCTCAAATGGAGGGTGTCGTCTGAACCCTCATGTTCTGACCATGCCCATATCCTATTTGAGATTGTAACAGGCCCTAGAACTGTGGTGGAGTATCGCGATCCGAGAAGGACGGATTGGGAGGGGTACAAACAGTCCCTCGCCGCAGGTCTGGGGTCCGCTATCACCACAGTGAGGGATCGTGATGAGATTGAGATTGCGGCTGAACAAGTTAGGGAAGCTGTTGTCTCTGCATATTACGAAAACTGTCCACTAAGGTCAAAGAAAGACAGTCGGGGGTCTACTTGGTGGAATAATAACCTCGATAAACTACGAAGGGAAGTTAGACGTCTCTTCAATCGTGCTAAGACTACAGGCAACTGGGAGCAATATAAAACCGCTCTAACACACTATAAAGAGATTAGGAACGCTAAGAGGAAGTCCTGGAGGAGGTTCTGCGGGGACATTAGTAATATGCCCAGCAGCGCCAGAATCCACAGGATTCTCTCACGCGACCGTGTTCAGGAGCTGGGATCGATAAAACGACCAGATGGTTCCTTTACTGAATCTCGGAAAGAAACGTTAGAGCTCTTAGCACACACACTTCCCAGATTGTCTGATCCTGAGCAACGGAGAGGTCCTACCGGCTGAGGGACGATTTAAACGCCCTCATGGGGAGGACTGGCGAGTTGCTCGGCGAATAGTAACAGCCTCGGCAGTGGAGTGTGCTGTGAATCATTTCCAGCCATTCAAGTCGCCAGGGGAGGATGGGGTGGTACCGGTCCTACTACAAAAGGGACTGGAGATTCTCCTACCTCACCTTATCAGGCTGTACAGAGCCAGTCTGGCCTGTAACTACATTCCATCCAGCTGGACAATGGTTAGGGGGGTTTACATTCCCAAATTGGGACGTAAGGACCTCCTACCTACATGACTGAGACCTCTCAGTATTACATCATTCCTCCTGAAGGGATTGGAAAAAATACTGCACGGACACATTAGGGGGAACATTTTAACCGTTAACCCCCTAAATACCCACCAGTATGCCTATCAAACTGGCAAATCAACTGAGTTAGCGCTCAATAACCTCGTCGAGAAGATCACACACTCTCTGGAAAATGGAGAGGTTGCGGTGGCGGCATTTCTCGTCATCAAAGGCGCATTTAATAATGCATTACCGATCTCCCTCTACGAGGCCACTATCGCTAGGGGGTTGGAACCTACCATCTGTGGCTGGATCGGAAACATGCTGCACAATCGGACCATTATTGCCTCGTTGCTGGGAGAGGTGGTCGGCGTCAGGGCTGCGAGGGGGTGTCCTCAGGGGGGCGTACTATCCCACCTGCTGTGGTCCCTCTTTGTAGACGATCTGCTGGCTATTCTCGAACTCTGGGAGGTTGAGGTCCAGGCGTATGCTGATGATCTCGTCATAATGGTTAGAGGCAAATTTGAGGAGGAACTGGCTAGTACTCTTCAGGAAGCACTAAATGTAATCAATGATTGGTGCCGGAGGGAACAGATGTATGTGAACCCTCGCAAAACGATCATTGTTCCATTTACCAGAAGAAGAAGATTGGACAAATTAAAACCACCTATTCTCATGGGAGAAACCATTCCATTTTCGGACCAAGCAAAATATCTGCGAGTTATCCTAGATAAGAAGCTCAACTGGGATATACAGTTAGAAAACGTTATCCGCAGGGCAAAACTGTCCCTGTGGACCTGCCGGAGAATCTGTGGTAATAACTGGGGAACAAACCCCCAACAGATGTACTGGCTCTATGTAGTGGTTATCAGGCCAATGATAACATATGGAGCCATAGTTTGGTGGCCTAAGGTACTTCGTGGTATTGCGAGTGCCAAACTGGCTCATCTACAGAGACAAGCTTGTCTGATGATAACGGGAGCGATAAACACCGCACCATCAGCCTCCTCAATATTCCCCCACTTCACATATGGTTGGAGAGGGTGGCGAGGTGGACAACGTACAAACTAAAACAAACGGCTGATAACATGCCGAGGGAAGTCAATCTGAGAGGGTCCGGTCTCCTTGATGACAGTGATTGTCACGGGATACTGGGAATGTTCTCAGACTTGATGACTACAAAAATCAGCAGAGATCTGTATTTCAAGACCGTCCTCCCGGAAAGGAAGGACTGGGACCGGAATCAATCGACCCTGTTGAGAGCGGACCTCTGCTGGTACTCTGACGGCTCCAAAACCAATTTGGGAGTAGGAGCCGGCGGATATCGGGGCAGCACCGATGCTAGACTTTCAGCTAGCCTCGGCAAGTACGCAACCATACACCAGGCAGAAGTGTATGCCATCGAGATGTGTGCAAGGGAAAGTTTAAAAGACCTGTGCACAAACAAATCGATAAAGATATATGCAGATAGCCAAGCTGCAATAAAGGCTCTTGGTTCCTACCGGTGTAATTCAAAGACGGCATGGAGTTGTAAATCTGCCCTTAACGAATTGGGCAGCTGTAATGAGGTGTCGCTGGTCTGGATACCGGGTCACTCGGACCATGACGGCAATGTTGCGGCCGACGCGCTTGCCAAGAGTGGGGCCCAGAGTGACTTTGTTGGACCAGAACCGGTGCTGGGGATAACATCTTGCACAGCAAAACGCACCTTAAAGACCTGGACAGAAAGAATGACAATCCAATATTGGCAAAATCTTCCAGGATTAGCCCACTCTAAGGCCTTCATAAATGGCCTGTCTGAGCCAAGGGCTAAAAAGCTTCTAGAGTTGAACAGACAAGAACTGAGAACTCTAGTCGGCCTGTATACAGGACACTGCCGCTTGCGGCACCACATGCACCGTATTGGGGTCGGTCAGGAGACCGAGTGCCGGCTGTGCATGGAGAATGAAGAAACAGCAGAGCATGTGCTGTGTTACTGTCCGGCAGCGGACAGGACTAGATACCTGCTCTTTGGCAAGGAAAAGCTTGCTCCAGAAGACCTGGCTCAACTTTCGCCCACAAAGATTATCGACCTCTGCAGGAGGCTGGATTTGTTGGGCGAAATATAGACTTTAGGCGTGAGCCACAATAGACCTTAGGGTCGCGGTGGAGGGCCGATATGGCCCACTCACATACAAACCTAACCTAACCTAACCTATCATCGAGGAGTCCAGTTCTTACAAACTGATTGCCTTCGACATCTGTACGCTGTCAACCTAGCATCCCTCTCCAGCCATACGTGAAGAGGTGGATTGTTTAGGAGGCGTTCCTCCTTGGCTGATGGAGCGATGTACCCATTATCATCAGAACATTGTCTACCGCACTTTTTGAAGATACATTTCAAGTAGACTTTCTTGTCGCCACCTCCACAAGCTTCTCTGAATACTACTGGCTCCTCCCTTGGGGGTAATTAAGCGCCTATGGTAAGCGCTAAATGCTGTTGTTACCCTGTGCAGCTTTTACATTTCCATTTACAGGCCTTCCTCCTTGGCTGATAGAGCGATGTACCCATTATCATCAGAACATTGTGAGATGTACGAGAGGGTCGCCATTTCGGTGTGGAACCAGGTAGTATGCCACGACAGCTCCAAATAACACAAAATGTTATAAAATAGAGCCTGTGTACAACCAACTAACAGTTTCGTAAATTGTTAGCACTGGTACAATTATTCCCTTATATAGGGACAATGTATGTAAGGCTAAATGTATCCGCATCATAATTAGAACCGTAGACCGGTTTCGCACTAATTAAAGCTCGTCAGTACGGTATACTAATTACAGCGAGAACACACCTTTAAAGTAATACGGCTATGGTAGCCAGCCTCTTAGAACATTGTGAAATGTACGACACGGTCGCCATCTCGGTGTGGAACCAGGTAGTATGTTGTCACGATAGCTCCATTTAACACAAAATGTTATTATATAGATACTGTGCACAACCAACTAACAATTTTGTAAATTGTCAGCCCTGACCCATTTCTTTCCTACCATACGGATAAATGTTCAGCAGTCCTATTTTCCAAAAGGAGACACACACCTCACGAATACATTTCATTAGACAACCGTCTAATTCCCTGGCAAGATTCCGCCAAATACCTCGGGATTTTCCTCGACAAACACTTAACATGGCGCCCCCATGTCCAACACGCCCGACGTAAACTCTTGATTTTCATCTTGAAGCTGTTCCCACTTCTAAATAGAAATTGCAAATTGTCCATAAACAATCAATTGCTCATGTACAAAGTCATTATCCGGCCAGCCATGACCTATGCATCCCCTGCATGGGCCACCGCGGCCGCAAGACACATCAATACCCTTCAAATCATCCAGAATATATTTCTGATAATGGGGACCGGAATGCCATGGTTTGTCAGAAACAGTTAGATTCAATCTGATCTGGAAATGCCTTCGATACATCATACGGAAAAAAATTCTGAGAATGGGGACCGGAACGCCATGGTTTGCCAGAAACAGCTATATTCACTCTGATCTGGAAATGCCTTCGATACTTGAGTTTATAACTCAACTATCCACAACTTAGTTCGCAAAAGCCGCTTCCCGCCCAAATTCTCTTCTCCGTAGTGCCACAGCCTACGATGAGAAACTTCCACATAAGCATAAACGTCCACAGCTTATTATACTTACCCGCTAACGCCCCCGCGGCAGGAACAGAATGGAAACATTCAAACCTAAACGTCATTGTGTGGAATCTTTCCGACGGAGGTATGGACTAAGGTCCTGTACTCCATGGAAGGAAGTTTTAGTGAGTAAGAGTCTCATAGTACCTCGATATCCCATGAACTACGGTGTTGTGAATGGGGTCAGCATGAGGCATTTCTCCCTCCCGTATCCAATATATATATATATATATATATATATATATATATATATATATATATATATATATATATATATATATATATATATATATATATATATAGTATTAAATTTTTGTGACGGTAATAGTGTTATTTATCAAAAAATTGTGGGAACGCCGTCAGTTGTAGAATAAAACTCTTTATTATACGCCGAGCTTTCGGAAAAATTTATTCCTTTATCGAGGATATAACATGAGTTCTACTAAACTATTTATCTAATAACAAACATAAAAAAACCTTTTGATGAATTTGAGTGAAGTCTAATAAATGTCAGTTTGGCATTTATTAGACTTCACTCAAATTCATCAAAAGGTTTTTTTATGTTTGTTATTAGATAAATAGTTTAGTAGAACTCATGTTATATCCTCGATAAAGGAATAAATTTTTCCGAAAGCTCGGCGTATAATAAAGAGTTTTATTCTACAACTGACGGCGTTCCCACAATTTTTTGATATATATATATATATATATATATATATATATATATATATATATATATATATATATATATATATATATATATATATATACATATAACAATTTTAACAGACTTGGGTTTTGGGTTCTAGGGACCTAAATTCGCGCTCACCTGAAAACATTTTTTCAAAAGATTTTCATCGTGACCTCTCTATTAGATAATTTTTCCTAATAAAAATTCGCTAAAAAATCTATGTTAACAGATAAAATAACTTAGAAGACTTGAGAAATCGAATTAGGTATGAAATGCGTCGAATTAGGTCTGACGTCATTTGCAATGTACAAGATGAATGTGCCAACAGATTTGCTTATTATCAAGAAGTCGGTGAATTGCATTTCGAACATTATGCTTAAAGGAAACAATACTTTAATTTGTTGAATGAAAGCCTTTATCTTTTGATTGTTGTTATGAACAGAGTTTATGTTTTCCGCTCTCTAAATGACTTTCATTTAAAAATTTAACACTGTGAGGTATCAAAATTTTGATGCTACCGTGTATACAACTCAATGATCTATCAAAATGCGTTATGGCAGTGAATTTTTATATAAATGTTTTGAATGTCAAATATGTATTTTCAATGCAAGCAGTCATCAATTTGGTTACCAGTATAACCTATATAGTAGAAACAATGTGCCATCTTTCATCAAAATAACTTATTGTTTGAAAATGTACAAAAATTTTCCGACAATAAACTTTAAACGTTGGTTTCCTAGCCAACAAATCTTAGGTTAATAGCAAATTCAGTTATTGAAACTTGAAGCATTTAATAAAAATTTGCTACCAAAACGCACTTACTGCCTCTTGATTTTTTTTCTTACAAACATATTTCGATAAAAAATGCAATAAAATAAGGCTGTTCGAATAAAAATTGTAGGGATCACCAACGACTTATGGGCCAGCCGGTGATTGTCAAAATAATTTTATAAGATGCAGCTCAAGACACCTTATAATTAACTTATACAATTTTTTCTCGTCTCTTGTATAATAATAATTATATTCAGCTTTACCGTAGAAACGCGTCACCCTGTATATATGTAAGCAGATCAAAACTGAACGTAAACCCGGATATGGATTCCAGGGGGCCTAAATTGCGCTCATTTGAAGAAATCTTTTTAAAATTCTAAAGTCGCGGTCTCCCCATTGACGAATTTTTTGTACGAAAATTAGCTAAAAACTTTGGAACGTTAAACCATAAACTTAACTAAAAATACCGCCAAATCATCAGAGAGTAAATAACTAACCTGTTGCATATCAGCCCCTGTTGTAAAACTTTGATCCTTTATATGGGTTGATAAAACATAACAAACACTGTTTAATCCGCCCACTAACTTTAATAAAGGAATAATTTGCACTTGTATATAAGAATTTCCCAAATAACACAAATAATTCGTCGACTCAAACAAATAAACATATAAACAATCTCATACCATACGATAAACGTCAGTTACAGCGTCTAACAGACCTGCGCAATAATATCAAATGTTCCGTTACCAGGGCAGCGACATACTAGATCTCATATAAGCCATTGTCAATGAAACGCGGTGATCTTAAAAATAAATGTTTCAAATTTGAATAGCTCAATTTTCTGTAAACTTAGAAAACTGAATTTTGGCACATATAAAAATCGAAACTGACCCCGGGTATGAGTTCTAGGGGCCCAAATTCGCGCTCATTTGCAAACATTTTTGCAAAGTCTCACCATCGATACCTCTCTGGCAGTGAATTTTTTTAAATAAAAATTCACTAAAAGGGAGTTGTCATTTAAAACAAAATGTCGACGATGTCATATTTGAAAAGCAGAAGTGGAATAAACGAAAATATAATGTAAAAATGTGTATTTTTGAAAACTAGAGGTGACATGTTCGAGTATTTCTTGAAAACACAAATCGCTCAAATTTGAATGAACTTATTCCATTATTTTGCTGCTCACTCTTTATATACAGTACCCGTATAAAGTCCGTTCCCCCTACTAAGTTTTGAACCACCTGGTATATCGAAACCAAATTTAGAGGGCTCAAATAAAATGTACAACCCTACGATTTTGTGGAAAAAGAACTGCTGGAAGTTTAAAAATGGTGGAGAAGCGCCATCTTGAATTACTTTTTGAATGGAAGACCCCGTATATTATTCTGTTCTTCTCATAATTTCGAACGTTTTACTTAGGTGCACTTTTTTCCTAAATTTGATCGTTTTCGAAACATTAATGCCTGAAAAGTGACATTTCGGGTTAAAGTGAAATATAGAGTTTGGTCACTTACAGTAAAACAATTTGCAAACTAACATTTTGTTATTTATTTATAGTTAAATCTCCTGATGAAGATAAGAAATAAGAGCCGTCAAGAGAATTTATTAGGGATAAACTGTACCGGGTACCGAACAATCCCTAAGCTTACGAATGTGTTCTGTAAGTAACTAAATCTTGACAATAAAGTGCCCCATTATAAATTGCTTCGCTCACATTGATAACAGTCTGTTCTTCTATTCCTTCGTTTATCTTATTCTGCCTTCCAATTCTTCTAATGTTTGACATTGAGTTACGTAGATTTTTGACTTCAAATGCCCCCAAAAGTCTAGTGGTGTAAGATCCGGAGATTGGTGGCCATTCTGTATTACCTCTGCGACCTATCCATCGCTCAGGAAAGCATGTATCGAGAAACTAGCTCGTGCGATAGAAATGAGAAGGTGCCCCGTCCTGCTGAAATATGATTTCACGATCTTGAAACTCTTCCGGACTATTAACACAATTTGTCTTACTCGGGATTCAATTTCAGTTTCTAAAAGATTTCTGTACACGTATCCTGTAAGATTGACTCTAATCAAAATTGGTCCAACAACGTGATTGCCCAAAATCCTCGCCAAAACATTCACTTTTTCAAGAAACTGGGTATGTCCCTGTTTAAAAATATGCGGATTAGTATCGCTCCAATATCGTGCGTTGTTCTTGTTGACTTGTCCATTACGAAAAACCGTGCATTCGTCTGAAGAACATACACGTTTTAGGAAGCCTCGTTCCCCTTCAATTCTTCTTGTTAACCACTCACAAAATTCAATCCTCCGATCTGGATCATCTTCCGTGAGAGTACGCAGAATTTTCATTTTGTAGAGATAAACCTTTTCTTTCTTGAGAACTCTTTGGACAGTTTTCTCACTCACTTCACAGGATTCAGCAACTGCAGACGTTGACTGAGCGCGATTTATTAACATTTTAGCAACAATGTGAACTTTTTTCTTCTTCTGAAAGAGAAGGTCTTCCTGATCTTGGCGCATCTTTCAGCGTACGAGTTGTTTGCAGTTTGTTTACAATTTTGCGCAAATACGACCTCGAAATAAGCATCTCGGGAAATCTATAATACTTTTTTAACATTTCAGCAACACACCACGAGGGCGTACAGCCTAAATACTATCGTACTGTGGGAGTCGACAAGAAGGAAAGAGGCAACTTGTTAATTCTGGGCTTGAACTTTCGGAGGTTCGGTGGAGAAGGAAAAACATGTGCCGGAAAGGAATTCCACAACTTGGAAGTCCTCGGGACAAAAGAGCGGGCATAACAAGATGTTCTACGTCTGGTGACCTGGACAGTAAAAGAGTACATTCGCTCTGTTCCCCTAGCAGATCTGTTGGGGGCAGCAGGTAGAGGAACTATGGAAGAAAGCTCCTCTGAGCAGTGCGCGTGCAGATATCTATAAAAGGGAGAGAGGTCACGAATGGCACGTCAGTGTGCAAGGGATGGCAGCCTTTGGGTGGGGGTAGGGTCACCGATGAGACGTTAGTTTCTGCTGAGTGGAGTCCAAGATAGCGAGTGTAGAAGCGGCAGCGGCACCCCAGATGTGGGAGCAGTATTCGAGATTTGGCCTTATTTGTGAAGTATATAAGGTATAGACATTAGCTGGTGAAAAGTATTTGCGAGCCCGGAAGAGGAAACCTAATTTCTTAGCAGCCGCTTCTGCAATTGATGTGACATGTTGGTGCCAATTGAGATTTCGATCCACAGAAATGCCAACAAGTGAAAACGACTCATTACTTTGAATAACTTGGTTGTTCATTGTGATGGGTCTAGGACTGGTGTGTCTCTTATGAGATAGAAAGCAAGACTGACATTTGGTGGGGTTGAATTGTACAAGCTTTCTACTTCCACAGTCTAATAGTTTTTGGAGATCCAGAAACGTCCATGAGCCTGCGATCCTCATCTAATTGGGCTAAAGAGACAGACATATATATATATATATATATATATATATATATATATATATATATATATATATATATATATATATATATATATATATATATAACAATTTCAGGAGTATAACTATAGACGGAGAAATTTGTTACGCTTTTAGTTAAACCGAGAAACATACGGAAACTTTTTAATCAGTAAGAGATGAGGATTCATTTTAGAATAAACGTTTGTATTAAGAAAATCGATTCGACTCTATATATCAAATATTGTATTTTTTTAATATACTATCACTTCATACATACTTATAAAACAACATCAGCTGTTTTTTGACAAATAGTATAACTTGCTTTGTTTTCATGTCGGATAAATTAATTAGAACATCCAGACCGGGAGTTAGGAAGGTGTATATAAAGTGCAAGGAGATCCCATTAAAGGCGACGTGGTACCTTCAGATTATATTAAGATTAACTTCACATAAAATTTAGTTGTAGCTCCCAGAGAACAAGATAATTATAATAAGCAGTGCTATGAGACCCCCTTTATCAAATTTTATGCGACTCTGCCTTCCACATCTTTTTATCATTTAGCTTGATATTAACTTCCTAAATGGTGCAAGACTTTGACGTAATTGAGTACTTAAAGTTTACACGGCGTTTTTTAATAGAAATATTACAGCCAAAATACATAAGTGTAACAGTCAATTTTATATTGCTATTTGTTGTATAAGTTTTCTGATTTCAACTGTGTATTTTTCTACTGATAACAAAACATTTTGTAATGTAATTGTATTCTTAAATAAATAAAATCAATCTGCTCGATATCTTATGATCAGGTGTACTAATACAACAAACTATTGGTTTAACAGGACTGCCTTGTTTATGAATTTTAAGGTATCCATACATATTTGTTAGTTGTATATAATATATACATCTTTCCTTGGTCACTAAACACAGATGTATTTTTAAGCTTGTTTTATTGAATTCTCTTTACAAAAAAATTCACTAATGAGGAGATCCCGGCTTTTGAATTTTGAAATTTTTTCTTCAAATGAGCGCTAATTGGCCCCCTAGAACACATATCCAGGGTAAGTTTTAATTCTTATATGCTTATATATATATATATATATATATATATATATATATATATATATATATATATATATATATATATATATATATAATAATAATAATAGATTTATTTTTTCAAAATACAGTTCAATAACAATAACATACATAGATCTACTGAACATAATAAATCTTGGAGAGATCCACAAAAGTCAGAGACTTGTGCGTGGATACATCTAGACCAAGCAAAGTATACAAAACTAAGTAATGAACACAAGAACACACACACACACACACACCCACAGGCGCAAAAACCAAAAACACCCACCAACACACTCACACAAACACATTCTCTCACACATTTTCACATGTACAATGTACACTCTCACAAATGTATATAATAATTAAAAAAAGTGTGCATATTTAAAATGATTACTGTGCGGTACAACATCGCAAAAGATATCATACGACCTGCTCAACACCTATCTGTGTACTAAACCATGAATGATGTGTCTAGATTTCGAAACCCATGCTTTCACCATCCTCACATAAGAACGTAAAGTTGGTGCAGTTCTGATATTGACTGGAAGAGTATTATAAATTCTTGGTGCAATATAAGTATAACTACGCTGGCCCACAGTCTTAATTGCTCTGTTCGTTTGAGCGGCCGATGCTGCGTTTAGCCTAGTTATGTACGAATGCTCTATTCTAGAGACGCGATCATACTTTCTTACGTACGTCAACACAGCCAATGAAAAAAGTTGCCTAATATCATTAGCTCCTGCTTCAGCGTACAACGATTGAGACGGGTAGGTGTAGCACTTATTATAAATTAGTTTCAGGAACCAACGTTGAATTATATCCAACCTTTTCAGGTGACAACTCAACGCAGCACCCCAAACAACAATCCCGTATGTAAGAAGGGGTTCAACCAATGCCGAATAGACCATTCTAAGACACACCGTTGTCAGAAAGGTTTTTAGGTATTTAAACTTATACAAAATGGTCCTCAACTTTTTAACAACCACACCAACATGCTCATCCCAACGCAGATGTTGATCTATGATGATCCCCAAATACCTTACTTTTTGTGCCGCCTCAATTTGGATACATTGGTCATTACAAACTATTTGCAGTGTATTAAATGACGGCAGGTGTGACTTATAGGAGGCAAATGCAACATACTTCGTCTTCCTTGTGTTAATAGTCAACCCATTGGCATCAAACCACCCCTTAATATTCACAAAATCATCTTCAATTTTGGTCTTTAGCCGCTGCCAAGAACAATCTTCATATAGAATTGCAGTATCATCTGCAAAACCAATGACTTTACCAGCTGTCTGCACATCATATATCATTGATATACAAACTAAATAACAACGGACCCAGGACTGTACCCTGAGGAACGCCAAATTCAACCACCTCAAAATCGCTGCAGCTGTCGTCAATCCTTGTGCACTGCCTTCTAGACCGCAAATAATCCCCAATCAAAAGCAGCGGAACACCCCTAAAACCGATACCCTCCAATTTTTTGAGAAGAATCCTGTGATCAACAGCGTCGAAGGCCTTTTCGACGTCTAGAAAGATGCAAATACTTTGTCTTTGCTTATCCAGGGCAGAATAAATTCCTGTAGTTAGGGTATTTAACGCATTCTGTGTTGACAGACCCTCTCTGAAGCCAAACTTCGATTCTGATAAAATGTTATGCTTCTTTAAATAGCTTGTTATTTTTTGACAAATAATTTTTTCGAAAACCTTGGCCACATTCGATAATAAGGATATTGGCCTATAATTTGGCATTTCGTCCCTGTTTCCTCCTTTAAACAATGGTTTTATTTATGTCTTCTTTAGAATGTCTGGGAAGATACCAAGTTCTATGCATCTGTCGATTAGGATAGTCAGCGGGACTGCAATAACATGTACGAGTTCCTTCAAGTTCTCCACAGTGATCGAGTCCAACCCAGGAGCTTTTTTTACCTTCATACCCATTATGTATTATATATATATATATATATATATATATATATATATATATATATATATATATATATATATATATATATATATATATATATATATATATATCACACCCGTAACCCAAAAAATAAACGGCCGATTTTGATTAAATTTGGTGAATACCTTTCTTTTGCAAATGGCTTGAATAGGTTCGTTACGCAGGAAAATCGGCTCAGGTTTTCCCGGAAAATTTTGCGTTTTCTTTCGAAAAATTTTGTCTCTGGAAGTAATAAAGTAAGGGCAACCAAATTCAATATACCGTTTTATATTATTATAGGTAAATTACCTACCAGAGTATATTTCTCTCTGTATGTTAAAAGAAAAAAAAGTTAGAGACATTTAAAGAGAAATAAATTGGAGTCAATTCGTCGCTCATCTGAAGAAATTTTGTCAAAAGCTTTTCATAGTGACCTCTCTATTAGCGAATTTTTCTTAATGAAAATTTGCTAAAATAATAATGTATGATGTTGAAATTAGAAGTAAATATGATCGTGATTAAACTGTGGGTCTTTAGGTAACTAGATAACCAATTGTAAATCAGCAATAAAACGAATTGCTAAACTTTTAGAGTAAAAGGTGGTGGTGAACAATAAAGCGTTGCCCAAAGTTAAATTTTTAAATCATCTCTACCCTAACTCCAGTGCGGAGCATCAATGTGTGTGTAACAGAATTAAATTCCGGGATATGGTATGTCCACCTTCAACCGGGACCTCGTGTAATTTGTCTCACCAGGGCATGTGCGCTTGCAGAATTTTAATCCCGGTTATTTGAACATGTTCCCTGTATTTTATGGCACGTCTAATGTGTGTATTCTCCTTCTACTATGTGCTTTTCCTGACAAGAGTGGAGCTACATTAATCCGAAACGTTATTACACTAATTTTCAGCCAACGATATTTGTTTACTAGAATGTTTGATGAGTTATTTTAAGGTTAATTAAAATTTTGAGGCCTTTTCAGGAATATATTTTAGCGAATTTTAATTAAGAGAAATTTTAGCGAATTTTCATTGAGGAAATGTGCTAATAGAGATGTCTCGATGAAAAGCTCTTGAAAAAATTTCTTCAGGTGAGCGCGAATGTGGGTCTCTAGAACCCAAAACCAAGGTGCGGTAAAATTGTTATACAGGGTGGCGCATTGAAAACGAAACAGACCAATTTGTGTCCAGAAATATTTTTTTATGAAACGCTGAAACAGGTCAATTTTAATATTAAGGGTGACATGTTTTGACATAAAACTCAACTTTGTCACATCAACCCCATAAGGGTGGTGATAACAACCCTTATATTTTAAATAGGGAACATGGGTCGAGTGTTACATCATTTGAAAGCTCTTTCTTTTCTAAATTCAGTACACTAATTTTTTTGGAAGTTTTATCAACTCGTTTAAAAAAATATTCATACTTGGATTTGCACGAACGTATTTCATTCATTGTGATAAAAAATGTACTAATTAGTCAATTTTTCGTTAAAAAAAAACTCAAGAGCAAAACCGAACATTCAAAAATGTTTATTCAGTTAAGTAAGTGTTCAAATTGTTTCCATACAAAAGTACAAATTTTGTTCAAAACGAGCTTTGACATTCTGGAAGATTTGTGGAGTTATTAGACGGAATTCTTCAACAGTGCGTCGTCGTAATTCTTCCTGAGACTCCGGTTCTGTTGCGTAAATTCTACTCTTTAAATGGTCACATAGAAATAAGTCGAAATGAGTTGAATCCGGTGATCTAGGGGGCTACTCAATAGCACCTCTACGCCCAATCCATTGTCCTGGAAACTCTCTGTTCAAAAACTCCCTAGCAGGTTGTGAAAAATGCGGAGGAGCTCCATGTTATTCAAACACTAATTGATTTTCTTGATAGTGATCATCATTTTCAACAATGTCAATTAGTAGAGGGTAAACGATATCTTCTAGTAATTCCAAATACGTTTCGCCACTCAAATTGCCATCAATAAAAATTGGTCCGATTAAACGGTCTGCAAAAATGCGAGTCCAGGCATTCAATTTCTGTGGAGTTTGAGTGTGGACTTCGTGAAAATTTCTTGGATTATTATCTGCCCAATAACGACAATTATGACGATTGACTGTAGAGTTTAATAAAAACGTACACTCGTCTGAAAAACAGATATCGAACAGAAAGTTCCCGTTATCAGCTATTCGTGCAGTCATAACTTCACAAAACTTCAGCCGCCGATCAAAATCTTCTTCATTCAGTTGTTGTACAAGATGAAATTTATACCGGTGGAATTTATGATGCTTCAATATTCGCTAAATTGTTATTTTTTTGATGTTTGAAACAGTGGCCAAATTTCTCGTGCTCAAAGTTGGGTCTGCAGCAATTTGTCGTAAAACTTTAATCTCAGTAGTCTCATTTCTAACCGGAAATTCACGTTCAGGGTCCCGTTTTTTGTTGGCTACTGAACCACTTTGTCGAAACTTTGCAACTAACTCCAAAATATATTTTCTGTTAACATGTCTGTTCGTATGCCGTTCATTGAACAAATTTGCGGTAAGGTTGGCACAGTCACCGCTTTTGAAAAAAAGAGTAATTATTTCAACTCTTTCTTCTACAGAATACACCATTGTGAAATTAATTTTCGGTAGTACTATCAAGTATCAAACCGACCGATAAACTGAAATAATAAACCGCATTTCTCTCATTCCGATAAGAAATTTTCTGTTTACAAACCAACAAAACATTGACTACCAGCAC
This sequence comes from Tillus elongatus, assembly GCA_964006375.1. Lineage (NCBI taxonomy): Eukaryota > Metazoa > Arthropoda > Insecta > Coleoptera > Cleridae > Tillus > Tillus elongatus. The sequence continues at coordinate 167,067,824 of OZ023266.1, forward strand.
ATTTCTTATCAGAATAAGTGAAATGCGTTTTTGCATCTTCAACTGTGAATAATTTTTGAACGAGTTGATAAAACTTCTAAAACAAAAAAAGTGCGCTGAATTCAGAAAAGAAAGAGCTTTCAAATTATGTAACACTCGACCCATGTTCCCTATTTAAATTATAAGGGTTGTTATCGCCACCCTTAAGGGGTTGATGTGACAAAGTTGAGTTTTATGTCAAAACATGTCCCCCTCAATATTAAAATTGACGTGTTTCAGCGTTTCTTAAAAAAAAATCTCTGGACGCAAATCGGTCTGTTTCGTTTTCAATGCGCCACACTATATGTTTATATATGATGATTAACCCAAATTTTTCCTTATTAATCACTTGGATAATCCATTTTAGTCAACTCAATCGAACCGGTTTCTACAAACCAAGTAACAAAAAAGGTTTTTGAAAAGAAATTCGTAGTTATTTTTCAAATCTAGTACCCACGCTGCCTTTATATGGGTTTTACTATGTATCAAAACTGAAGATTCTAGTTTAATGGGAATTGAGTTGTCACTATTCGACATATTTTGACGAAAATTCGCTACCATAACGCACTTGCTGCACATAAACTCTTTTCAACACTTATTTTTGGAAACATATTTTAAACAAGTGAAATGACGTAACAATTTAAACATACATTGAAAATCTTGGTTTGCGGCTTCATCACGGGAGTTTCCCTCCCCCTTCTACATACCTATAACCGCCCTCAATACATAAACAAGAACAAGATAAACAAGTAAAATTTCTTCGGAACAACCCCCAAGAAAGTTGAGGGACCAGCCGTGAATAAGGGTTTTGGGCGAGGTAAACTGGATTTTAAGGAAGCATAGCTGCAAAATGGGTAAAAGGTAGCTTATAGAGGTCCAGTTAAGCTGATTTTTACGAATTTTTCGCTCACATTTCCTTCTTATCTTCTTCCCTGCCCGGCACCCCTATTCACTCCTGGTCCTGTAACTTTCTTAGCGGCCGCTTGCAAGATTTTTTTATTGTAGTATGTGCATCCAGAAAGGGTTCTAAGCAGGATTTTGAAAAAATTAAAGTCCCTCGTGTGCTAAACTGCAAATTTACCAACACATTTATTTCTATTTTCAAAAGGAATGTACCTGCCAAATTACTAACCTGTCAGATATTTTTCCTTTTTAAAAGTCGCCCGTGTGCTAAAATGCAAATTTACCGAGAATTTCATTTTCATTTCCAAAAGGAATGTACCTACTGAATTATAAACGTGGCAGGTATTTTTCCTTATTAAACGCTTGGATGATCCATTTTAGTCAACTCAATCGAACCAGTTTCTGCAAATCAAGTAACAAAAAATGTTTGTAAAAGAAATTTGTAGTTATTTTTCAAATGTAGTACACATGCTGCCTTTATATGTGTTTTACTATGTATCAAAACTGAAGATTCTAATTTAATGGGAATTATGTTATCACTATTTGAAATATTTTAATAAAAATTCCCTACCATAACACACTTGCTGCTACTAAACACTTTTCAACACTTATATACTATTACTGTACCCGTACTTTTAGTGAATTTTCGTAGAAAAAATTCACTAATGGGGAGATCGCGACTTTTGAATTTTGAAAATTTTTTTGCAAATGAGCGCGATCTAGGAACCCTAGAACCCATATCCGGGGTCAGTTTCAATTTTTATATGTTTATATATATATATATATATATATATATATATATATATATATATATATATATATATATATATATATATATATATGTATGTATCACACCGATAACTCAAAAAAGAATAAGCCGATCTTGATAAAATTTGACATGTACCTTTTTTTTGTAAATGGCTTGAATAAGTTCGTTAGTCAGGAAAATCGGATGAGGTTTTCCGGGAAAATTTTGAGTTTTCATTCGAAAAAAATTCTTATCTCAAAAAGTAATAAGCCAATTTTAATAAAATTTGGCATGTACCTGCCTTTTGTAAATGGCTTTGACAATTCCGTTATTCAGGAAAATCTGATGAGGTTTTCCGGGAAAATTTTGGGTTTTCATTCGAAAAAAATTCTTATCTCAAAAAGTAATATGCCGATTTTAATAAAATTTGGCATGTACCTTCCTTTCGTAAATGGCTTTGACAAGTTTGTGAGTCAGGAAAATCGGACGAGGTTTTCCGGGAAATTTTGAGTTTTTATTCGAAAAAAAATTTTATCTCAAAGAATAATGGGCAGATTTTGATATAATTTGGCATGTACCTTCCCTTTGTAAATGGCTTTGATAAGTTCGTTAATTAGAAAAATCGGACGAGGTTTTTTTAAATGAAATAAATATAAACAGTACAAGATTTTGAAATTATAATTTTAATAAGATACACTGTGCATCTGATTATATCTGTAATTTAAACTGCTTTATGATATTATGTAGTTTCATTTACTTCAAATGTTGCATAAAGAGTAAAAGCTAAGAGTAAAGAAGCCATAAATACCTAGGTACCCAAGGTATTATACTTATATTGTTTGAGGTAGGTATATTTCTTCTTGAAATAATTTTTTTCAGTACCTACATACATTGATTAAGAACCTGAATCCGATGTACACAACCACTTTCTTATGTGTTTGACTGGATGTTAGAATAATAATGTACTACAGTCACAGTCGACGCCCGAAGGCATTTGTTAAAGTTATGTTAAAATTATAAGTTGGGTTTACCTACTATTTCTATTAACCCTTGAATATAGGTAGTTGTTTTATATTCTGAGATTCTAAAGTATTAGCGGAGTCGAATTCGAGGTTATGCGCAGAACGTACATTTTTCTCTCACGACTTCTGTCAGATAAAAAATCACAAATACTGGTGTTGTCAGATTAAACTAGAGTGATGGAGATGGCTTTTAAATACCGTGAAAATAAGAAGTTTAATATTTATATGTATATTATAAATATAATATAATAAAACGTAGTTCTAGAATGCTTTTAAACAAATTGAATCGCTTTCATTAAAATTTATATTAAATTACATTTTTCTGATATCTACAGATTTAGATGAGAGTTGTCGTAAATGGCAACCCCGCTGATTGTCTATTGTGACATATTTTCGTAGCCTGTCCGATTTATCTGCCTGACCTTGTCTAACATAATGGGCATCCATTTAGAGGTAATTTCAGGTCATATAGTAGTTGATTTTTTATTTAGTTATAACTCAAGATCTACAGAACCAATTGAGTTCAAATTTGGTAGATAGGATCACTTGTACAATATATACGTGGTTTTAGTTTAATATTTGTAGTAATTTAAAAGATATTGCATTTTTTAATTATTTTTTTCTAAAAGTATTTGAGCGTCAAAGCTGTCTAACGAACTCATCCAAGCTATTAACAAAATGATGGGAATTGCCAAATTTGGTTTCGATTGGTGTTGTCATTTGGATATAAAGTGTGTCCGAAACTGGAAAGGAATGTATTGCTATCTCCGTTATTATTAGAGATAGGGAGACGGTTAAATTAGCAATGTTTTGTAGAATTTCATGCTCGTTCTAAATATGGCTTGCGTTTTGCCCTGCCTCTTTTTGAGTTATTAAAAAAAAAAATTGTCGATTTATTTTTTCTTCAATATCTAAGTAGGCGTTGATCTGACATGTCTAAGACTTGCACGTTATCAGGACACTTTTTACAAAGTAATCTTTTTGTGCTATTTTCAACTTTGGATTGTCATTTGTTTTTCAACTGTATTTAATTTTTATTATGGCAGGCATATTGGATTTTTTACTCACGTGATAGCCTGTGAAAAGAGATTTCCAATGATGTACAACATGCTTGAGAAGTCTGGTAATTGCACTGACAATTTTGAGAAAAACCGTTTTGAGGATAGTAGGCTATGAAATCCAATACCAGAAAACAAATGACAAAAAAAATATGTTTAAAAAGCACTGGGCCATGGAGTCTAACAATATACCTATACTTTTAACATAATTTTCCGTAATAATTCGCGATAAAAAAATAGGAATTTAAGCACATTAATGAATCGGCCCATTATTACAAACGATATTTTACATTACAACATTATCATAAAAAATGGTTATAATTTAATTAAATAGGTAAACCTAGTAAATAACTAAATCTACTAACAGAACTCAATAAAAAGTAGACTAATGATTTACGAAGACGTCTTTGAAAATGGTTTTTTAAACGTAAGTCAACTGAACAACAACAGAAGAAAGGTTGCTATGGATATAACACAATCGCGACAATGAAGAATACTGTCATTCTTAATTATCTTAACAATTTGGGGTGTATCTAACACGTTGCTTAAATTTTTGTACTAAATAGTTTGTTTCCTGTTTATTTTAAATATTATTCAGCAATATATTCAGTAATGAGGAATATTTTGACATGTTGGAATGTTATATTCGTTTTAACCGAAATACTGAGGCAGCTGCAAATTCATATCAAAACAACTACCCAGAAAGACGACAACCAAACACCAAAATATTTAGCAGGATAGTGACCAATCTATTGAACGACGGTAGCTTCCACGCAAAGAAACTACCAATGCCTAGAAATGAAGAAAGAAATAATGACGTCTTACAGGTTTCAAACGAAAACCCCCCGCAATATGTTGAGTTTGATGGTGAACAAATTTACGTTCCAAAAAGTATGGTACACTGTGTATTAAAACAAAGTCATTACCATCCATACAAACCTATAATCGTACAAGGCTTAAATGTTGATGATTACCCTAAGCGACTTCAATTCTGCAGATAGTATCAATTTTCATTTAAAAGTAATATGGACTGATGAATCCAGATTTACAAATTCTGGTGTGTATAATTGCCATAATATGGATTATTGGGCAAAGGAAAATTCCCATCTAAAGGAAGAAAGATGATTGCAAGACAGATTTGGTATTAATGTTTGTGCGGCTTATTAGGTAAAAAACTGTTATTTTTATTTATAGATTAGACACCTAATTAAAAAAAAAATCAGGTAACTTCATTGTTGGTCCGTTCTTTGTTGAAATAATTTAATTGGGGACAGGTATCTTAATCTATTGAGAAATGATATCTTACCAACAATTAGAAGAGTTCATGATAATTTAGACGAAGTTTGGTACCAACAAGACGGTTGTCTCGCTCACAATGCTAGGATCGTCAAAAATTTTAATAATCGTATCATTTGTAACAATGGGCCGGTTCATTGCTGTACTGAAAGTCCTGATACAACACCCATTGATTTTAATTTTTAGGGTACTCTAAAGAATGATGTGTATAAATTCGATCCACCACAAAATATAAATGAATTACGAAACAGAATCACGGAAGCTATAAATCATATTAACCAAAACACCCTCACTAGAGTTTGCAGACATGTTTCAAAAAGGTGTATAAATTGCATTGAACAAAACGTTGGGCATATTGAACAATTTTCTATTTAGTGTATTTTTAAGTTTCTATTTTATTATTTGTTGAGTTCCGTTTCTAATTGTGTTGTACTGATCTTGGATTTGGGTTCTAGGGGCCCTAATTTATGCTTATTTGAAGAAATGTTCCAAAAATCTCACCATCGATACCTCTCTATTAGTGAATTTTTTTCTTAATGAAAATTCACTAAAAATATACACAAGTAAGTAAAAAACACGAAATTGATTTTTTCGCATTTAGGACCTTTTGTCTTAGCACGGCAGTATTAATGGTGATACTTTGCAAAAAAAATTTGAAATGAGCGCGAACTTGTGCCCTTAGAACGCCAAACCAGGGTTCGTTAAAATTTATATAATTTTGTGCACTATATTTAACTACTTTAACCTCGTTAACATCAAGAAAAATCCTTCTAACATATTTATTGAAAAATAACCAATTCTGAGATTCAACTAATAAATTAATATCTCCATCACTATTCGCCTTTTCTTTAGGTAAGTAACATTATTACTAGCTTCTAAGGGATCAAACGGCGCAAGTCATTGCCTGTGACGTTAAAAAAAATAAAAGCCTGGACGCAGGAAGTGTTTTTGGTAGTGAATTTTCATAGAAATGATCTGACATGAAATATTTTTCTATCACTTTTTTTCTTTTAACATAGAAATATAACTTTTGGTATATACTTTCCTTTTAATATCGTAACCTTACGTACCAAATTTGGTTACCATAGCTTGTCTATTTATTTAAATACAATTTTTTTTCCAAATGAAACCCAAAGTTTTCCTGGAAAACCTGCTTTGCTTTTCCTGGATAACAAACTTATCCAAGCCACTTACTCAAAATCGGTCCATTATTTCTTGAGTTATCGTTGTGATACATACATACATACATATATATATATATATATATATATATATATATATATATATATATATATATATATATATATATATATATATATATATATATGTATCACACCGATAACTCAAAAAATAATGGGCCGCTTTTGATTAAATTTGGTGAAAAAATTCCTTTTGCAAATGGCTTGGATGAGTTCGTTAAGCAGGAAAATCTGCCTAGGTTTTCCCGGAAAATTTTGTGTTTTCTTTCGAAAAAAAGTTATATCTCCGGAATTAACAAAGTAAGGGCAACCAAATTTCGTATGCTGGTTTATATCCTTATAAGTAAGCCAAAATTTAGCTATGTAAGTCAAAAGACAAAAAAGTTATAGGCATTTTAAGAAAAATAAATTGGGGTTTTCCTCAAAACGTCAAAGTGGCGATTTAAAATGTCAAAATTGGCAACATTTAGGCAAATAACTTGAATCTAATACGGGCTATGGAAATAAAATGTCTCAAGAAGAATGTTTTACAAACCCTAAAGTCTTAATTTCAACCGTCATTGTCCTTCATTTTACTAAAATATTTGCAGAAAATTCATTTCAAATAGACCCTTTCTCTGATGCTTGGCAGTAGCCTTAGCTATAGAGTTTATCGTTTAAAGGTATATAATTTTTGTCGAATTTTCGTAAAAAATCAATAAAGCTCAATATATCCGTTATTATATAAGATATGAAAAAAATTTGTATATATTAATTATAGGGTGTCTTGAGCTACATCTTAAAATAATATTTCTACAATCACAGGCTGGCCCATAAGTCATTGGTGATACAAATTCCTTTTTTTTTTAATCAAACACGCCTTATGTTATTGCATTTTTGCATTTTCCATCGAGATATAATGCATGTTTGTAAGAAAAGAATTTCTAAACGCAGCAAGTGCGTTATGGTAGCGAATTTTGATCAAATGTTTTATATTTGAACAGCTCAATTTGCTATTAACCTATAAGGTTGACCAAGAAACGTGTTTTTTCGGGAACATTTTAAGTTTACTTTTGGAAAATTTTGTACATTTTCACACAATAAAGTTATTTTGATGAAACATGGCACATTGTTTCTAATATATATGTTATACTGGTAACCAAATTTGATGCCTGCTTTCTTAAAAAAACACACATATTTGTTATTAAAAACATTTTTATGAAAATTCACTACCATAACGCACTTGCTGCGTCCAGAATTTTTAATCTAGGTGTACTCTTTTGTCGATAAAATTTAATAAATTTTATCAGTTATACATTTGCGATATTTCCCCAAACAAATATTTTGGAGATTTTGTTTTTCGCTGTTTGCTTGATTGATTCAGCAGGTTTTGTTAAATTAAACAAAGTCATAAATAACGGAAGGATAATGTGATGACAGTGAGCGAAACGTTCCGTGGCAAATGCCAGCATATTTCACGCCGCCATAATTTCAGATACATTCATTCAGGAGAAAGGATTAATGGCTAGGATTCCTGATGAAACTACACGTAATGTAAACATCATATTAACGTGCTTCCCCGGCTCACATCGTTTTGTGCTTTATGATCTCTACTTCTTTGAATTCCACGAGAATCGATCTTTATTTCATGAGCTCGTCAAGCAACGGTCGCGAATAAATATTTTGTTATAACGCAGTAATTAATTGTTTGTATTATTTTAACGTTTAGAATTATACTTTCGTTGTTGCCGTAGTCGATGTAAAAAAGTCTGGATCCAGCAAGTACATTATGGTAGCGAATTTTCATACGACAGTTAAAAAATCTTATATACAGTTGTCCCAAACTGGATGCGAACGTATTGCTATCTCCGTTATTTTTACAGATAGGAGACGGTTAAATTAGAAATGTTTTGTAGAATTTCATGCTCGTTCCAAATATGACTTGTATTTTTCCCTGCCTCTTCTCGTTTCCGAGTTATTTAAATAAATAAAAATGTCGATTTCTTTTTCTTCAATATCTCAGTAAGCGTTGATCTGACATGTCTAAGACTTGCACATTATCAGGACACTTTTTACAGGGTAATCTTTTTGTGCTATTCTCAACTTTGGATTGTCATCTGTTTTTGAGCTACAGGTATCAAGGTTTGTTTTTATTATGGCAGCAATATAGGATTTTTTGCTCAAATGATAGCCTACGAAAAGAGCTTTTCAATTATGTACAACATGCTTGAGAAATCTTGTAATTGCACTGACAATTTTGAGAAAAACCGTTTTGAAGATAGTAGGCTATAAAATCCAATAACAGAAAACAAATTACAAAAAACGTGTTTAAAAAGCAGTAGGCCATGGAGTATAACAATAGACTTCTACTTCTAACATTATTTTCCGTAATGATTTACGATACAAAAATAGGAACTTTGAGCACCCCAATGAATCAGCCCATTATTACAAATGATCTTTTACATTACAAGATTTTCCTAAAAAATTGTTATAATTTAATTAAATAGGTAAACCTAGTAAATAATTAAACTTAATAACAGACCTCAATAAAAAGCAGAGGAATGATTTACAAAGACGCCTTTGAGAATTGTTTGATTTTTAAACGTAAGTCAACTGAAAAACAACAGAAGAAAGGTTGATATGGATATAGCACTATCGCGACAATTAAGAATACTGTCATTCTTAATTATCTGAATAATTTGACGTGTATTTAACACGTTGCTTAAAATTCTGTACTAAAGAGTTTGTTTCCTGTTTATTTTAAATATAATTCAATAATTTTTTCAGTAATGAAAAATATTTTGACATGCTGGAATGTTATATTCCTTCTAACCGAAATACTGAGGCAGCTGCAAATTCATATCAAAACAACTACCCAGAAAGACGACAACCAAACACCAAAATATTTCGCAGGATAGTGACCAATCTATTGAACGACGGTAGCTTCCACGCAAAGAAACTACCAATGCCTAGAAATGAAGAAAGAAATAAGGCCGTCTTACAGGTTTCAAACAAAAACCCTCCGCAATCTGTTCGGTTTTATAGTGAACAATTTGAGGTTCCAAAAAGTACGGTACATTGTGTATTAAAACAAAGTCATCCATCCAAACAAACCTACAATCGTACAAGGCTTAAATGTTGATGATTACCCTAAGCGACTTCAACTCTGCAGATGGTATCAAGGACAATGTCAAGATAAAAAAAATTATTTGAAAATAATATGGACTGATGAATCCAGATTTACAAATTGTGTTATGTATAGTCGCCATAATAGGCATCATTGGTCAAATGAAAATCCCATCTAAAGGAAGAAAGACGATCGCTATACAGATTTGGTATTAATGTTTGGTGCGGCTTATTAGGTAAAAAACTGTTATTTGTATTTGTAGATTAGACAGTTAATTTTTAAAAGTTTCAGGTAACTTCATTGTTGGTCCGTTCTTTTTTGAAAATAATTTAACTGGGGAAAGGTATATTGATCTATTGAGAAATGATAAACTACCAACAATTAGAAGAGTTCATGATAATTTAGACAAGCTTTGGTACCAACAAGATGGTTGTTCAGCTCACAATGCTAGGATCGTCAAAGAATTTTTGTACCAAAATTTTAATAATCGTGTCATTTGTAACAATGGGCCGGTTCATTGTTGTGCTCGAAGTCCTGATATAACATCCATGGATTTTTATTTTTGGAGTATTCTGAAGAATTATGTGTATAAATTCGATCCACCACAAAAAATCAATGAATTACGAAACAGAATCACGGAAGCTATAAATCATATTAACCAAAACACCCTCACCCGAGTTTGCAGGCATGTGTCAAAAAGGTGTATAAAGTGCATTAAACAAAACTTTGGCCAATTGAACAATTTTCTATTTAGTGTATTTTCAATTTTCTATTCTATTATTTGCGGAGTTCCGTTTCTGATTGTGTTGTTTTGTGGAGTTTAGGTTTCTTATTTGTTATTAAACTGCTTAACATAATGTTACCTAGTATTATTACCTAATTAAGTGTTGTAAATTAAATCACAATATTTTTTTATCGTGAGTCATTACGGAAAATTATGTTAAAAGTAGAAGTCTATTGTTAGACTCCTAGGCCTACTGCTTTTTTCTAAGTTTCGTTTTGATTATCTGATGGCTTTCCTGACATTTTTCTTGAGTCGGTTTTTACTGGTCAGTAGTGTCCTCACTGGTTGAGGGGCCCCCGAGTCCGCGGACCTCGCCACCCTCCAGTGGGACCCAGCCTCCAGCGTCGGTGTCGGGGACAAATCTGTGGCCGAAGCTACCCCCCAATCCCCCGTATCTACGTCGGTTGTGAGACCTCCAGAGTCCGCGGGCGCTGCCATCCCCGGCTCGTCTCCATTTCCGGAATAGACTCAAGGAACGTGTCTGTAGCCGGAACCACTCCTTGAGCCTCATTGGTTTTGGTTTTATATTTATTTATGATCTTCATGTTGTTCCCACGAGAATGGGGGAAATACTGCCCACACCATCAGAACCCCCTGTGTGGTGCAAGGCGGGCTACTCTGGAGGGTTGCCCAGTACTCCAGAGGTTCCGTTCACGACACCACCACCCTGGTGCCATCCATCCCTAGGCACGGGTCACGTGACACCGTGGATTGGGGGAGTTTTTTCGACCTCCTTGTCTAGATCCGTCATGTTTAGTTATCAGCAGGGTCACCTCGTGTAGAGGATAGTGGTCTCGTGGTGCGGTGTGAACCAAACTGCTACCCGGAGGCTGACCCAACTTCAAAGGCTGGCAAGTCTGGGCATCACCGGCGCTATGAGAACGACACTGCTGATGCTGCCACCGCTTCTCATCTGCATCAGAAGGGAGGCTGTGACGTCGCACCTCAGAATGCGAGACTCTGGAAACTGGTCCAAGGGGGGCAATAACAGGACTTGCAAGATTTGCCAAGGAGGTGGAAAAGGAAATCCCAATTTCCACCATCAAGGTACGAAATGCAGATGACAATATTAGACTGACTAGGACATACACCCTCAGAATCCCCAGTAGAGATCAGTGGAGGGAAAATGAGGTTGCATTCCCGCCCGAAAGCCTGGTTTGTTTTACCGACGGATAACGGCTGGAGGTGCAGCAATCCTCCGGGCCGGGAATATATATCGATGGCCTGGGAGTGTGCGAGAGTTATGCTCTGGGCACATATACCACGGCTTTCTAAACGGAGGTGTACGCTATCCTGTCTGTAGCTAATCGACAGGATGTGAGGATGAGCCCTGAGAAATGTGAATACATTTGCTCAGATAGTCAGGCGGTCCTCCGGGCAGTCTGCACGACCAGAATTAGTCAACGCTGGTTCAGGAGTGCGCTGACGCCCTTACGTGACTGTCGAGGACAAAGGAGGTGGAACTTGTGTGGGTTCCGGGACACAGTGGCGTCGCGGGAATGAAGTGGCGATGATCACGCAAGGCTTGGTTCGCGGCGGCCATTCTGTGGCCTGGAACCTGCTATAGGCCAAGCAGGAGGGTGGTCTCCAACGCTCTAGATATGTGGACTGAGGAGACCATGGAGACGCACTGGAAGTCGGTCGATGGCTGGAGACAGGCCGTGGAGGGGCCGGACTAAGTCAAGACTGTCTGGCTTCTCGGTAGAAGTCGTTCTGCGCATCGCCGCATCGTTGGGGTGCTGACAGGCGACTGTGCTTTAAGAAGACACTTTACATTGGTAAGTGTCGAGAGGGATCCCATTTGCCAGGAATGCGCCGAGACTAAAGAAACGTCTCACCACTATATATGTGAATGCGAGGCTTTTTGGAATCTTCGAACAGAATTGTTCATTTCGAGGGATCTGCAGAAAAGCCAGGTAAGTTCCGTCCGATGGAAGACCGTCATGGCCTTCATTTCGAGCATTCATGTTTTGGTATTTTTCTTTGAATATATTTATTTTTGTCAGTAATTGCCTTTTCTCATTTAAAATAAGTTTACGATTGGTTTTTCCATTATGGAACATATGAAAAAGTTTTATATTTTTTTTTTATTTAGAAATAACCTCTGGGGTTATATTTACCCCACGTTACCGTTTTTGTTCCAATATTCAAGGTGACTGACGTCCAATGCAGTGGCGGCGTAAAAGGGGGGCGGTAGGGCGGTCCGCCCTGGGTGCCAAGCACCAAGGGGTGACAGCGTGGTGACAACTCAGCTTAGTAGCCAGCCACTAGTGCATCCGCCCGACGAGGAGGCGCGGCAGGAAGGGGCAAGTTATTTCGGCCCCTCCCTCCATCAAATTGAAAACGATGAAGAATAGTTACATGATACAACTCGTTTCGATGTTGCTACTTGGCCAACACCAATGCCTGGTGATTTGAGAATTAAAATTGTTAAAACGGGAAGTGAGCCCTATAAAAATAGAGATGGCCCATTTTTAGATACTGTCTGGAGATAAAATAAAAGGAAAGAGCCGAGATTTCAATTCATAACGGTTTTATAAAGCGTTACCAAATGGAGAAAAAATACTCAGAAAATGGATGGTATACTCTCCAACAAAAAACAATTTATACTGTTTTTTGATGCAAACTGTTTACGCACCATGGAACAAAAGATCAGAGTTTTGCCAACGGGTTTAATTTATGGTGTAAACTAAATCCTAGAGTGTCTGAACACGAGAATTATGAGACCCATCTGTCCTGTTTTGATGAATGAAAATCTTGGAAAATGGATTGAGGCTGCAGAAAACTTTCGACCATAAACATAAAATAATCTTATCCTTTTCCTGGCACTCCAAAATATTCCTCTTAGAGGGCATAGAGAGGGGGTTTCGTCAGACAATAGAGATAATTTTTTAGAATTAGTTAATCTATTGTCGAAATATGACACAGTGCTAAAATAGCATATGCTAAGAATTGAACATGCTATCACCTATACAAAAAGGAAACGGGTAGATTCTTATTTGTCCATGTCCAAAGACATTTGAAATGAGTTTATCAGCCTTTTGGGAAATATATGAAAAATAACATTGTGGACGACATAAGAGAAGCAAAATATTTCGGAATTCTTTTCCATAGCACTCCAGAGATATCACATGTTGATCAGATGAGTAATGTAATCAGATATGTTCATATTGAAGACGATCAAGTTGAAGTAAAGGAAATAATTCTAGTTTTCTTCCCAATATAGCTGGAAATACTACAGTGGAACTTTAAGGACTTGGATATTTCAATTGAAAGAAGGGGAAGGAGGAGATTTCGAAAATTTATGCCAGAAGAAATGGCCCAAGAGCTGCAAAGAGCTATGTTAGAATGTCTTGATAGATTTTACGGAGAACTAGACCATCGTTACAAGGCAGTGGATGACATTCTCATAACATTTGGTGTTGTTCAGCCTAAAACTCTGCTTACGTCAACAGAAGAAAAACTTCGTGATATAGTTCCAAATCTGACAAAAATCTACGATAAATTTCCTACAGAGGACATTATTTTGGAGATTTTACGACTGAGGCGCAACATAGAAGCTGCCAGCATTCCTTTCCAAGAAGCGGTCCATTGGACTATCTTGGAGCTTCTGAAATTAATTGTACAATGGGACTATTCTGAGTCTGTTCCCAGTGTAGCGCTGTGCCTAAGATTTTCTTACCTATTTGTGTTTCGGTGACATCTTGTGAAAGAAGTTTCTCAAAATTAAAATTGATAAAATCTTACTTAAGATCCATAATAAGCCAAGCGCAACTTACCAACCTTTCCATATTGTCCATCGAAAAGGACACGAAAGTAAATTTTAATAATGTGATCGAATATTTTAGCAAAATAAAGTCACGAAAGCATGTTTAGTATTTGATTTTGGGGGTGCTTAATAGAAAACCGCACCGGGTACCAACCTATGCTACGCCGCCACTGGTCCAACGTAACTAAAGTTGAAGTTTGGTCAGTTCTTTACTGAAGACCCGTATATAACTTTATACTACTTATCGAAAAATTAAGGAATGTAAGATTTAATTTATTGGTCCTTGTAAATTCTGTCTGTAACCTAAAAACTAATAGACTTGACTTTTAACCATTTAACTTCTCTTTGCAGACACGAAAGCTATTTTTTATCACCACTTAACTAATAGTTTCATCCGTAAATAAGTTTACGAGTTATGAAATACGTATAAAATTTAAAATCCATTCCATTTCTTGAGAGTAATGCTATCTAGATTAGCCGTTTCACTGGAAAAGCAATGTTTTGTAACACCGAAAACATCTAAATTCGTCGTATGAGTGATACACGAGCTTTGCAGCTTCCAAGATTTATATCTTCACTTGACGTTAAAATATTGCACTCTTTACTAAAAAGACCATACAAAAGAATTGTATACCCCACACTTCTAAAATGTACGTGCTGTGTTTGAAAAATTGCGCAGAAAATAAGAATTCAACCCATCACACACATACCTACATAAAAGTGACAAAAGAAAATTGGTTTGCATTTTTAACATGAAAATTTATACTAAATAATGCGGTTTATGCAAAACAGATAAACTTTTTACGCCATATAGATAAGTATGAACGCAGCAAGTGCGTTATGGTAGCGGATTTTCAAGAAATATTTTATGTTCTAACACAAGTAACTTCTGGGGGAGAAAGAGCTTGTTTTCTTTCCCCAATGTTTTGCAGGTGCATTGATCTTACCCTCGCTAATTAGTCGGCTTTGTTAATTAGCGTTTGAAGAAGATGTTTAAGGTGTGGTCTGTATTTTTAACTCTGGGTGCAGTGTATGTCAGGTGATTTCAATGATACACTTGTTTTATATATATATATATATATATATATATATATATATATATATATATATATATATATATATATATATATATATATATATATACATATACATATACATATACATATGTCGACACTCACGATACGATAGTATTTAGGCTGTAAGCCCTCGTGGTGTGTTGTTGAAATAAAAAAAATAACATATACACGTGTTTTTCTTATGTACCGTCTGATCTATGAAATAATATCGTTTTTTATATATTCCACCTGCATTGCATTGTCCCATAAAATAGGTTCATTGACCCTTACCGTGTTTAAATTTGTGTGATGCTGTATAATGTATTACTTTGAAAGTGATATTTATAGATACTATTCTTGTTCCCTTATATACTATATCAATATATATATATATATATATATATATATATATATATATATATATATATATATATATATATATATATATATATAAACATATGAAAATTCTAACGGACCTTGGATGTAGGTTTTACGGGTCCTAATTCGCGCTCATTTCAAAAAAATTTCTGAAGGTCTCTCCATCGTTACCTCTTTTTTTCTTAATGAAAAGTCACTAATGTGCTTATCATTTCTGGCATATCGTGAAATGCATCTTTTTCTAAATGTCTATATTAACTTTTTCAGCAAAAAGTTTGTATTTTTTTTAAATTTTTATTAATTATTTACCTAACTTTTTGCTATAGAAACCCATACTTAAAATTTCTTACAATAAAGAATTTGCCGCATTTAATTAATATTTTCAATGACCATTTAAAAGAATCAAATAGAAATCCAACAGACTTTTTTAAATTGCTTTAAAGTAAGTTAATTTAGGCAGACATAAGGCTTTAAAAATGCTCCAAAAAATTTCTGAAGGTCTCTCCATCGTTACCTCTTTTTTTCTTAATGAAAAGTCACTAATGTGCTTATCATTTCTGGCATATCGTGAAATGCATCTTTTTCTAAATATCTATATTAACTTTTTCAGCTGAAAGTTTGTATTTGTTTTAAATTTTTATTAATTATTAACCTAACTTTTTGTTATAGAAACCCATTCCTAAAATTTCTTACAATAAAGAATTTGCCGCATTTATTTAATATTTTTAATGGCCATTTAAAAGAAGCAAATAGAAATCCAATAGAGTTTTTTCAATTGCTTTAACGTAAGTTAATTTAGGCAGACATAAGGCTTTAAAAATGCTCCAAGGGTCGTTTTATATGCTTTAGTAAAATGGTTTGAAACAGATAATGTTATATGTGAGACCTCTGTGAATAATAAAGCACGTATTTACAAGTGACGGGCTCAGTATCTATAAAAACCTTTGACTTGTTTTTGTAGAGTCTACTGGAGCCGGCTTTTCGCCAGCTTTGCTGCTACTTTACAAAAGCCCATATATTTGCCTAAAAGCTTAGGAAATATGTAAATTAGATTTTTTTACAAAAATAAAATACTCCATTACACGGCAAACACAGTATGTAGAGTAACAAAAAAAAGATTAATATAAACATAAAAAGTCTGAAGGCAGCAAACGCGTTATGATAGTGAATTTTCATACAAATATTCCACATCAGGGGAAATAGCAAAATGCATTGTTAGCTTTTTATTTTTTATTGTTTTATTTTATTTCAACAACAGACCACAAGGGCTCAAAGCCTAAATACTATCGTACCGTGGGTGTCGACAAGGAGGAAAGAGGCAACTTGTTAATTCTGGACTTGAAGGTTTGGAGGTTCGGAAGAGAAGGAAAAACATGTGCCGGCAAGAAATACCACAACTTGGAAGTCCTCGGGACAAAAGAGCGGGTATAACAAGATGTTCTATGTCTAGTGACCTGGACAGCAAAAGGGTGCATTCACTCTGTTCCCCTGGTAGGTCTGTTGGGGGCAGCAGGTGGAACTATGGAACTGCGGAACGATGGAAGAAAGCTTCTCTGAGCAGTGCCCGTGCAGATATCTATAAAAGAGACAGAGGTCACCAACGGCACGTCGGTGGGTAATGGATGGCAGCCTTTGGGTGAGGGTAGGGTCACCGATGAGACGTATAGCTCTCTTCTAAATTGAGTCCAGGATAGCGAGTGTAGAAGCGGCAGCTGCACCCCAGATGTGGGTGCGGTATTCGAGGTATGGAGATTAGCTGGTGAAAAGTATTTGCGAGCCCGGAAGAGGAAACCTAATTTCTTAGCAGCCGCTTCTGCAACAAGTGAAAAGGACTCATTACTTTGAATAACTTGGTTGTTCATTGTGATGGGTCTAGGGCTGGTGTATCTCTTATGAGATAGAAAGCAAGACTGAGATTTGGTGGAGTTGAATTGTACAAGATTTCTACTTCCCCAGTCTAATATTTTTTGGAGATCCACACAGACAGAACCCTTCATCAGTCTGCGATCTCCATCTAAGTGGGCTAAAGAGACAGGCTTAGAATATTGTATATTTGAGTGGAGAGTGCTGTCATCCGCGTAACTGTGAACTGGGTAGGATGTGCTAGAGAGGGGGTCATTGATGTGGAGAAGAAACAAAGTAGGGGCTAAAGCTGAACCTTGAGGGACTTCTGCATTAATTGGATACAGTTTAAGTAATATTCCTTCCCCGGAGGATTGTTGATCCTCCAGCCGCGATCCGTCGGTAAAACAGACCAGGCTTGCGGGCTGGAATTCAACCTCATTTTCCCTCCACTGATCCCTACTAGGGATCCTAAGGGCATATGGTCTAGTCAACCTAATACCGTCCTCGGCATTCCGTACCTTGTTGGCGGAAATCGTAATTTCCTTTTCTACCTCCTTGGCGACTCTTGCATTCCCTATTACTGATCCCTCCCCGCACCAGTTTTTAGAGTCTCGCATTCTAACTTCATTTCTGAACGTCACTCAGTCTGGGATAGACATCACTAAAATCTCATTCTAAGATGCGACGCCATAGCTTCCATTCTGATACAGATGGGAAGCGGTGGCAGCATTAACAAGACCTCTAGCGCGGCTGAGGGTGTCGTCCTCATAGCGTCTGTGATACCCAGGATTGCCAGCCTTTGGAGTTTATCCAGCTTCCTGCTGGTAGTTTGTTTCACACCACACCACCAGACCAAAGCCCCATGGAGGATTCTCGGCCTGACGACCGCAGTGTAAATCCAATGAAGGATTCGAAAATTAAGTCCCTAGACCCTCCCAATCACTCGACACAGCTGCCAGAGGGTTGCTACTGCCTTCCTCACTACTCGTTCTTTTGCGACCCCCATGTTAGTTCGGAGTCCAGGACCACCCCCAGATATTTGACCTCCTGCACTAAAACTAAACGTTCCAAACATCACGGGCGCCCTGAACCCCTCTACATTCCTCTTCTTGGTGAATAGAATCATCTCCGTTTTCGCCGGATTTACGAAGAGTCCCAGCTCACCACACCACCTTTCAATTATGCCACAGGTAGCTTGCATGGACTCACAAACGACGCCGAGGAATTTGCTGGTGACTAGGACCAGCCCATCATCAGCGTACGCCTGGGGTAGAAGTCATTCTCGGAGAGCCGCTCGAAGAGGCCGTCCATGACCAGAAACCATAGATAAGGCAAAACGCAACTGCCCTGAGGATAGCCGCCTGTCACCCCAACGTCCATCCCCCGGTCGCTAAAGGTCAGCAAGACTCTCCTGTCCTCCAGCATGCTCGTCACCCAGCTTATTTGGGACCTCGACGATCCCCTGTCCTGTAGGTCGGCACAGACCGTATCCGTCCTTGCCCTATCAAAGGCCCCCTCCACATCGAAGAACACAGCTAATGTGATCTCCCCGTAGTGTAGGGCCCCTCCCATTTTTCGCGTCACAGAGTGGAGCGCCGTCTCTGTCGATTTCCCCCGCTGGTACGCGTATGGAAGGCGTGATCCCCGAGGATCCCTCCGAACATAAACCTATCTACTATACTTTCCAATGCCTTTAGCATGAAGGATGTAAGGCTGATTAGCCTGTACGCCTTGGCCAGCGTGTAGTCCTCCCTTCCCGGTTTGGGAATGAAGATCCCCCTAACTCGGCGCCAGGACTTTGGGCCATAGTCCCACGCCAGGCTGGCCCGGAAAACCTCCCTTATGTTGGGAAGCAGTATATCCAGGCCCCTCTAAAGCAGGGACAGAATAATCCCACCACAGCCTGTGAACTTGAATGGAGAAAACTCGATCACCGCCCAGGTTATAGAGCCTTCTGTGCTGCCTAACGAAGCTATCTAATTTATTTACAAAAGGAAGATAGGTGCGCAGTTTAATCTAAATCTCCATAAAAATTCGCCAAAAGCCACGTGACTAAGCTGCAAGTAAAATGAACTTTTATATAAAAAGCGGTCCACACCTGTGGCTATAGATTTTTCAATGAGCTGTGAAGGTAATCGATAGCGCTGTTTTCCTCGTTAGTGTTTGCAGAAGTATCTCATTACATCGGTCTACTATTTACAAGCTTAGCTCTTTAATGAACTTGAAGTAATATAGCTCTTTGTATTTCCAGTCGGTTTATCTAGAGTATAGATACTAGGATTCCGCTGGAAAATGCAATTAAATCTAAAACGAAATATCTCATTATTAAGCTGTTAATTATAGCCCTCTGTAAAAGAGCGTTTCTTAATTAAACAAGTGTTTTTGTGAAATTTATGGCCGCACTGGAATTTAAATGATTTGCTATTTTTGAGTCGCTTAATGGTAAATATTTTTTCTTTCTCCTTTGAAATTAAATAAATTGTCTTTGTCATGCATGAACTTGTAGTCATGAGCCCTTTTTACTCTGATAGAGTAGCCAACATTTTTTTAAAGCCTGTATCTTAATTTAATTATAAATTTGACATTTCGCATGAACTATAATACTCTCTATAAACGCAATGTGTGTACCAAAGGTCATTTGTTACCCTCGCCTTTTAAAGTCGGCATAGATTTTCATAATCTTAGCAACTGTTTGGAATTTTTCAATATCTACTATATTACTAGTGAGCCGCTTCTACAATTGATGTGACATGTTGGTGCCAATTGAGATTTCGATCCACAGAAATGCCAACAAGTGAAAAAGACTCATCACTTTGAACAACTTGGTTGTTCATTGTGATGGTTCTAGGGCTGGTATATCTCTTATGAGATAGAAAGCAAGACTGAGATTTGGTGGAGTTGAATTGTACAAGATTTCTACTTTACCAGTCTAATATTTTTTGCAGATCCACAGAGACAGAACGCTCCATGAGTCTGCGATCCTCATCTAATTGGGCTGAAGAGACAGGGTTAGAATAATGTATATTTGAGTGGAGGATGATGTCATCTGGGTAACTGTGAACTGGGTTGGATGTTCTAGAGAGGAGGTCATTGATGTGGAGAAGAAACAAAGTAGGGCCTCAAGCTAAACCTTGAGGGACTTCTGCATTAATTGGATACATTTTAGAGAAATGGCCATCCACGACAACAGAAAGGCTCCGGTTGGAGAGAAAATTTACTGTCCAGGTACAGAGTTTGGTGGTAGGCCATAGACCGTAAGCTTATTAAGCAGCGCTGCCTGCCAGACCTGGTCGAATGCTTTGGATATGTCTAGAGCGGCAATCTGGGATCCACCGTGTAGTTCCATAGACTTGTTCTAAGAATGAGTAATAAAGGAAACGAGGTCGGCAGTTGATATGCGCTGACGGAATCCATACTGCCTGTCGTGGATTAGACTGTGTTTTAAAAAAAAATGTTATACGATGTTTGTATACTTTTCCATCACTTTAGAGACGACTCAAAGAAGAGAAATAGACCTGTAGTTGCTAGGAAGCGCTTTGGATCCCTTCTTGGGGACGGGTTGTACTCGAGCAGTTTTCCAGTTACTAGGGAATATGCCTCTATTGTATGATATCTGAAACAGACGAGTCAGGACAGGTTCTGGTACACATTTTTTGAGAACAATTGCTGGGATCTCGACAAGGCCAGAGGATTTCCTAGTATTAAGAGAAGAGAGCCCGTTTCGTACCTTTTTAGTTTTGAAAATGATATCCGTCATTGTATGCGCGACTTTGGGGACTGTTGGTGGTTAAACATTTGGACGTGGGTTGAGAGTAGAATTGCCGGAGAACAACGAGGCAAACAGTTCAGCCTTGCTCAGGGCGGTAAAAACAATTTTATCCCCTGAAACAAGAGGCGGGAACGTGCTCTTGCAGAAATTATTCCCAATAGATTAGCGCTTATACAGAACAATATATTAATTTAACTTTATACACACAATTATGTTTTTTATTGGAAGCCACAACTAATGCAGTGTCTAAAATAACGAAACCTTAATAAAAGCTCATAAAAAAACATGTGAAGTTTTTAGGGTACAAAATGATACACTATAAAAGTTGGTAAGTGCTGTTAGATATTAGCATTTATATTACAGGAACCTCATAAAAGAGTTTTCGCTTTTATTAGCAAGCTATTTGTAGCCTAGTGCACAATTTAAAAGTTTTGATAATAAATTTATCCAGCGAAGATGTAAAAGTTAATAAGAAGACTGTTCAGTCTTACCTGTATTTCAACCCTGGAGAGACATGTCATTTCAGTAAAATATGAAGTGAGCTTCAGCCATTCTATATTAGATAGTTAAGCACGGAAAAATTCAGACGAAAAAGACAAAACTCTGCGCATTTAATTGCTTCAAATTGCCAAAAAAAAGCAAAGATTTAAAGAAAATGCAAAAAATTATGCATAATACTAAGTTTGCTAAATCACTGATTATGGATACTATTGTATTTTTCTAATTTTTTCCCTTAGAAATTATGATAAAAATGAAACTTCAAGTTTAGTTAAATTAACTTGACAATAATAAAACACAATTTGTTAGAAAATACAAGTTTTTTATTCATAAGTATCATAATTCATAAAATTATACATAATAATTTTTTAAAATCACATAAAATGATTAATAAAACTATACGAAACAGTGTATTAAACATAATCATAAATTATAAAAAGTCTGGACGCAGCAAGTGCGTTATGGTAGTGAATTTTCATAAAAATGTTTTAATAGCAAATTGTGTTTTTTTTAAGAAAGCAGGCATCAAATTTGGCTACCAGTATAACCTTTATGGTAAGAACGATGTGCCATGTTTCAAAAATTTCCGAAAGCAAACTTAAAGTGTTCCCGAAAAAACTCGTTTCTTGGGCAACCTTATAGGTTAATAGCAAATTGAGCTATTTAAATATGAAGCATTTAATCAAAATTCGCTACCATAACGTACTTGCTGCGTCCACAATTTCTTTTCTTACAAACATGCATTATATTTCGATGGAAAATGCAAAAATGCAATAACATAAGGCGTGTTCGACAAAAAAAAAATTTGTATCACCAACGACTTATGGGCCCCTGTGATTGTAGAAATAATTTTTTAAGCTTTAGCTCAAGATACCCCATAATTAATGTATACAATTTTTTTCATAGCTTGTATAATAACAGATATATTGACCTTTATTGATTTTTTTCGAAAATTCGACCAAAATTATATACCATTAAACTCTATAGCTAAGGCTGCTGCCAAGCATCAGAGAACGGGTCTATTTGAAATGAATTTTCTGGAAATATTTGGGTAAAATGAAGTACATGACGGTTGAAACTAAGACTTAAGGGTTTGTAAAACATTCTTCTTGACACATTTTTATTTCATAGCCCGTATTAGATTCACGTTCTTTGCCTAAATGTTACCAATTTTGACGTTTAAAATCGCGACCTTGACGTTCTGAGGAAAACCCCAATTTATTTTTCTTTAAATGCCTATAATTTTTTTGTCTTTTGACCTACATAGCTAAATTTTGGTGAGCAATTGACCTATAATGATACAAACCCGTGTAACAAATTTGGTTAACCTTACTTTGTTATTTCCGGATATATACACATTTTTCGAAAGAAAACGCAACATTTTCCGGGAAAACCTGGGCCGATTTTTCTGACTAAGAACTTATTCAAGCCACTTGCAAGGAAGGTACTCACCAAATGTAATCAAAACCGCCCATTATTTTTTTAGTTATCTGTTTGATACATACATACACACACACACAAATATATATATATATATATATATATATATATATATATATATATATATATATATATATATATGTATATATATATATGTATATATATATATATATATATATATATATATATATATATATATATATATATATATATATATATATATATATATATATATAAACATATGAAAATTGAAACTGTCCCTGGATATGGGTTCTAGGAGGCCTAGTTCGCGCTAATTTGATGAGATTTTTCAAAATTCAAAAGTCGGGATCTCCTCATTAGCGAATTGAAAAAAAAAAAGGATTGATCGCCCTTTTCAAGGTAATAATTGGCGACAAGGAGAGTAAAACAAACCTGGACGCAGAAAGTGCATTATGGTAGTGAATTTTCATAGAAATGATCTGGCACAAAATATTTTATTATACCTTTTTTTTGCTGTAAGATGAATATTTAAGTTTTGGTGTATAGTTCACTTTTTATATAGTAAACCTACCCACCAAATTTGGTTATCATAGCTTTTGTTTTTTTGAGAAAATTTTTTTTTCAAATATAAACTCAAAATTTTCCCGGAAAACCTCGTTTGATTTTTCTGGAAAACGAACTTAGCCTAGCTATTTACAAAAGAAGGCACGTGCCAAATGTTATTAAAATCGGCCCATTATTTTTTAGTTATCGGTGTGATACATATATATATATATATATATATATATATATATATATATATATATATATATATATATATATATATATATATATATATATATATATATATATATATATATATATAAATTGAAACTGACCCCGGATATGGGTTCTGGAGGCCTAGTTCGCGCTCACTTGCAAAATTTTTTTTAAAATGCAAAAGTCGGGATCTCCCCATTGGTGAATTTTTTCTACGAAAATTCACTAATAAGTACTTGAGTAAAACGAGAAAAAAGAAAAACTGACAGTTCCACCCCAAAAGTTTGATACTTCTATTTGACAAAAAAAAAAGAATTCAAATTGTGCCCTATTACAACCACAATCAATAAGAGGTTATTTGTTATACCCACTGTACAATTATATTCTATTAAATATACTATGCTATTTAACAAATAATTTACTTGCATCAATACCAATTTTTAAATTTCCTCGATTTTCATAACATTTTTTAATAATACGTAATCTAAATCAGGATACGCTGGTGTAAAAATATAAGAGAAGGTAACTTTCCGATGGAGACATGTGCGATACATTCTCCGGAGATTAAAAAGTTCATCTGTAAACGGGACATGTGACACCAACGTTGAAATGTTCTGTCACAGAAAATTCCCTTGGATAGTCTCATATTTATTACAGGAGAAATCCTAGAGACCTACTTTCAGTGTTGAATCACTCTCCCTTCTTTCCACTTACTCCCTCTCACTCTCTAAAAGTTTGCAAATATAACACTTCAAGTTTTAGTATGCAAATCAGAAAAGGAAAACATCGTGCCAAGTTAGATGCATCATATTTTATATGGAATGACAAAAAGAACATTGGAAATCGCGAAAGTGTTACAGTGATATAAAATATTATTATATAGGGTTTCCTTTGTTGGAGATTGTGTAGGGATGCTAAATTTATAAACTGTTTACGACACTATAATATAAGAGCAACATGACTTCACAGTTGTGCTTAAGTTATGGAATACGAAAACATTTATACAAGGTGAGTTTTTTTGGTGTTTAGCAAAGGGATTTTGTAAACTACTGCAGATGTCCCCTGTGGGTCCGGGTCTGAACTAAAAGAATAGGCCCATGGTAACTCCTGCCAGTCGCACGAGGCGACTAATCGGAGTCAAGCAGGTGGTAGTAGAGGTTTTTTCCACGCCCGAGGAGGTACCAACCCATACATATCAAGGGGTTTCAATTTTCATATGTATATATATATATATATATATATATATATATATATATATATATATATATATATATATATATATATATATATATATATATATATATATATATATATATATATATATATATATATATATATATATATATATATATATATATATATATATATATATATATATATATATATATATATACAGGGTGTCCCTCTAACAATGAGCCAAACCCATATATTCGGATAGAGCATCAAAAATTAAATAGACTTTCATTAATACGTTTTGTCCGATTGTTGCTTGTTTTAGATATACAGTGTGTTAAAATTGACTTTGAAAAAAATTAAATCGCTCGTTTTTCTGCTAATTACTGGAATATTGATTTGGAACTTTGTAATAGGGGGTTATCGAGGATGCCGCTTCCAACCGTGATACCTATTTTGAGCTACATCATAGTTGGCGCCACCTACACTAAACCCGAATGTTTTACAGGGGCATAACTTTTTCGATGATCAACTTTCTGCAAATCTGTTCAGAAAGACTGAAAACTACTAATTTTTTGTACGAAAAAGGTATACTTAGATGAAACTCATAAAGTGAGTGGTTACCGAGATATTGCGGTTTTAATAATGGTGTGCATTGAAAATCTCTCAAATCTGAAATTTTATTAACATTATTATTATCACTAAATTATAAGAAAAATTGACAATTATCGAACAATTCACTTAATAAGATTCTCAAAATGGCCTCCGCCTACTTCAATACATTTTTCTAGTCTCAACCCAAAATTTTGCCTCACCTTAAAAAAAGTTTGATAATCGTTTTTCAATATATCACTGGATTCGATTATTCTAGCCCAAAGTTCATCTCTGGAGTTACAAATATTCTTGTATACTAATTCTTTCAAGTGACCCCAGAGGAAGAAATCTAGAGGATTGAGGTCGGGGCTACGTGCAGGCCAAGGAAAATCTCCACCTCGACCTATCCATCGGCGCGGATAATTTTGGTTCAGAAATTCTCTGACAGGAAGTCCAGTATTCGCGGTTTGACCTTATTTGTGAAGTATATAAGGTACAGAGATTAGCTGATGAAAAGTATTTGCGAGCCCGGAAGAGTAAACCTAATTCTTTAGCAGTCGCTTCTGCAATTGATGCGACATGTTGGTGCCAAATGAGATTTCTATCCACAGAAATGCCAACAAGTGAAAAGGACTCATTACTTTGAATAACTTGGTTGTTCATTGTGATGGGTCTAGGGCTGGTGTATCTCTTATGAAATAAGAAGCAGGACTAAGATTTGGTGAAGCCGAATTGTACAAAATTTCTACTTCCCCAGTCTAATATTTTTTGGAGATCCACAGAGACAGAACCCTCCATTAGTCTGCGATCCTCATCTAATTGGGATATAGAGACCCGCTTAGAATATTGTATATTTGAGTGGAGGGTGCTCTCGTCCGCGTAACTGTGAACATGGTTGGATGTGCTAGATAGGAGGTCATTGATGTGCAGAAGAAACAAAGTAGGAGCTAAAGCTGAACCTTGAGGGACTCCTGCATAAATTGCAGTTTAGAGGAATGGCCATTCACAACAACATAAATGCTCCGGTTTGAGCGGAAATTTCCTGTCCAGGTACAGAGTTTTGGTGGTAGGCCACAGCCCAGAAGTTCGTTAAGCAGCGCTGCGTGCCAGACCTGGTCTAATACTCTGGATATGTCTAGAGCGACAATCTGGGCTTCACCGTGTAGTTCCATAGACTTGTTTCAAGAATAGGTGACAAAGAAAAGGAGGTCGGCAGTTGATCAGCGCTGACGGAATCCACACTATCTGTCGTGGATTAGACTGTGTTTTTTTACAAATTTTAGTAATTCGGTGTTTAAATACTTTATCATCACTTTAGAGACGACTGAAAGGAGAAAAATTGGCCTGAAGTTGCTAGGAAGCGCTTTTGATCCTTTCTTGGGGACGGGTTCTACTCGTGCAGTTTTCCAGTTACTAGGGAATATGCCTTTATTGTAAGATGTCGGAAACGCAAGAGTCAAGACAGGAGCAAGTTCTGGTGCGCATTTTTTTTTAAACAATTGCTGAGATCTCGTCAAGGCCAGAGGCATTTCTAGTGTTAAGAGAAAAGAGCATCTTTCCTCCTTTTTAGTTTTGAAAATGATATCCGTCTTTTTATGCATGACATTGGGGACTGTTGGTGGTTGAACATTTGGAGGTGGGCTGAGAGTAGAATTGCAGGGGAACAACGAGGCAAAATGTTCAGCCTTGCCCAGGGCGGCAGAAACAATTTCATCCCCTGAACAAGAGGTGGGAACGTGCTCTTGCAGAAATTATTTAGCAAGAGTCCAGAAGGGTTTGCTGCCGTTGGAACTTGAGAGGACTTTGTTTTTGATGTGGTTATTAAACGAGTTTTTTGCCTCAGAAAGAATGCGGACATAGCGGTTTCTTGCGTCGTTAAATGCTTGACGGTTTTCTTGACTGGGATTGTGTAGAAGCGTTTCACCTTTTCAAGTCTCGTCTTGTCACAAGATTTAGAGAACCAGGGCTTTTGAGTGGCTGAAGAGGTTTTCTGTGTACGTGGAATAAATAATTCCATGCCAGCTTGGATAATTTCGGTGACGTTTTGTGAGATATCAGAGGGGTCAGGATGGAAGAAGCAGACAGACGCCCATGAAAATGAGGAAAAGTAATCCAGCAGTTCGTCCCAGCTCGCGGAGTTGTAGTGCCAAACGATACATGGGTGTGATGACTGTGTGACGTCGGGTTGCATTGCGCAGGAAGCAGTGACCATTCCGTGGTCTGAGCCACCAAGGGGGGCGGTGACTGATGTCTTATAGCATTTATGTTTTGCAATAAGAAGGAGATCCAAGGGATTTGAGCTATGTGTTAAGGAAGGAGATTCAGAAATCAGATGGTCGGTTTTTTCAGAAAGGTAGTCGAAGAGCTGGACAAAGTTGTTGTCAGAAGGTGACCGGTAAATGCAACAGATGAATTTAGTTGCGGCCCTGAGAGATAATTTCACCCAAAGTATGTCTTTTCTTCCAGCTTCTAAATTGGGGAGTCTGGTGCAGGGTAGATTGCTACGGATGTATTCGCACACACCTCCATGCAATCTAAAGAAAGTAAGGAGCTGATACCCCGGGAAATTAAGGTGATTAGTGGCTGTTTCGGCACTGATTTGGGTTTCGGTGAGGAAGAGGAGTTTGGGGCCTATTAGCCTGGAGGAAATGGTGGACGGAGTTCAGGTTAGAATTTAGGCCACATATATTCGAGAAGGATATGTTAAATCTTGATGCCGGCGCCCCCTGCACACCCCTCTCCCGGAGATCCGAATGGAGGGGTATTTTATCTCCGGAATCTTTTGTACAACGGGGAGTCATCATCATTTTTGTTTATAAGGGAAACCTTCTCCTACACCAGAACCGGAAACGTCCGTTGAGACTTCACCAGCCCCTTGATGTAAGGGGTGGTTTTGCTTGGGTTGGGGTAACACAGGTTATGGAGGTTAGCGTTTATGCTTGTAAATTTTGAAAATAATGTATACTGTCTGAAGAATATATTTAAGTGAATTAAGGAGTAAGGTGCAGCAACACATCCCGCTGTAAACTTGATAATGCGTTGATATATTTCTGGAAATGATGTGTCATATTATGGTTCTTGTCATCAACAGTGGGATTTAGCTATAGTATTGTTTAATTTAGGACTGTATTTGGCTCCTTATAGGACACTAATATTGGAAATGTAAAGAGTACTACTTGTGTTGTTGGTGTTCTTTATTACTGCTGTAAAGTCGCACGCACGGTATTAACTTTCGCGACTATAATATTTTACGTTTATTATTGTTATTACTGTCATCACAATACTGAATTAAATTGAATAAACTTATTATTATTATATCATATAGTTGAAAACAAGCTATGAGAGGCATATGCTGAGTATGTCCGTGGAACTGAAGAGTCTCTTATGGTTGCTCCCTCTAGATTTTGGTCTCGCATACAGGAAAGGAGGCGAGCAAGTAACATTCCAAGAACTGTGTCTGACGAAAATGGCATGGTTTATAATAAGCCACAAACAATTATTGTTAACTGTTTTGGAAACCATTTTAAAAGTGTGTACCATCCTCAATGCATCACTGAACCAGTGGATACCTCTGGACCATGGCATAGGGCAGTCAGTGTGACAGTGATTGGTGATATGGAAATTCTTAAATCCATCAAGAAGCTCAAGAACAAGTTTACTGCTGGACCAGATTTGGTGCCATCCTTATTGATTAAGGACTGTGCGCATGCTCTTCTCAAACCTCTTAGAACCCTATTTAACCTGTCGCTGCGCACACATTGCTTCCTGAGGTTGGGAAGGTTGTTCGGATCTGTCCTGTTTTTAAGTCTGGGGATCGTTCAAGGGTCAGCAAATACAGGCCTATAGCTATCCTATGTAATTTTGCTAAAAGTTTTGAGGCAGGTCTGTATGGTTGTATCTATCCTGTCGTGAAGTGTCGCTTGTCACAATACCTGCAAAGGTTTATAGAGGGGCGCTCAACACTGACGAATTTATCCCTGTTCACACAGTATGTAAGTGAAGCTTTGGATCGACGGGGTCAGGTTGATGTCATTTATACAGACTTCTCCAAAGCGTTCGATCGTGTTGACCACTCAACACTTATGTAGAAGCTGCATTTGGCGGGCCTTGATGGACGGCTGATAGAATTATTTTGATCCTACTTGACTAACCGTGCGCAATATGTTTTTTATAATGGATTTAAGTCTGAACCTTTCACTGCTGGCTCCGGCGTTCCACAGGGTTCCAATCTTGGCCCGCTCCTCTTTTTGTTATTTATCAATTACATAAGCTCTGTAATTTCTAGTAATCATCTATTATTTGCTGATGATCTCAAATTATACTCCAGTGTTCACGATATTGGTGACTGTTCAAGACACCACCTTGACAACTTGCAGCTGTGGTGTGTTGAGAACAGACTTGAATTAAATGTCTCGAAGTGCAAAGTGATGACATACACTAGAAAAAACAGCCGTATAGCTTTTCCCTACAAAGTGGGTGGTGTACCATTGGCTAGGACTGAAACGCACAAGGATCTTGACATTTTATATGATGAACATTTAAGTTTCACTGGACATATTCAAACAATCACAGCATCCTGGTTGAAGTTAATGGGTTTCATTATGAGGAATAGCAGATCATTTTCCAATTTTGATAGCTTGAAAATTCTCTATTTTGGCTATATTTCATCTAGGCTTGAATATTGTAGCTTGGTTGTTGATCCCTTTTATAGTGTTCATATTGGTGCTCTGGAAGATGTTCAGCGTAAGTTTTGAAAACACCTTGTATATAGGCCATCTGGTACCTACCCACAGAGGGGATGCGATCATGGCCAATTGCTGATGCAAACTGACATACCCAGTTTGTATTTGCGTAGAAAAATTGCATTTGTGATGTTCCTGCATAACTTGTTTCATGGTAAAGTTGATTGTCCAGACTTATTGATGCAATTAAATTTCTCAGTTCCACGGGCTGCATCTAGAGTGATAAGTGTGTTTAAGCCTCCAATACCAAGGACTAACTCGTATATGAAATCACCTGTGTACACAATGAGCTCTGACTTTAATAATATTGCAAACTTGTGCGACTTCTATTCGGATAAGGCTGCAGTTATTCGTAGGGTGACTATATCTTACTTTGTCAGTTATTAAGGCCATTATATGTACTGTTTTGTGAAATTTCTGCCTTGTGATGTTTTGCACAGTATTTTAGTTTTGTTTTAGAAGTATTTTTTTTTTCATATTGTTGCATATGGTTCTTTTTGTTTGGTGCCCTATTAATGGGATTATCCTGTTGGGCATGTATTCAATAAATAAATAAATAAATAAATAAATAAATAAATAAATAAATAAATAAATAAATAAATAAATAAATAAATAAATAAATAAATAAATAAATAAATAAATAAATAATATTATTAGAAACATTCTTATGAAATTTCACTGCCATAACGCACTGGCTGAGTCCAGACATTTTTATTTATCTGATACATAAGATGTTATGAAAATCGATAAATAACGTTTATTATTTAATTAATGTCCTACTCAAGATGAGTGTATGTTTGCTTGCACTAACTAATCCTTGCATTATTTTCATTTAATATCGCAAAATTTGCCCCTGTATTTATGAGTTGTAAAACACAGCGAAATGTAAGCTATCACAAGCCTCATTTAGGTGCACTCACTGTCTTTAGCAGAATGAAAATCTCTGAACAATGGAAGCAAACAATCAAAAGGCATACAACGGCATACGTACACAGAATAATTGCTGCAGACTGCTATGCTGCGCTGAGTTCATCATCAATCGCTGTATTTTCCTTCACAGTTCTACTTAATCGCATCAGTATATGCCAGAAGAAATACATATTATATTCAAAGGCAAATTACCCAAATTAGAGCTTTGTCACGAATTTTATAGAACATGTAGGCAAAACTGTATTTTAATCTGCAAGACTATGCAGAATTTGTAGACTAAATATTGTTAAATCAAACGCAAACTGGCTGCCTGACAGGTCATAATGCCCTTTAGTAATAATACAATTTACTAAGCGGGCATTCGTAGAATACTGTACGTGTTTGAGAAGTTCGTAGTTAACCTTCCGGGAGTCTGGTGATTCAAACAGACTATATCAATCTGGTGGGGTCTGATAGACCCCAATAGGTTTTAAGGCACCAGAATGCAAATAAACGAAGGAATGGTCTCAAAGGGGGGTTTCTAAACATCACGCAATATAGTAGAATAAGTTTGTTGGAATAAAGATTTAAGCAAAAAACAATGTATTTTTTTTCTTTTTTTCTAAAAAGCTAAAAAGAAAACATGATTATAAAAGTCAGTGTCAAGTACCTACACTAATTTAGTATTAGAATAATAATTCTTATTCGTGTTCATTATTACATTCACTGCACATAAAATTCGCATGTGCCAAACAAATTGTCTTCTTGCATGTAACACAGAGGTATTGTGATTTTCTGTCGGAATTACGTGGACAAAATTCACAGGGTCTTCTTTTTCTAGTCTCATTTGGATTAGCTACAGGAATAGTAGGCTGCTGCCTGCGTAATTCCTTAGGAAGCCTTTGGTTTTGTTGTCGTCTGTCCTGATGCTCTCTAATTAGTTGTTTTCCCAAGTCTTTCAAAAAATTCCGCCTGATTGTGGCATAATCATTCGTATTATTTCTGTATACAATTTCGCCATTTACTCCGGCAGTGTTGAAAATTGAATAAAATATTGTCAACGGCCATCGCCGAGAATTTCTTGAAATGTCGTAAGAAGCTGAAAGCTTATCTAAAGTGTCTACGCCCTTTTTTGTCATGTTGTAGAACGTGACTATTTCAGGCTTTTGTTTGTCCCCCGTTGATTCATCAACACTGTCATCGTGATGAAGCGTCGACCATAATAGTACTTTTTTTCTTTTTCTCGATATATGATACCATAGTAATTTTTTTGAAAACCAAATACACTTGACGATAAAGGCCTTCCTTCTGTAGACACCAGACATCGCGCCAATTCTCTTTTATTTTTGCGGACAGTTCCAACAGATGCTATTCGATGTTCGGTGAGCAATCGATGCATCAGGCTCGTGAACCAGTTATCCAACGTAACATTATGGCCACTCTTTGATACCGGTTCTATCAATCGAAGGACTATATCTTCGGGCTTATTACTTTTTCTGAACTGTCCCTCAGGTTGTAAACCTACGTATACTTCTAGATTAACAGCATAAAAACACCTGGCGTCTGTCAATGCAAAAAAATTTACCCCATATTTGTCGGGTTTACTGGGAATGTGAAACGATACCAATTGCTCATCAATGGTTAGATACATACTTGGAGAATAAACTTGTCTGCAGTTGGAAACAAATGCATCAAAAATTGACCTAATCGGTGCAAGTTTATCGAGCACCACTCTCTCTTGTCTGGTTTGATAATTGTCAAAACGTAAGCAACACAAAAGAAAATTGAATCTCTGTAGACCCATAGTCATTCTAAATATCGGTACTCCTGTATCGTCTGTTGCCCATAAATCTTTGACATTTTGACGTCCAGATTTATAGTAGCCCGCTAAATACAGAAGTCCAAATAAAGCTCGCAATTCCGATTTGTCTGTCTCTTTTACTTTACACTGATCTCTTTCTGCATACGTAGCTCGTGATCTCTTTAGTGATAAAATATCTCCAGCATTCTGCTGCTGTTTTACCGTCTTTATGTGGTCTTCTGACAGTGGGTAGTTGCGTAACAATATTTTCTGCTCTTACCCTGACATTTGGCCGACCTTGGTGCTTGAACCATTTTGTTGCCTCATCTTTTACTTTATAAAACATTGTAGTTTTCATCATCGCTAATTTCTTGTTCTGTTTCACTGTTATGTTCACTTTCACTCAAATGGTCTATTTCCCCTTCATCACTTCAAATTTCATCTTGAAGCTCTTGACGTTCTACTTCTTCCCATAAGGCTATAAGTCTACGTTGCTCCCGTTCGTAATCTCCCATTTTGAAAACGATGAATCTGTAGCAATAAATTGTATTTTATAAAGTTTAACCCAATCAACTATTTCTCTTTTGGAATAATATTTAACACATGAGACATAAAATAAAAGAAAACATACCTTAAAAGTCTGTTAAATTCGGAGTAGCTTATTAAGTCTGGTGGGGTCTATGATACCCGATCCACTATTATGCATACGATTCACAGTTGTTTACACCAAAAACGCTGGAACTACACTAACAGCAGATAAACCGATGTCGTTGAGGCAGCTACCCGTAATGTCAGCTTCCGCCATCTATTGCCCAAATAGATACAACATGTTTAGCATACCTCTGAGTCTGTCAGACCCCACCAGACTCCCGGAAGGTTAATAGTTTTCCACAAATATGTTCGACATAGAGTCAAACAGTTTTGTTTTAGCAAGGAGGTTGTAGCGTTATTTCTTACTACTCAAAAAGAGGACAGGTTCGCCAAACTGTCAGAGAACGCCCCCCCCCCCATTTGATCAGTTTTTAAGCGATCCTGACTCTGAAACATGTTAAAAAATATTTCGAAAAGTTTTGCGATTCGGAATACATGATTTATAAATTTCTCAATATAAAGTAGCCTAGCCTCATAACAATTACTATCAGTAAGACCACAAACATAAACCGTATTAGCCATTTTTGCATTGGTACAAATTTCCATAATCATTAATAAGTAAAACCACACCCGATTTTAAATTTGACAATACTACACTAAACTGACACAAGATAAAACTTGTGTCAAATAAATAATGACTAGATTATCGATTATCACTCGTTACTCACAGCATACTGAGGTACTTTCATTATATTATGCTTTATCACAAATATTCCTATAAAAAAATCCAATTTGTTTCTAAACGGCGGGAGATACAAAAAATGCGCAGAGACAAAACATGATAAAAATGCAATGGAACATAAGAAAACCAATTTTGTTTGCATGGTTATACAAATTGGTATATTTTTTCTCGTGAAAATATCTTTATTTTATCCATAGAATACGTCCCTGTATTTTCTGGATGCAATTAGAAAACGCCCTTGATATTAACATACGGCCTAAAACGCTTCCAGAGGGAGCACTTGAAGATGGTGCCACAAGGGTGATTTTTATTTAATTTATTAGCATCTATACAATACAGAAAACAACTTTAAGGTATAAAATAATGTTATGGAGGTCACATTTTTAAAATATTATGTAACAATATGTTACAATCAATGGCGTTGGAATAAAAATTGTATATGGTTATTTCGCCAATTTATTTTTTGAATTTCGTTTTTTTTTTTCGAAAGAATTAAAAGTAGCTGTCGTCAATACAACAGTTTAGAGTGAAGATCAGGAACTATTTTTTAACTAGAGGCTAATTTGCTTGCTTTCGCTTTTCTCTAAAATATACAAAAAATTTATTGAGAAGCATTTATAAGAGTTTGTTGAAAAATGTAAAATCCTCACCTCCGATTAGTGTGGTTTTCGTTATAAAGATTTTACGCGAGATCCACTTATTGCCCTATATTCGTTTGTTCCTGAAGGCTTTGATAACAAATGTAAAACAACTTCGTACTATTTAACATCCTACGTAGTCAATCAGTTATTGGTTTTAGAAAAACTCTAACGATATGGCATTAGAGGCATATACTTTCAGTGGCTTAAGTCATATTCGAGAAATCTTGTCCAGTCAGGTACCACATTTTGTTCTACAATCTCTGCCAATACATTCTGGGGAGCTGTAGGGTAGCATCCTGCGACCCCTCCTATTTGTTTTCTTTGTTAACAACTTGGCTCTAGGTATTGAAGTTGATAAATTTGTTCTTTTTGCTGATGATACTTCTGCTATTATTCATAGCGTAGACTGTAACGAACTGCTGTTTAGTCCTCAGAACTCGGTGTCAAACTTAATGTTCAAAAAAACGGACTGATTTTAAATTAGTGTAAATCAGCGATAATGGTTTTTAACAGCGCGGGCAATGATAGTGACTGTATAATTTTGGTGAGGCCTCGTGTAAAGTTTCTACTACAGAGCCACGGGGGTCGGTTGGTGGCTGCAGGCAGGCGAGGGACTTCGTGGAGGGGCCGGACAGAGATAAAGCTATCAGGCTACCCGGAAGAAGTCGACCTACGCTTCGCCGCATTCTTGGGGTGCTTACAGGCCACTGCGACTTCAGAAGACACCACACATTGATAGGCGTAGAGAGGGATCCCATTTGCCATTGCCAGGAATGCGGCGAGGATGAAGAAACGTCCTACCACTACCTGTGTGAATGCGAGGCTTTTGGAAGTCTTCGAGCAGAATTGTTCGGATCGAGGACTCTGCAGAGGAATCAGGTAAGTACGTCCAATTGAAGACCGTCACGGCCTTCATCTCGAGGTCCAAGCGGTTTGGCGACGGAATCGAGGGAGAGTAGAGCATGGTTGCTGGGTTGCTGGGGTTGGCAAAAAGGGCCCGTTGTGGCCTACTTGCTTGGCGTTGGCCTCCCCACCACTGCTATTACTACTACTACTACTTCTACAGCACCAAAAATTTTCCAAACCCATGGACAACCCATATAAGAAAGTTATCTGTCCGTTTAATACCCTTGTTTTGTTGTACACACGCTCCGTTACTTAATGTGTGTGTCCATTCTACTGTCACTTTACCATGTCTTTTTCAATCTAAGCTGGGCTATTGTGTTTTGTGTTTTAGGGTATTCACAGTCAAACAGCGCAGCTGCTATTGCTGCATATGTATTATGAGGATAGTTTCTGGGGTGTCTTCTACTCATTCGAATTGTGAGCTGTTTAAAAATTATACTATACTTAAAGTTAGTTACCCCTACATATTTAGTTCTTGCGTTTCTGTTAAGCAGGATAAGGAAAAATTTCCCAATTGCGGTATGGTAAATAACTAGAAAACAAGACAATTTAATTACGTTTATGTATCTGCTCAACGCTTATCGAAAACTGGTAAGGGGCTCCTAATTATAGCGGCAAAATTATACAACAATTTTCCGGGTTCTGTAAGAGAGCAGTATACAATTTCTGGTTTTAAAGTGACTCTTAAAAGTGTTTTGTCTACACTCGGCTTTTATCGCTTTCAGGAATAGTATAGAATAAATAAAGAGTATAAAATATCAATAATAATAATAACATATGTAAAATGATTTTTAAAATACCTGTACTATATCCCCATATTCACCGCCATGGGCCGTAAACGTCAAATAACAAATGAATGGAATTTTTTCTTCTTTTGGACGATGTAATTCCAAGTCATAGGTTTTGCCCACCTCCCCGGCATATGTACGATTGCAACCTGAAAACAAAAAATAAAGTAAACTATAAACTGACAACCATATTTATCATCTATCAGTATTGAACGAATTTTTCAAATCTTAAAAGTCTGGACGCAGCAAGTACGTTATGGGAGCGAATTTTCATTAAATGCTTCAAATTTGTATAACTCAATTCTCTATAACCCTAGAAAGGGAAGTTTTGGTGGAGTATAAGTTATTCACGAGGGCAACATACCAACCAGATTTAATAAAAATTACTTGCTTATTTATGAGATACAATTTTTTTTCGGAAAAAATATTTTTTAAATTTTGTATTCTCACCGATACCTCTCTATTAGCGAATTTTTAAAAATAAAAAACACTTCATTTTTTTAATAAAAATTCGCTAATAAGAACAAAACAGAAATGTCACTACCCAACAAAAGGAGGTAACAGTACACGATGCTACCAGGTGGTCACCCATCCAAGAGCTGACCACGCCTGAGGTTGCTTACTTGGTTGAACGCACGAGAATCGGATTTTCCAACGTGCTATAGCTGTTCGCTTCAAATTATCATTTATCCAAGGTTTATAGATTCTTTATTAATTTCTAAGTTTCGATTTTAAATAAAGAATTCAGTTATTATCAAATTTTGCAATATTTATACAATTTAAACAGTTCTGATTGCATACGTACTCTGACTGTGTAAAAGAATTTAACATAAATTATTTTAGAGGTTAGAGTCTCACTCATTTCAAAATATAATCAAACAAATCAATGATTAAATTCACAAGCTTTTCATATAAACTAAAGTTATTAATCGAAAAATAACCTATTCTCTCATTAACCTAAAATAAAAATAAATTGATATGACATATGACGCTACATAAACCGCTCCAGTTACAGAATCAGAACTACTATCATACATTAACAAACTAAAAAATTCTTCATCTGCTACTCATGACCTGATTTCTAACCAAATAATTAAGATGTTTTATTCATACTTGATCCCTCCTCTTATGTACATAATTAATCTAGTCATAACAACCGGGATATTTCCAGACATCTATAAATCCTCTACAGTCATACCACTTTTTAAATCCGGAGACCCAACGCTACCGTCAAACTATCGCCCTATCTCTTTGACAAGTGTGATAGGTAAACTCATCGAGCAGTGCATCAAATCTAGACTTCTTTCCTACGTGGAAAAAAACAATGTACTCAGCACGAATCAGCATGGCTTTCGACAGGGATCTAGCACGGAAAAAGCAATAGCCGCGGTCACACAATATATTAGTAACAGTATAGATAAAGGTAACAAATGCATTCGAGTTTTTCTCGATCTTGCCAAGGCTTTTGATACCATTGCACATGATATTCTCATCCAAAAACTCGAAAACATTGGCATCAGAGGCACTACTTTAGAGCTATTTAAATCATATATATATACAAACGAAGACAGAGAGTTAAAATAAATGACTCGTTCAGTAACTACAAGGACGTAACATGCGGTGTGCCTCAAGGCACGGTCCTCGGACCTATTTTGTTTTTGCTGTACATAAATGAATTACTCGATGTTAATATATGTGGCAAGATTGTATGCTTTGCAGACGATACTGTTTTGCTTTTCAACGATTCCAACTGGCACAGTGTAGCAAATGTCGCCTCCGAGGGTGTCAGAAAAGTCAAGACATGGCTTGACAAAAACATGTTGACAATAAACTTGAACAAAACAAAATTTTTAACGTTCACCCCATTGGCATCACATACACCAAATATAAACAGTATTGTCGTGCATGATTATGATTGTGTCCCGGGAAATTATTGCACATGCAACAACATAAGACAAGATAGCAGTGTTAGATATTTGGGCGTTTTCATTGACCAGCACCTAAAATGGAATGTACATATAGAATATATAAACAACAAAATTCGAAAAACTGTATATAAATTTAAACAGTTACGTGAAATTCTATCCTGGAAGTGGTTAAAGTGCGTTTATAGTTGCATTGTCGAATCTATCTTAAACTATGCTATTACGGCATGGGGAAACGCATACGAAACTCACTTAAAATGCCTTAGAGTTACACAAAAATGGATAATAAAAACAATGTTATACAAACCTATATTATACCCAAGTACACAAGTATTCCAGGATAGTGATTTGGCTAACTTAACAGACCTGTACATATTATCGGTTGCCAAGTTTATGAAAAAGTTTCCCATTTATCGGACGCCGCTGTCTCATAAAATAACTACTAGGTCAATAAGCAACGACAAACTATCAGTGCCCTTTAAGGCACTAAACCTCACACAGCAACATATCTCATACTTTGGTCCTTTGATATACAATGAGATTCCATTAATAATCTTACATAATAAAACTAAAAGTTTCAATAAAACCCTAAAAAATTGGTATAAAATGCATAAAACACTTGTTAAAAAGAAAATTAATAAATTGTAAACAATCAATATCGTTCTTGAATTGTAACCGCGGTCAGTCACGTCATGCAGTACATATACTTTTAAAGTTTTAGTGTTGTAGATATTAAGGTTTATTTAGGCTAATTTAAGAACTTTAGGAATGTTAATATATTTGGTTAGTATGTCAATATTATATTATGTTAATTTACATCTAAAAAGTAAAACAGAAATGAAGAAGGTGTACACACAAATCCTACGGATTTACAGTACACTCATTAACTTAATACATTAATTAATTAATTATTCATATGTTCATTTTATCTTATTTAAGCTTTATATGTTAAGACACCTTGTATTTTATCAGAAATTGTTATCTTGAACAATAAACATTATTATTATTATTATTATTATTTGCTATAAAAATGCAAATAACAGAACTAACCAATAGCAATTTCATTTCTGACCACGCGACCAAGAATTGTGTTGTTGCTGTCATTTCAGAATGCCAAATCTATAGATAAATCTCCCTAGACTAAATTCACAAAAATGTTATAATTGTAAAAGCTTTATTCAACGTATAAGATTTTTATTTAGTTATTGTTTGAATAAAAACTAAAAATCAGGCTTAAACTCTTTAGCTGCCGATTTTCCCATATATCTTTTTGAATCACAAATCAATTCGAGAAATAAATATTACCGTTAATGTTCCTAACGAGGGAAACTTCCCAAGTTTG
Source organism: Tillus elongatus (assembly GCA_964006375.1). Taxonomy (NCBI): domain Eukaryota; kingdom Metazoa; phylum Arthropoda; class Insecta; order Coleoptera; family Cleridae; genus Tillus; species Tillus elongatus. Next base: position 167,107,607 of record OZ023266.1, read on the forward strand.
TGTAATAAAATTTTGAAACTGACAACTCTGGCTGTCTCAATTTATTAGTCAGATTTTGTAGCTTTGCAACATTAAAAAAAACAAACAAAGACATCCGTTATGTCAACCTCTCCCACAAACATTACACAACGCCTTAATAAGCTTTTAGGAGCGCGTCGTAGCTTTTAAATGTCTTTAGTTCAGGATAGCTTAAATTTGTGTTGAGAGAAACGCCTCAAAATTAATATATGAGAAAAACTTTGAATGCCCTATATGTGTGAAAAATTCCGTTCCGCTCACTTTAATAATTTAAAACATATAACAATTTCAAAAAGTTTTCCCCGATTTTCTACCGGAAAAACTTGACCATAAAGGCTGATTAACGAAGTCGACCTCGGTTTTCGCCCAAACAAGATTTTTACCAAGTTTGATTGAAATTAGGTTAGTATTTTTTGAGTTATCGCTCGGATACATCCATACATATATATATATATATATATATATATATATATATATATATATATATATATATATATATATATATATATTATACATTATAGAGATTTTAACGGACCTTGGTTTTGGGTTCTATCGACCCAAATTCGCGCTCGTCTGAAGAAATTTATTCAAAAGCTTTTTATCGTGACCTCTCTATTAGCGAATGTTTCTTAATGAAAATTCGCTAAAAAGTACACCAGTTATAACAAGACAGATAGCAGCCAAATTAGCACTGACAATTAAACAATAATGGTATTTTCGACAGAGATACCAGAAAACCAAATTTAACAACTCGCCTGATCATATAATGTCCAGTCAAATAGGAGGGCATTTGTAACAAAAAGCTTAAAACGGACAGAGATGTTAAGGATAATGTCTTAATTGAAATCCTGGAAGTCCCAAACAATCTTAATTGGGGAAGATCAATCATCTTGATAATACCGTTGGATATATGCGTTTTGAGCATAGCGACTGATCCAAGCATCCTATTTTGTTCCTGTTTACGTCAAATTACGTATTTCTTATTATTTCTCTTTTAAAATACTAAAAATATGAAATATCGTCTATTTTTAACCGACTTTAAAAAAAGGAGGACGTTCTCAATTCGCCTGTATTTTTTTTAATGTGTGTTACCTCAGAACTTTTGTCTAGGTGAACTGATTTCGATGATTTTTTTTCTATTTGAGAGCTGGTGCTTCTGATGTGGTCCCATATAAATTTGGTCAAGATCTGACCAGTAGTTTTTGAGTTATCTGTAATTTACCTCCGATAACACGTTTAACAAATGGTGGCAGCGCTGACATGCATTTTGAGTAATCCTTAATGAAGTCGACTTTCCATTTTTTTTTATAATTTTTACTTGTTAAAACAAATTAAACAATATTTTTTTATTTATTTTTTAAGAAAGTACATTTTTACCTTAAATATTTGCATTTTGGGTCACAGTGAATATCACGTTAAATGTACCGTTTCTGTGGCAACACGCCTCGCAAAGCTTGGACGTCGTCATCGACGTCCGAGTCGGCCACTTCCATGCGATTTGCGGATTCATGCCCAGCGCAGTGAACGCATATATCTAAGTGAAGATTGGAACCTGTTATGAGCACTGATAAGTACACTTGGAGAACCCAAATCACCACAACACATTTTAAAAGACCTGACGTACGTCTCACTAACCAAGTTACCGTTATCAGAGGATGAGACATTGTAACTACTTTAAAACCCCTCTCGGTTCAGTCTCTTTACCTAAGATCCGGTATATAAAGTGATCCTAGTTTTTAAAGTATTTAGAATGTTTCATCCTCTGATAACACTGAATTGGTTAGTGAAACGATCGTCAGATCTTTTAAAATATGTTGTGGTGATTAGGGTTTTCCAAGTGTACTTAAAACCGCTTACATCTGTGAAACTGAGGCCACTAGTTCTGCATTTGCATTTCTATTCGCAGCTGTATCTCCAGTTGCAGCATATGATGTGGAATGTGGAGTACCTATTCCGGGGCTGTATCCTATTCAGTCGGGATGGGTTTTAGCTGACCTTCTTGCACCATCTATCCCCATTTTGGCCCTTACCTGGTGGTAAAATTTTAAATTCGATGGATTTTGACTAACTGAAGATTGTAACGTGTGATGAGCACTGATAAGTACACTTGGAGACCTAAGTCTCTACAACGCATTTAAAAAACCTGACAATCGTTTCACTAACCAAGTTACCGTCATCAGAGGATGAAAAATTCTTGGCTACTGTTGGGTTTGATTGGAACTTTAGGTTCATTGGCCACAGAAATCTAAATTAAACCGACAAAGTTCTAAAAAAAGGCATAACCGGTTTGCCTAGAATTATAAACCGAATCAGGTGAAATTTTTCGATATATACTCAGGAACAGCAACAATGTCCTACATTTCTAAGTAATTCTTTTTACATTTTATGTACAATTACATGACTTTGCCTCATTTATATTCTAGGACGAGACTAGGGAAACCCGCTTCTCGCTAAGGTGCCCATCATGGCATTTATTGTACAAACAAAGACAGGTTTTTTAAATGTGTTGCCGCGATTTGGGTGCTGATAGCGTATTTATCGATAGATTTTGATTTATCTCTGCAAATAACACATCTATTTACAGTTTTTAAGTGATATACCCTTATAAATGTGTGGTTTATACTGATCAGCTTTATTAAATTTCGTAATAATCTACAGGTATTCCATAAGAAAAAAAAAGCCTGGACGCAGCAAGTGCGTTATGGTAGTGAAGTTTCATAGAAATGATCTGGCACAAAATATTTTATTATAACTTTTTTTTTCTTGTAACATAGAAATCTAAATTTTGGTGTATAGTTTACTTTTTATATCGTAAACCTACCTACCAAATTTAGTTATCATAGATTTTTTATTTTTTAAGATAAAATTTTTTTTCAAATAAAAACTCAAAATTTTTCCGGAAAACCTTGTCTGATTTTTTAGATCAACGAACTTATCAAAGCCATTTAGAAAATAAAGGTACATGCCAAATTTTATCAAAATTGGCCCATTATTCTTTGAGATAAAATTTTTTTTTCTAATAAAAACTCAAAATTTTCCCGGAAAACCTCGTCCGATTTTCCTGACTAACAAACTTGTCAAAGCCATTTACAAGGGAAAGGTACATGCTAAATTTTGTCAAAATCGGCCCATTATTTTTTGAATTAACGGTGTGATACATACATACATATATATATATATATATATATATATATATATATATATATATATATATATATATATATATATATATATATATATATATATATATATATATATATATATATATATATATGTATATATATATATAAACATATAAAAATTGAAACTGACCCCGAATATGGGTTCTAGGGGTCCTAGTTCGCGCTTATTTGCAAAAATTTTTTTAAAATTCAAAGGTCGGGATCTCCCCATTAGTGAATTTTTTCTACGAAAATTCACTAATATAATGTTCATATGTGATTCTAACATAGGACATTCTGTATAAGTACACTTAGAACGCAAATCACCACAACATATTTAAAAAAACTTGACGGTCGTTTCACTAACCAAATTAACGCCATCATGGGATGAATAATTTTAAATATCTTATATTCAAAACCCTATTTATATTCTTATGCATGTAGTCGGCCACTAACGATTTAGGGAGGTTCAACTACACCAAAAATTAACATATTGCGTTTGGCGGAAATATCTGTACTCATTTATTTCCTAAAATTTTTTTCAAAATTCAAAACTCCCCAATAGTGAATTTTTTCTACGAAAATTCACTAAACTTGAAACAGGTTGCAGAAAAGAAAACAAACTCTTCTGAAGTCACAAATCCAACGTCCGTGTTACCTGTTAACGGTTTTACCAACAAGAAGTCTTAAAAGTCTTTATCTTTCCATTAGTGTTTTTTTTTCAACAAAAAGCCACTAAACAAAAATTACTGGAATTGCACAAGCTGATCACATAACGCTAAAATCGAATCAAAGACAAAGAAAAGGAAAAAAAAGTTAAAAGAGAAATTCAATCATAACTGAGATTTGAACCAATACCCCTTTGCTCATGAGCCAGTGATGGAACCCTCAGCGCTAAAGCTTGGGAAACAAAGCACGATGACAGGCAGATAACGCATAATGGTCTCCAGGTATTTATTCGTAATATGTAAGGTCTATTTTAGAAACATTTTGCAACTATTTTAACAAATGAGAAGAGTAGCATAAATCAAGAACATTCTAATATACATTTCTTACAATATTTATCAATGATAAACCGCATTATACCAATTTTCGCGTTTCAAATCTCCAGTCTGATATTTACAGAAGAAAAATGATCTGGCACCAAATATTTTATTACAACTTTTTTTCTTATAGCATAAAAATATAAATTTTGGTACATAGTTTACTTTTTATATTGAAAGCCTACTTACTAAATTTGGTTACCATAGCTTTTTTATTTTTTTAAATAAGAATTTTTTTTTCGAAAGAAAACTCAAAATTTTCCCGGAAAATCTGGTCCGATTTTCCTGCCTAACGAACTTATCCAAGCCACTTACAAAAGGAAGGAACTTACCAAATTTGATCAAAATCTGCCTATTACTTTTTGAGTTATCTGTGTGATACACACACAATATATATATATATATATATATATATATATATATATATATATATATATATATATATATATATATATATATATATATATATATATAAATTGAAACTGACCCCGGATATGACTTATAGTTCACGCTTATTTGCAAACATTTTTTCAAAATTCAAGAGTCGAGATCTCCCCATTGGAGATTTTTTTCTACGAAAGTTCACTAAGATCATTAACCAAGAGGATGAAAAATTCTAAAAAACTTGGCTAGCGAAACGATCGTCAGGTTTTTTAAAATGTGCTTTGGTGATTTAGGTCTCCAAGTGTATTTATCAGTGCTCATCACAGGTTCCAATTTTCACTTAAAGTTACATTTAAATAGAAATTGTTTTAAGGTGTCCTATAAAATCAATTAAAAACTTTTTGAATTTTATTTTCAAAGTTTGGTTGTAAAACCGGCTTTGCTCAGTTCAATTCGTAATAAACAAAATGTATGCATAACAACTTATGTAAGCTTCTGTGGTGACAAATCCGTTTAGTAGTAGTCTCCTGTAAAACAAAAAATAATTGTGCGAAAGATATTTACGAATGGCTACATAGCAATAGAAATTATTGTGACTGGACATTAAACAGAAAGCGCTATCATAACGTGTTTTATGAGAGGACACTTGCTACAGTAGAAATGTAAGCATGTATCAACCGTTATTCACACACAGTTTGTTTATCTCGTTATAACCGTTTGTAATACCAGACACGGTCATAACAAAACATCAGACTGGCTTTTATGAAATATATAACAAGAGTGTACGTGTGTACTTTTTAATTTTTCTGCTAAAGTGTATAAACTAGAAGCTAGTTTATCAAACGCTGAAAATGAATTATTCTTCAATAACAGCAAAACCCACAAATAAATGGTTTATTCTAATTTTTTGTGGTGACTTTTGTTCTGGTCCTTATAGCTGGGTATTATATGGATCAATCTCAAATACAAATATGCTAATGATTTAAAGAATACGGGTTAAAGCACTTCGCATTTGTGCAGGTGCAGTGAAATGAACTCCAAGCAATATACTGTTAGCATAACCCCCAAAACCTCCATTTAGCAATAGAATCTATTATTTAGCAAACAAATATATATATATATATATATATATATATATATATATATATATATATATATATATATATATATATATATATATATATATATATATATATATGAACGTATGAACGCAGCCTTATACATCTGTTTGACCATAGAGGAATATATGTTTTACATTGACATATTAATATGTTAACAGTCAGCTCAAACCTGGAGGAGCATCTCGCGACAGAAAAAATTTGGTGAAAACATCAGTGTGTGTATTTACGTGATGTATGGCCGGGTTGGTTTTTGCTTTTTTTGGATTTTAGCTAGGCAACCTAAAATCAGAGCAGGCCCGGAAGGTTAGTTAGGAGGATTGTGTGTACACAGCACCTCAAGAGGTCTTTTATTTCGTTAAAATGGCAAAAAACTCACCAAGTCTTAACTGTCGCGAGACGCTCGTAAACCTGGCACTGAGTATCCTATTGTCTAATTAGGAAAAAGCATTGTTTAATCTATTTGTAACACATATTATACATAAATTTTATCTTTCTGCTCTCCTCCTATATATGGACTTTCATTATGCCAAATCTCACACTGCTCCGTGCACGCAATGTATTTCAAAAGGGATACAAAGTTTCTTCTTCGTGTATTATAACACTAGAATTGAAATTTCTACAAAAAAAGACAATATCGGCTTAAGCTAAAACCCAAGTCTTTATATAACACACTTCTTACGCTATTTATTTTCACATAAGCCTTATTAGTTTCAGGTTATTTATCTAGATGTAAATTTTGACGTTTCAAATCGCGACTTTTGAAATTTTAAAGAGAAAGGCTATAATGGTTATAACTTTTTTTCTTTTAACAGACAGATCTTAATTGTGGTACGTGGTTTTATTTTCATTATATAAACCGGTGTACCAAATTTTGTTGCCATAGAGATATAAAATTTTCCGAAAAAAAAAACAGAATTTTCCGGGAAAAACTGGTCCGATTTCCCAGGCTAACGAACTTATCCAAGCGACTTGCAAAACGAAGGTACTAACAAAATTTAATCACAACCGGCCCATTATTTTTTGAGTTATCGGTGTGAAACACACACACACACACAAATATATATATATATATATATATATATATATATATATATATATATATATATATATATATATATATATATATATATATATATATATATATATATATATATAAAGTCTGAAATTGACCTCGGATTTGGGTTCCAGTGGTCCTAGTTCGCGCGTATTTGAAGAAATTTTTTTGAAGGATCCGCCCACAGAAGATTGGATTCAGTGCACGCCATGCTCTTTGTTTTCCCACTATAGGTGTGACACTTAGCCAAGGCGCAGTTTGGAATTTTATACAAAATAATTTAAATATTGAGGTACTTACTAATCGAATAAACAAGTCTACAGTAGCTGCTGCCAAAGTTAGAAAATTATTTGCAAGATAGAAGACATCATACGGAGTAACATACTAAAATGCGTTCGCTACTAAGCACACCATTCTTTCCTTCCAAGTTTAACCTTCGTCTGCATGACAGGTACCCATTCTGTTTAAAAGTGTTGTTTTTATTTGTTAATGTTGATATTTATGCCTAAGGTATTGCGACATCTCAGAATTCATTATAAAAAACCATTTTCTGCCAATGTAGTATTTTTTAGAACTTTTGAACATTTTATAATGGACACTGATCTTTTTTTATACTTATTCCTCACATCAGGGGTACCCCGGTACCTACTAAAATAAAAAATTATTTTGTTGCAAATCTTTAACTTTGGGGCACAGTAATAAAAAAATTAACACTCTTTATTTGAAAAAGTATATTAATTTTATAATATTTTCATATTACAATAATTCTTGTACAGTTTGCAATTGTAACACTAATTTATTTTCTCACAATGTTCGTCGCATATTGGGCGGCTACAAACGTCACACGATTTACTGGTTTTTCTCTGTCTTTTTGTAGCAGCTCGACACACGTAACAATTACCTGTTACTTGAAGGCGTCCGGTTTTATCTCTGGGATGATTCTTTTCTACAACCGGCGGTGGCAGTTGGTATGCTAATGGACCTCCTAACATGCACCCAATTCTCGATTTAGTACTAAAATGTTGTAACACCTTTGGTGATTTGGCTCTCAATTCTATGCTCGGTCTAGATAATTGCTTTGCAAGTTCTTGGAGAAATTTTCGATGATATATTTTTTTCTTCTAAAGATGGTTATTTTCACTATAAATAATATATGCTGCTATTCCTGCAATATCAAGCATGTTATAAAACATTGCAAGAGGCTAACAGTTTGTTCGAAGTTTGACAAAGTAGTGCGACACCATCTTATCCATATTATCAACACCACCTTTCCCTGAATTGTAATAATGGATTATTTCAGGTTTTTTCTTTGGACCAGATACATTTGCAGTGTCGTGCATTGTGGATAAGAGTATTACAGCTTTTCCCTGTTTTGGTACGTATGAAACCAGTGTGATATTATCCTCAGAAAATCCAAACGTAGAAGAATGTTCTTCCCTACTTTTATTTGGCAACATCTCTGGCGGTATATAAGGGTTTTTTTTGCGTACCCACAACAGAAAGTTTCCATGACATTAGAAACCGAGCTAAGGGAAGTGTGGTGAAAAAATTATCCATCACAACATTTCTCCCACTATTTTTATAATGAATGCATAAATCTTTTACCACACGCTCACCTTGATTTTGTTCACGACCTTGCGATGATTTCCCTGTATAAATTTGCCCCACAAGAAGGTAAGAATTAGCTGCATAGCACACCCACCAAATTTTTATACCATATTTGGCAGGTTTGGCTGGCATATACTGCGTGAACCTGGTCCTGCCTCTATATGGAAATAGTTGTTCGTCTACCGTTAGGCATTCAGACGGTGTATAATTCAATTTCAAATTTTGCATCAATAGAAGCCAAAGTTCTGAGATAGCAGCTGCTTTATCAGTTTTCAATCTATCGGTTCTGGTATTCATATTGTCAAAACGTACAAATCTTTGGATGGAATAAAATCTGTTGACTGACATTGTCGCACGGTACAATGGGTAAGCATTACTTTTCCACAAGTCTCTCAGATTTTCTTTCTTAGAGTGTCGCACTCCAGCAGTAATCAGTATCCCGAGATAACCATCACATTCTTCTTGTGTGAGAGGTTTCCAAATTTTTGGTGGTTTGTCGAAAAGCTGTTTCTTCCACTCCGCGTGGATGGTTTTGGCTTTGTGGTTTGTTTCTCTAATTATAATGTTGCACGTTTCTGGAGTAAAAATGCATGCGAAAGTTTCCCGAACTGAGAGGGAATTCGTTGTCTTCAAAGGTCCAGATTTTTTTCGCAAAATATTTTGTGACAGTGTTTGGCGAGCAGGCATTGGGGGACTGGATTACCAGATAGTTCCGTTTTTAGAACGCAAAACTAGGTGCTCACAATTATCAACCTCAACCTCTAGCTGCTCATCTTCAGAATTGTCTTCGTCGGCAATTTCAATTTCATTCTCAGTGTCAAGCAAAACATCTTCTGTGTCTGATTCTTCTGCTTGGTTATTTGTTGATGACAACAAAGGCGGTAAATATTAGTCTTCAATTTGTCCATTGTCGTTATCACTCTCTGAATCAGATTCCATAGCATTTGATTCCTGAAGATAACTTACTTGCTGTTCATAACACATTCTGTAAATAATCAGGTACATAGGAAAAATGTAAAAAATTACAACAAAAATGTAGTTTATTGTCATTTATCACTTTTATAATCTACCTACGTATCAGAACTGGAAACTTCCCTGAATTTTTCTGCCATTCCGAAAATTCACTAATCACAGTACAATTTCCAATCGAAAATAGTGTTGTTTAGTCAGCGGTAGACAACAGACTAAATAAATGTTCTAGCATCCACACAAATATCGGATCATGAAAACAATTCTCCGAAATGCAGAATCCGTTGTTGTCAACAAAACACTGAGCGGAAATATGTAAGCCGAAACGGCTCATAAAACTTTTCTTGGAACACCAGATGTGACTTATAACTATAACTATTTATAAGAAATAGAAAACTAATGATTTCTAGAATGGTACGACAATAATTATTGCAGGTACCCGGGTACCCTTGTCGTGCATTATGCGTTAAAATTTTATTCGTGAAGGCGACGGTTAATTAGAACGTTAAGTAGGGTGTACTAGATCGAAGTCATCGGTAAGGCAATCGTATCGATTTATTTTATTGACAACCTGCTATCTGGATCCTTTTGTAACTTACGATATTCATTCCTTTCAGAGGCATCGAATAAACAAACCGTTGCAAATACGCTTTTCCTATGAAAAACGAGTGTTGATACGTTATCTAAAAGTTTGACATTACTTTTGAATCCAGGTAAGCTGTGGGGAAACGTGAAAGGATAACAATTTACATATTCCATGGCTGAGGATTTCTAGCGGTACTGACTTGCTAGTAAATAATGATCATCGATATACGAAAACATAAAAGAAATATATTGCACAAAAAATTGCGAACGAACCCAAACATATTTCAGCTCTTCCGCTGAACTGGGATTCTTATTGTGCACAGATTTTTCTGACAGTTTCTTATAAGTCTACTTTAGACAGAGGGTGTGAACGAAAATGGAAACGTTCGAATATAGAAGAGTCTTGGTATGAAAGCAGGAAGTGACTGAATTTATGAACACCTTGCTTTGGGAATATTGAAGGAGTTTTGTATTATGTCTGCCTACATTATGATGGTCGCCGAATAAGTTGGCAATTTTTGGGTTACCATTATATTTTCTATTAGGTGATAATTCTTGAGGATGCTTTTGCGAATATATTAAAAATGCGAATAAAAATCTTAAGGCAGAAAGTTCACTTAAGTAGACGAAGGTAGGAAAAAAAATCTGTATTTTTATTTTTGCGTTTTTAGCGAATTTTCATTACGAAAAATTCGCTAATAGAAAGGTCACGATGAAAAGCTTTTGAAAAAATTTCTTCAGATGTGCGCGAATTTGGGTCCGTAAAACCCAAAACCAAGATCCTTTGAAATTTATATATATATATATATATATATATATATATATATATATATATATATATATATATATATATACATATATATATATATATATATATATATATATATATATATATATATATATATATATATATATATATATATATATATATATATATATACAAGCAAAAAAACACTTTAAAACAACTCATACAAAACCCAACACAAACAAGAACTTACTTTTGGTGTATGCAATGCTTATGCACTGTATGGCAGGGAGAAACTAAAGTTTACAGATATATATGTGCCAGAAAAAATGAGGCAAAGACATGGCAAGGTTGAAATTAGTTTATAAGGAGTGAAAGTTATATCAAGGACAGAAAAAGACTGCATAAAAATGATATAACGTAGTGCGGGTAAATAAAAATGTATGACTAGTTTTTAGGTAGTTCAAAGTGTTATTGTTTACTAGCTTTAAGAATATTGTTTGAGAGTTTTTAAGAATATTAAGATGTAAGAAATATGTATGTAACTTTAAGAATGTCATGTAACCTAGATATAAGATCAGCTGTTCAGTTACGACAAATGTCAAACTGACTAAATTATAGTATTGGTTAACAGATAAGAACCACATGTCAAACTGACAGAAAATGTTAACTAATCTGTCAGGGACCAACAACAATGAAAATTATGTATCCGTGGTAATAATGAAGAGGATTAGTATTGTATAAAAATTTGTTATGATGAAAAGATTTGGAAGAAGGCCAAAAGCAGTTTTTAATTAGTTACGCTGGTGACAGAGGAAAAATAATAAACAAGAGAGATTTTTGTTAAATTTTTTGGAAGCAGCTGAAATTTTAGGAGAAAGTTAAAAAACAAGAAATAAAAAGTAAAACAGAGTGGGAAATGAGGTAAAGGTTCGACCAACATCAATAACAGGTTAATAGGTCAGTTTGTAGCAGCCGAAACCACGTCAGGAAGAAACCACCGGTAACAAAGCAGTGAGTAATGTTAAAATAAAAACATACCTTTATTGTGTGATACATCCATCGCTTCAAGAAAGTAGTAAAACTATTATATATCAAACGAAAATAAAGGGGGCCATTGGTAAAACAATCATCTTGATTTCCATTTATAACACCAAGTGCTTGCAGCACCATCTTCTGACCTTAAAGCGTACCCAACCAGTGACAGAAACTCGTCCATTGACTGCGCGTCGAAATAAAGCATGGTATAAACCATACCAACACCAATAGGTGTCGGTACCTCTTGGTTTATAAAGCAGCGAGTTTCGTGTACATATAAGGATCTTAAAATTAAGCAAGTAATACTGATTAGTTTATTTTCTGGGGGTTTTTCATTGCTAAAAGAAAAACAAAAGTAAGAAAGAGCTCTAAATTCAGAAATAAAAAAATATATATTATAAATAGTAAGTAAGTATTAGGCGTTTGTCAGTTATGTTAATTTAATAAATATTCAAATTCTGTGTACTTTTAACATCCTTGCTTTATTTTGCTTTATACGTATAGAAGTATTTAAAAACCAAAATCAGAAAGGCCAAATTTAATTGTACTTTTGAAATAGTAAGAATTTTGAGAACTTGAACTCACTAGCATAATAAGCTCCCTGAGGTGAGAGGCAGTTCATGTATGTTATTAGTAGTTTTCTAAACAGGTACAAAAAAGACATTGAGTACATCCAGGTGTAAGTTACACACATAAATACATATATTTCGTAATAAAAAAAAATATGAACAACTCATTTCACTAAGCGTTACAGGCAAATAAAACTTAAAAGCTAAGATACCTAAAATATAACAAAAAAACTAAATCTATATCAATTCTATATATTAAATTAAACTTAACAACCCTAGCTTAAACATATCTTTATCAATATATATATATATATATATATATATATATATATATATATATATATATATATATATATATATATATATATATATATATATATATATATATATATATGTGTGTGTGTGTGTGTGTGTGTATATGTATATATGTGTGTGTATGTATGTATGTATGTTTTCGAGCGATAACTCAAAAAAAAAAGATTTCAATCAAACTTGGCAAAAATCTTGCCTGGGCGAAAACCGAGGTCCAGTTCATTGATCAGCCTTTACCCTAAAGTTTTTCCGCTTAAAAATCGGGGAAAACTTTTTGAAAACGCTAATTTTTGTAAGTATCTGAGTAACTGGAATTAGACTTCGCATGTGGCTAGAAATAGTGCAATTAAACCTATGTTGTGAATGTTGGGTAATTTGGTACACAATATTTATAACGTTTTTCAAATTAAAAATAAAATCCTAAAGACATGCGTTGAGACGACTTAGTGATTAAAGTCCAATGCCTGAAAGATATAGTAGTTAAGTGCCACGCGTAGATTGATTCATACAACAGGTATAAACCATACATCAACGGTAACCAAAATAAATATATGCCCGGCATAAAACATACAACTCGAATCAACAATCGTAAAATCTCGGCCGCAATTATGGAAAATGACAGGCGACGTGGAATTAAAAATTTTCCAAGTGATTGTTATTTAACTGGGGGATTCAATCAATTATTAAAAGACACTATATTTGTAGGTTTCTGAACGGTTTTAAATACAGTTTGAGCGCATAGATATATTATAATGTCGCATAACACAGTAGAAATGTAAACAAAATCAAGCCAGGGCTCTACAAAAATGATTCTAAAATAGTTCCTTTTTTCTTTAAACTGAAACATTAGACGTCATATAATACCGAAACAGTTGCGGGATGTGTGTCAATGGTAATTCTACTAATTATGTACTTAATTGTTACGTATACTTTGAATATAATATCCCGGGCATGAAGCCGATCTAATGTATCATTAAAAAAAAGTCAGTTGACGTATGCCTAGATGGATGAGAGGCGTCGCCCTTACCTCATAACCAGAAGGTTACGCGATGAATCCAGCTCGAATGTATGTTTTTTATTTTTTATTTTGACATTTAGAGAATGAATAGTGCACAGATTTCATACGCTTTGAACAAGATCCCATTTTTGTTTAAAACACTTAAATAAGTTAGTCACCTTTGAGTCTCATGTTATAATTTTGTTATTGTTGATATTGAAAAAAATTCGGGACACAGCAAGTGCGTTATGGTAGTGAATTTTTATTAAATGCTTTAAACTTGAATAACTCAATTTTCTATACACTTAGAAAGTTTAATTTTGGTATGTGGTAAGGTATTTTCTAGAACAAAATATCCACCAAATGTCGTTCGAATAACTTTGTAATATTCGGAGATAAAATTTTTTTTAAAAGAAAATTAAAAATTTTAATAACTCAATTTTCTATAAACTTAGAAAATTAAATTTTGGTGTGTAGTAAGGCCTCCCATAAGGTAACATATCTAGTAAATTTGATTAAAACAGCTTTGTAATATTCGAAGAAAAAAAATTTTTTCGAAAGAAAACTCAAAATTATCCCGGAAAACCCTGTGCGATTTTCCTGGATAACGAACTCATCCAAGTCATTAATAATGGAAATGCACTTGCTGAGTTTAATCGAAATCGGTTGATTAGTTTTTGAGTTATCGGATGGATACATATATATATATATATATATATATATATATATATATATATATATATATATATATATATATATATAACTGACCCCGGATATGGGTTCTAAGGGTCCTAGTTCGCGCTCATTTGAAAAAATTTTGCAAAGTCTCACCATCGATACTTCTCTATTAGTGAATTGTTTTAATAAAAATTTACTAAAAGCCAGTTTGAATAGGTTGACTAAAACGAAATCATACTGGCAACTAATAAGGAAAAATAACTGCTACGTTTATAATTTGGACGATACTTTACTTTTCTAAATATGAATTAAGTTGCCTTCAGGAAATCTTTTGTATAACTTTAATGAAATTTGTAATACAAGTTTATTTTAAAGACACCTACACTATCTACAGATATGGCAAAATTTAATTTTTGATAATAGAGAGATGGATGGTAACGCGTTCGAAAGAATTTTTCAAATCTGCGCGTACTAGGACCTCTAAAATCGATCTTCAACGGCTGTGTAAGTTTAAAGTACTTTACTAATATGCCGTATAATAATAAGGGTGTACCCTTCTTATGAAAATTCGCTACTGTAACGCACTTTGTGCGTCCCGAATTTTTTTGGATATGGAGTTCCTGTTTAAATATAAATAAATCTTCATTCAATGATCCTGCTCCAATACCTACAGTTCTTAACATTAGGTTCTTATTCAAAGTGAACGTACTCTTACCAGCGAAAGAAATGTTCTTCAAGAAATCTCTCATTGTTTGGCATTTACATAATTTGATAACTAAAGTGAACTGTTCGCTCTCTATTACCATCTCTTAATTCTTGATGGCAGTTGTATTGGAAATTCATCCAAATGGTATTATAGAAGGAAATTACGTACATAAAAACGTTGCTGATTTAATAAGATAATATTGTTGCCAATAAAAATAAAAATAACAATCACAATATTCACTAAATTATTTTACTTACGAGTACAATATCTGGGTTCATCCGAAGCATCCCCGCAGTCGTTGATGGTGTTGCAGAAATAATTCAGGGGTACACATCTATTGTTGTTACATGTGAATTCAGAGAATCTACACTTTGATTTTGGTTGGGATGTTGGCGACACTGCGGTTCCGCTAAATGGCAGTTGGTTAAGCAACATCAGAGTAATCCATGTCCAAATATTTATATTCATTGTCGACCAGTGAAACCCTGTAATCCAAAAAAAAAAAATGTCAGTACGTTTTGTGTAGAATTGATAGCAACAGTAATATTTCATTGTTGAGTATTACACAGTAAGAATGTAAATTCTTTTTAATTGTAGGCTAAATAAATGGCCCGAAATATGTACGAGGAAGTACCACTTATACTACAATAGAAAGAGTTATACTTTCTAAAATTTATTTAACATAATACATTAATAAAGTTCGTGGTCACATGATAATAATTCGAAATTTTTTAATTTCAAAAGTCTTTTTCTGTCCACTATATATGTTCTTCGGTATTTTCATGCATGTAATAATGTTCTAGGTATGAAATAATATTAGATAAATGTTAAATTCATGTAATGGAAAATCCATAAAATTCTCTATTGTTTTAAGTAATGATAGCCCAGGCAACACAACTACATAACAATAATGTATTTTGCATGTAACAGTGCGACATTGAACATCGCAGAGATGTACTTTGTAAGGTCTATGCAAGTTACCAGAGCTAGGAAATGTCAGCAACTGCCAACATTGATAATACATCGCAGGGACATGACTGCTTAACATGCTGGAGACATCGCCTGTGCTGTTAAGGAGATGTAGTTACTAATATTTCAATAATGTATCTAGACTCATCTCTAGCATGTAACTAAATAATATACTTGAGATGTCCTATGATATATTCCCAGCATATAATTCTTACTTAATGGCTGTCATGTAAATTATATATATATATATATATATATATATATATATATATATATATATATATATATATATATATATATATATATATCGGGAGCCACACACAGGGTTACTAGTTGCTGTGCAGTAATACACAATATCTTTTGTATCGTTATATTTAACAAATTTCATAAACATACATAAAACACTTCTTACGTTCACCGTCATCCACATAACATAATAATTGACATACGCAGTACTGACACCGGATGGGCGTCATCTGGCATGCGCATTTAATACTTGACGGTAATCTAAACATAACTTATTTGAGTCCAGCAGTGCCGTCACCGGAAATGTCATAATGTACGCGGGAGATTTAAATTCAAATATACATAACAATATTTACCAATTCACATATACTCAACAATATATATATATATATATATATATATATATATATATATATATATATATATATATATATATATATATATCTATATATATGTATATATATATATATATATATATATATATATATATATATATATATATATATATATATATATATATATAGGCTCCACATTGTTAGTTTTTTATTTGCTTATGTTGTTGAGTGTGTGTGTGTTGTCTTCATTCATGGCTGCGGTCGTCAGATCATTCGCACATTTTTTCCGGCTTCTTGGTTTGGATCCCATCTCTATGCTACTTTTCTTTTGATATATACATATATACACATATATACATACATACATAACAGAGATATTAATTTACATTTTGTGATACTTTTTATATATTTTCATACAATACTTCTGTGTTTTGTTTGTTTTAAATATGACGGATATTCATTTTAGTGAATTTTCTTAAAAAAATTCACTAATGAGGAGATCCCGACTTTTGAATTTTGAAAAAATTTCTTCAAATGAGCGCTAATTAGGCCCCTCAGAACACATATCCGGGGTCAGTTTCAATTTTTATATGTTTATATATATATATATATATATATATATATATATATATATATATATATATATATATATATATATATATATATATATATATATATATATATATATATATATATATATATATATATATATATATATATATATATATATATATATATGTATCACACCGATAACTCAAAAAATAATGTGCCGAATTTGATTAAATTTGGTAAATACCTTCCTTTTGCAAATAGCTTGGATAAGTTCGTTAGTCAGGAAAATCGGCCCAGGTTTTCCCGGAAAATTTTGAGTTTTCCTTCAAAAAAAAATTATATCTCCGGAATTAACAAAGGAAGGGCAACCAAATTTGGTGCGCTGGTTTATGTCATTATAGGTGAACTACCTGCTAAAATTTAGCTCTGTAGGTCAAAAGACAAAAAAGTTATGGGCATTTAAAAAAAAAAAAAATTGGGGTTTTCCTCAAAACGTCAAAGTGACAATTTAAAACGTCAAAATTCGCCACATTTAGGCAAAGAACTTGAATCTAATACGGGCTCTGGAAAGAAAATGTCTTAAGAAGAATGTTTTACAAACCCTGAAGTCCTAGTTTAAACCGTCATCGTCCTTCATTTTACTGAAATATTTCCAGAAAATTCATTTCAAATAGACCCTTTCTCCGATGCTTGGCAATAGCCTTAGCTATAGAGTTTATCGTTTAATGGTATATAATTTTTGTAGAATTTTCGTAAAAAATCAATAAAGTTCAATATATCCGTTATTATACAAGATATGAAAAAATATTGTATACATTAATTATACGGTCTCTTGAGCTACACCTTAAAAAATATTGCTACCATCACAGGGTGGCCCATAAGTCGTTGGTGATACAAATAATAATTTTTTTTAGTGAAAAACGCCTTATGTTTTTGCATTTTCCACCGAAATATAATGCATGTTTGTAAGTTAAGAAATTCTGGACGCAGCGAGTGCGTTATGGTAGCGAATTTTGATTAAATGAATGAATATTTGAAAAGCTCAATTTGCTATTAACCTATAAGGTTGACCAAGAAACGGATTTTTTCGGTTACATTTTAAGTTTACTTTCGGAAATTTCTGTACGTTTTCAAACAATAAAGTTATTTTGATGAAACATGGCACATTGTTTTTACTATATAGGTTATACTAGTAACCAAATTTGATGCCTGCTTTCTGAAAAAAACACACATATTTGCTATTAAAAACATTTTTATGAAAATTCACTACCATAACGCACTTGCTGCGTCCAGAATTTTTTTAAATATGTTTACACTATATATTTATATATTTTCATACAATATTTCTGTGTTTTTGTTTGTTTTAAATATGACTGATATTCTTTTTAGTGAATTTTTATTTAAAAAATTCACTAATAGAGAGGTATCGATGGTGAGACTTTGCAAAAATTCTTTCAAATGAGCGCGAATTAGGACCCCTAGAACCCATATCCGGGGTCAGTTTGAATTTTTATATGCTTATATATATATATATATATATATATATATATATATATATATATATATATATATATATATATATATATATATATATATATATATATATATATATATATATATATATATATATATATATATATATATGTATCCGTCTGATAACTCAAAAAAAAATTAACCGATTTAGATGAAACTCGGCAAGTGCCTTTCTTTTATTAATGGCTTGGATGAGTTCGTTGGCCAGAAAAATCGGACGGGGTTTTCCGGGAAAATTTTGAGTTTTCTTTCAAAAAAAAATTTTTTTTTCGAAAATTTCGATAAAATTTGGTCTACATATTGCTTTGGGAAATACCTAACTATGTGCCAAAATTCAGCTTTCTAGGGTTACAGAAAATTGAGCTATTCAAATTTGAAACATGTTTAAATCATAAGTATGTGGTTGCTGTTGGTTAGTCAATGCTTTTCTTATTGACTCATGAGATTCATTCATCAACCTTCCATTGACTTCTGCTTCTGCCGCTGTTACAGTCCTTTTATTTAGATCTAGAGTTGTAACCATCATACAAACAGTGTTTTTTAACCACGTGGCTGGGCGACTGACCGAATTCATTCCCAGTTGCTGTTGATTTACTCATATTCTCTTAATATGTTTGAAGATGTGGTGTCTACTTCATTCCAAGTCACTATTAACCGACTAATTATGAAATCAAATAAGTAAATTAAATCGATTGTCATAAAATATGTAGTGTATTAAGACAAGGGAAAAAGAAATAAAACATATATAACTGTGCACATTTTGATTATATTTTAGTGTGCTTGAGAGAGGTATTGTCACAGCATAATATCTTATTAAAGTTCATTTGTAAATAGGTTTAATTTATATATATATATATATATATATATATATATATATATATATATATATATATATATATATATATATATATATATATATATATATATATATATATATATATATATATATGATAACTCAAAAAATAATTAACCAATTTCGATCAAACTTGGCAAGTGCCTGTCTTTTATTAATGGCTTGGATGAGTTCGTTATCCAGAAAAATCAGACGGGGTTTTCCGGAAAAATTTTGAGTTTTCTTTCGAAAAATTTTTTTTTTCTCCGAAAGAAACAAAGCTGTTTCAATGAAATTTACTATATATGTTGCCTCAACCTTACTACGTACCAAAACTCAACTTTCTAAGTTTAGAGAAAATTGAGTTACTCAAATTTTAAATTTTCTTTCGAAAAAAATTTTTTTCTCCGAAAATTACAAAGTTATTTTAATGAAATTTTGTGGATATCTTGCCTTAGGAAAAACCTTACTACGTATTGAAATTAAACTCTCTAAGTTTATAGAAAATTGAGTTATTTAAATTTGAAGCATTTAATAAAAATTCACTACCATAACGCACTTGCTGCGTCCCGAGTTTTTTTTGAGCTGTTTACACCTTTTTTTAAATCTATTTACTAGGGATTATAAACAGGGACACTTGGACCAAGGAGTCTGTCATGGCCACTTCTAGACACACAAGACGGACCACGGATTCACAGGTATAATCACAGTGGGATAGACAGAAGGAGTTAAATTTAATATTTTAAAGTTATATACATTACACATTTTAATTTCGTATTTCTAATACGATGCAGACAATTTTATATTTTTATTCTAATTTCTTTTATCAGGTCTATTAACAATTTGTATATGTTTAAGTTTCTTCCCTGTAGTAAATTCATTAAATTGAATGGTAGTTGCACTATTTTCATTTTATAGATATGACTTACATAGGCATCTATCTTGGCAAGATTCAAGGGGCATTGCAGCAACATATGTTCTGAATCGCCCAGTTCACCACACTCACACAAAGGACTCGTTCTTAGGTTGATTTTGTTTAGATAGGCTGGAATTAGCAAATGGTTAAATCTGAGTCTACAGATAATGCGGATCCATTCTTTTTTAAAATTGGTTTTGTAGAACCATGGCGTTCTCTGTAAGTCTGGCTGAGCTGATTGTAGAATTTACCAACTCGGTCTGCTTTATAATGTTTCTGCCACTTTTCAAAGTACATTTTCTTCGCGTAGATGTCAATATCGGTTGACGGACATAAATAAGGTCCTTCTTCCCCATATTCGATAGAAAATTTTGCCAAGCTGTCCACACATTCATTATCTTTGAGTCCGCAATGACCCTTGATCCAGCAGAAAGTTATGTGTTTTGATTGTTTTGAAATTTCCACAAGGATATCATTGATAGCTTTTAAAATGTAGTTAGTTGATTTGGTGGTATAAAGGTGTTCTAACTTTCTTATGCAACTTTGGCTATCTGACAAGATAACAAACGTAGTGTGTTGGATTGATAGGATATATTTCAGGGCTTCTAAGATAGCAATCATCTCCGCCGTATATATTGACATATGGCTGTTTAATTTTAACATTTTGCAAGTTTTGATTTGTGGGTCGTAGAACGCGCATGCTGTACCATCTTGTTGCTTTGAGCCATCTGTATATATGCAGTAAGGATTTTTGTACTTGTCCAGCTCGAGATTTAGTATTGTATTTCTAGTGTGGACTGGAAATGGTAGCAGGTTTTCGATATATTCGGTGTTTATTTCTGACAGGTGCGAATTTATTTCAAAAATCGGGTTTAGCCTATCTATGTGAATTTGGGTTGTTATATCTTGAAGGTCACTGTATACTTCTGCCAGCGATACTGATTTTTTTTTGGTCCAATACTTGTTTGTGAGGTCGCTTATAAGCAAGTGGTGTATTTTTCCCGTAAGCTGGCTATCCTTAGCGTACCATTTAATAATCATTTGGCTTGCTAGAAGTTTTCTTCTATATTGAAGGGGCATTTATCCACATTCTGCTAGCAAGTTGTTTGTTGGTGTGCTATTTAGAGCTCCGATTCATATTTTAAGGCATTTGTTTTTTTTTTTGTTGAGTTACAAATAATTATTGGTAATAGCAAATTCATTCTGTATCTGAATTAAGAGTCTAAAATATTTATTATTAAAAAAATGACTGGGACAATAAAAAAAAACAGATAAACTTCTAGAAAATGTAAATATATCTTTTATACAACATACAAAACTATAACATTTTCAGTAAATGAAAAAAAAACACAAAATTATCATATAGTATAAAAACAAAAATGAATTCTAAATATATACATAAATAGAAGCTTCTAAAAAATTTAACATATATATTTAATGCAGCACAAAACAATACATTTTCCAACTAACCCTAAATTAATAGAAAAAACAAAGTCTCATAATATAAATATAAAACTAAAAATAAATTCCAAAGGTGTTAGTAAATGCAAACTTCTAAAAAATGTTAACATGTATTTTATGGACCACAAAACAATATTTTTTCCAGTAAACACTAAATAAAAAACAATATTCAAATAATACAAATCTAAAAATAAAAATGAATTTAAAACATATGCATAAACTTGCTGCAATTTATTAACCTAGAAACAACAATGATCCCATATTGTCTATATAAATTAAAAGTTAAGCTGTAAATTTCCGTTTCTTTAGTGAACTATGCTTTTTGTCATTTTAGTGAATTTTCTTAAAAAAATTCACTAATGAGGAGATCCCGACTTTTGAATTTTGAAAAAATTTCTTCAAATGACCGCTAATTAGGCCCCCCAGAACACATATCCGGGGTCAGTTTCAATTTTTAATGTTTATATATATATATATATATATATATATATATATATATATATATATATATATATATATATATATATATATTTATATATATATATGTATCACACCGATAACTCAAAAAATTATAGGCCGATTTTGATTAAATTTGGTGAGTACCTTCCTTTTACAAATGGCTTGGATAAGTTCGTTAGCCAGGAAAATCGGCCCAGGTTTTCCCGGAAAATTTTGAGTTTTCCTTCGAAAAAAGTTGTAAAAAATTTATATCTCCAAAATTAACAAAGTAAGGGCAACCAAATTTGGTGCGCGGGTTTATATCATTATGCGTAAGCTACCTACCACAATTTAGCTCTGTAGAGCAAAAGACAAAAAAGTTATAGGCATTTAAATAAAAAATTATTGGGATTTTCCTCAAAATGTCAAAGTTGCGATTTAAAACGTCAAAAATTGGCAAGATTTAGGCAAATAACTTGAATCTAGTACGGGCTATGGAAAGAAAATGTCTCAAGAAGAATGTTTTACAAACCCTGAAGTCTTAGTTTTAACCGTCATTGTCCTTCATTTTACTAAAATATTTCCAGAAAATTAATTTAAAATAGACCCTTTCTCTGATGCTTGGCAGGAGCCTTAGCTATAGAGTTTATCGTTTAATGGTATATAATTTTTGTCGAATTTTTGTAAAAAATAAATAAAGCTCAATATATCCGTTATTATACAAGATATGAAAAAAATTTGTATATATTAATTATAGGGTGTCTTGAGCTACATCTTAAAAAAATATTTCTACACTCATAGGGTGGCCCATAAGTCGTTGTTGATACAAATATTCTTATTTTTCTTAATCAAACACGCCTTATGTTATTGCATTTTTGCATTTTCCAACGAAATATAATGCATGTTTGTAAGAAAAGAAATTCTGGATGCAGCAAGTGCGTTATGGTAGCGAATTTTGATCAAATGCTTCATATTTGAATAGCCCAATTTGCTATTAACCCATAAGGTTGACCAAGAAACGAGTTTTTGTGGGAACACTTTGTTTACTTTTGGAAATTTTTGTACATTTTCACACAATAAAGTTATTTTTATGAAACATGGCACATTGTTTTTACTATATAGGTTATATTGGTAACCAAAATTGCTGCCTGCTTTCTTAAATAAAAAGAAAACATACATATTTGCAATAAAAACATATTTAAGAAAATTCACTACCATAACGCACTTGCTGCGTCCCGAGTTTCCGCTGTCTCGCTTGATGGAACCACTCCGAACCAGAAATTTTACACCCTTTTTCTTTTAGTTGGTTATTCTGCAGAATTACATCTGAAATTTTAAAAACGACCTGTTAGAAAAATTGGTATTAATTTTATTGTTGTTTTATTAAAACACTGTCAACCTTTGAGTCCACTGGAGGTATGAATTATAATATTAAAGACATAAATGATGATATTACTAATGTATCATCAACAATATTTTTAGGTAGTGGGAATTGATTAATAGCGAAAGTTGAATTCGGCTCGACATATGGAAAAGTTGCAACTTCCCTATTTATTTTTATTACAATCTAAAATTATTTCCCTGTATGGCAATGAGGCATGACTGAATTTGTTTGTCTTTTATGTTTCGCGTCTTTTTTGTCTATATGAAATCAGTGAAATTACCTTTTGACATTTTACATTAAAAAATGGACAACAATAAAATTATCAAACTCAAATAGTTAACATACACACCTCAGCATAACAATTGTTTCTTACGTTGTGCAAACACAAAAGGAATTCTTATCATGAAATGCGGAATAATAAAAATTGGCACTAACTCTTGACAAAACCAGTGACACAATAACAAATACCCATGATATAATTACTTAGAAGAGATATGATATTGCGCATATGCCCCGCCCTCTCATATGACGTCATGTGGTGAGTAACGTTATATAAGTCCAACTAGACACTTAAAACAAAGTCATTCGCAATCAAAAAGTTTCTATACGTCAGTTTAATGCGGTTGAAGTTACGCCTATATTGTCTTTTTCAGATAAGATAGATCGCAGCACTAAATTTAATCTTTTTCATTTTTATTACTTCCAACTGTATGCACTTAAATATTAGTAAAATACGTAATTTGTTAAGAGTTTGTGATGAAACGTCAAACCCCACTGCACGACAGCATGTTATTGTTGCATTGGACTCACCACTTGACACCATGCGCGTGACAGGTCTAAAAATAGGTAGTCTGAATATCATATCTCTCGTAATTTGTATCATGACAAATACCTACCTGCAATAAACATTTTGTCTAGATTTGCGATTTAAGCAGATAATTTTCTGTGGCGGTTTTACTGCTACTGCCTACTGCCATGTTAAATTCATGTACACAAATGATTTTATTGTTTGTAAACAATCGATTTGAGATGCCAAACATATAAGATGTTGTTGTTGTTGTTGTTCTCGCTTTTTTTGGCTGCGGATAATTTTCCATTAGCCCATTGTCCGTATATTAGATGTTCATCATATAATAAGTAGGTATACACTTACCCTGGGAAATGTACTTACTGGGTAATAGATATATTCTATATAGGTAGGTACTTACCTCAAAATTGTAATTGCAGGATAATGCTTAATGTAAAAACACAAAAAACTTCTGCCTAAAACCTAAATTGCAAAAAATAATCTAGATCCATAACAAAACACGAAAATCATCTATGTCATTTTCGTGCATCACAATTCACACACAATAAAAGTTAAAAAATAATCAAGCGTCAATGCGATTCCAGCGATGACAAACGGTGTGGCGTGAATATGAACTGTGAATCTAAAAAGTAACGGTCATCATGTCTTAATTACATGCTTAGCATGTTATTTTTCTGAAGTAACAGCGATATAGGTTATAATATCGCTAGCATATCATTAAAATTAACTTCTGAAATGTAAATTATCGTTATGTCGCTGTTACATACTTGACATGTAGAGGTTAGCCATGTATCTCAAAAGTAACAGCTAACATCGCTAGCATGTACCAGTGTAAGCGCAAAATCATAGGTAACAGAAAACAATCCCAGAAACATGACATGCATGTATCAGGATATGTCTCATTGGTTACTTAAAAATAACATCTCAGCGATGTGAATATCACAATTGTGTTGCCTGGGAGGTTAACCATATTAATATGTAAAGGAGCTATTACATATCTTTGTTATAAGACAGCCTCTTATGATAATAATTCGAAATGTTTTGATTTTAAAAGTCTTTTTCCGTCCACTATATATGTTCTTGGGTATTTTCATGCATGTAATAATGTTCTAGGTATGAAATAATTTTAGATAAATGTTAAAGTTATGTAATGTAAAATCCATGCAAATTCTCTATTGTTTTAAGTAATGATAGGTACACCATATTTAAATGTAAATGAGCTATTAAATATCTTTGCTCTAAGACAGCCTCTTATTATACAGACCTTAAGTTTTTGTATATTATACAAGATGCTGCTTATAATTTTAGTAAAACTTTAAGGCAAAATTAAGTAGGGGTCCCAAACCGACGGAGCTTGCAAAACTTGAATAGTGATGTTTTTGATTATATTATGCTTCCAGGCAAACTTTACCTTCTATAATGCCCTCTATTTTATGTAAACAAGAAGTTTTGGTGTCACAAACTTTTGCAGGGTAAACTTTTCGATGAAGCAAAAAGTGATTGTGTTTGACATAACTTCTTAAGTTATATAAGCAAACACGTTTGTTTCGGTGACGGTAAATACTTTAACGTCACAAAAAGAGTGTGGCCGAAAAACTACCGTGCAGTAACAAGTCCTTTGACATATTATTTCTAACAGCAAGGGAAGTCCAAATGCAGCAAGCGAGTTGAGTTAGGGAATCTTAATGAGAGTTTTAAGATGCTTGTAAATCAATTTTCTATTAACCTAGAAATTTCAGTTTTTGTAGCATACAGTGTGTCCCAAACTGTATAGGAATATATTGCCATCTCCGTTATTATTAGAGATAATGAGACAGTTGAATTAGCAATGTTTTGTATAATTTAATGGTCATTCCAAATATGACTTGTATTTTGAACTGCCTCTTTTCGTTTTCGAGTTATTTTGAAGAAAACAAAATTAGTCGAATTTTTTTCTTCAATATCTAAGTAGGCGTGGATCTGACATGTCTAAGACTTGCACATTATCAGGAAACTTTTTACAGAGTAATATTTTTGTGCTATTCTCAACTTTGGATTGTCATTTGTTTTTTACCTACAGATATCAACGCATGTTTTCATTATGACAGCCATATTGGATTTTTTGCTCATGTAATAGCCTGTGAAAAGAGCTTCCCAATGACGTTACACTGACAACTTTGAGAAAAAACCGTTTTGAGAATAGTAGGCTAGGAAATCCAATACCAGAAAACAAATTACAAAAAAAGTGTTCAAAAAGCAGTAGGCCATGGAGTCTATAGACTTCTACTTTTAACATTATTTTCCGTAATAATTCACGATAAAAAATATTGTGATTTAATTAACAATACTTAATTAGGTGATAATGCTAGGTAATATTATGTGAAACAGTTTAATAACGAAACCCAGCAATAAGAAATAGAAACTTAAACTCCACAAAACAACACAATTAGAAACAGAACTCAACAAATAATAAAATAGAAACTTAAAAATACACTAAATAGAAAATTGTTCAATATGGCCACCGTTTTGTTCAATGCATTTTATACACCTTCTGGAAACATGCCTGCAAACTCTGGTGAGGGTGTTTTGGTTAATATGATTTATAGCTTCCGGGATTCTGTATCTTAATTAATTGATATTTTGTGGTGGATCGAATTTATACACATCATTCTTCAGAGTACCCCAAAAATAAAAATCCATGGGTGTTATATCAGGACTTCGAGCACAACAATGAACCGTCACATTGTTACAAATGACACGATTACTAAAATTTTGGTACAAAAATTCTTTGACGATCCTCGCATTGTGAGCTGGACAACCGTCTTGTTGGTACCAAATCTCGTCTAAATTATCATGAACTCTTCTAATTGTTGGTAAGATATCATTTCTCAATAGATTAAGATACCTTTTCCCAGTTAAATTATTTTCAAAAAAGAACGGACGAACAATAAAGTTACCTGAAATTTTTAAAAATTAACTGTCTAATCTACGAATAAAAATAACAGTTTTTTACCTAATAAGCCGTACCAAACATTAATACCAAATGTCTTGCAATCGTCTTTCTTCCTTTAGATGGGGATTTTCATTTGCCCAATAATGCCTATTATGGCGATTAAACACACCACAATTTGTAAATCTGGATTCATCAGTCAATATGATTTTCAAATGAAAATTTTCATCTTGCTGACATTGTTCTTGATACCATCTGCAGAATTGAAGTCGCTTAGGGTAATCGTCAACATTTAAGCCTTGTACGATTGTAGGTTTGTATGGATGTTAATGACTTTGTTTTAATACACGGTGTACCGTACATTTTGGAACGTCAATCTGTTCACCATAAAACCTAACAGATTGCGGAGGGTTTTCGTTTGAAACCTGTAAGACGGCATTATTTTTTTCTTCATTTCTAGGCATTGGTAATTTATTTGCGTGGAAGCTACCGTCGTTCAATAGATTTGTCATTATCCTGCGAAATATTTTGGTGTTTAGTTGTCGTCTTTCTGGGCAGTTGTTTTGATATGAATTTTCAGCTGCCTCAGTATTTCAGTTATAACGAATATAACATTCCAACATGTCAAAATATTCTTCATTACTTAACATATTGTTGAATGATATTTAAAATAAACAGAAAACAAACTATTTAGTAAAAAATTGTAAACAACGAGTTCAATACACATCAAATTGTTCAAATAATTAAGAATGACAGTATTCTTAATTGTCGCAATAGTGTTATATCCATAGCAACCTTTCTTCTGTTGTTTTTCATTTGACTTACGTTTAAAAATCAAACAATTTTCAAAGGCGTCTTCGTAAATCATTAATCTGATTTTTATTGAGTCCTGTTAGTAAATTTAGTTATTTTCTAGGTTTACCTATTTAATTAAATTATAAAAAAAATTATGATAATGTGGTAATGTAAAATATCATTTGTAATAATGGGCCCATTCATTGGTGTGGTCAAGTTCCTATTTTTTTATTGTGAATTATTATGGAAAATTATGTTAAAAGTAGAAGCCTATTGTTAGACTCCATGGCCTACTGCTTTTTGAACACTTTTTTTAGTCATTCGTTTTCTGGTATCGGATTTCATAGCCTATTATCCTCAAAATGGTTTTTCTCAAAATTGTCAGTGCAATTACAAGATTTCTCAAGCCTTTTGTACATCATTGGAAAGCTCTTTTCACATGCTATCACATGAGCAAAAAATTCAATCTGGCTGCCATAATAAAAACGAACGTTAATATATGTAGCTCAAAAACAAATGACAATCTAAAGTTGAGAATAGCACAAAAAGATTACTCTGTAAAAAGTGTCCTGATAATGTGTAAGTCTTAGACATGTCAGAGCAACGCCTACTTAGATATTGAAGAAAACAGAAATAGACAATTTTTTTTTTCAAAATCACTTGAAAACGAAAAGAGGCAGGGCAAAATACAAGTCACATTTGGAACTAGCATGAAATTATACAAAACAATGATAATTTAACCGTCTCCCTATCTCTAATAATAACGGAGATAGCAATACATTCCCATCCAGTTTGGTACACACTGTATATATAAAAAAATTGCTACATTTTTATAAATAATTATAGTTGATTTCAAGTATTCTTTTGTTTTAATTTCATTTTAATAAATTTATAAAGTAAGCCAACCAGTCCTTTTCCAAAATTAATAATAAAAAAAACACAAGTAAATTACACTATAAGAAGTAAGTACCTTGAAGCACCCCTGAGCATTAAGATCTCATAGCTCTACTAATATTATAATAAAAAATATATATATATATATATATATATATATATATATATATATATCTAAAAACAAAATATTATTACAGTTTAAACATATAGTATATAGCCAATATATAATATCGTAATATATATATATATATATATATATATATATATATATATATATATATATATATATATATATATATATATATATATATATATATATATATATATATATATATATATATATATGAAACTGTATTAAGAATTTAAGGGATATATACTGTTAATGAATTAACGTTATGAGTTTTTTTTTTTTTTTGAACTTGAGCTTTATCTTGACAGAAGGCAACCAAATCAGAAAACTTTTAACGCACTGTACGATAGATTAGGTGAAACTGGCTCATTTGATCCCAAAATCAGAAATGCAGGAAGACAAAGTGTAATTGATGCTGATAATGGAAGACAAAATCATAGTTCGTATTGTGGATGGCGCGGAAACCAGCACGACACGTATTAGTGCAGCAACGGGTATAAGCAAATATTCGGTGTCCAGAATCATATGCAAAGAACAGCTGCATCCGTAGCATTTCACTCGAGTTCAGCAGCTTTTACCAAGAAGACTTCAATTTTGCCAGTTTATGAGAGGACGCTAGAGGATCCAACGTTCTACAAGAAAATTCTATTTACTGATGAAGCCTTATTCACCAGAAGAGGTATGTTCGATTTGCGGAATAGCCATACCTATGCAGTTGTAAATCTTTATGCTATCCTTGAGCATCATTTTCAACATGAATTTTCAATAAACATTTGTCGTAGCATTCTGGAAAATTGTATTGTGGGACCATTTGAACTGCCACCTAGATTTAACAGAGCAAAGTATCTGTTGTTTTAGGATTTCGGATTCAGATATCCTAATACTGAAGATAACATGTTAACTTGCACGTCAATTATCTGCAACAACTAAATGTTTAGCCCTAGCCACCCTCTGATTTGTCGGAAAGTATTATGTGACCAACTCTCCCATTGCATCATCTTTTATATTAACCTACACGGGATGTTGCATCATTTTGGGATGATGAAATGTGAAAGTTAGTCAGATAATACTTTTTGACCAGTCAGAGCGTGGTTGGGGATTAAAGTTTAGGTATAAATAGTCGAGAACCCAGAATATCATCATTGCGTTCTGAACCATTCGCGGAGCTTTAACTGCCAATATGTATCAGATACTACCAGTGTTGCAGTCGTTGCAGACAACTGAGTTCCAGAGTTTACCACTAGAGTTGCTGTCTTTAATATTGAGGTAAGTTGTTTCTTATTTTTAATATTTGTGATTGTTTCTAATTTATTTTCTTTGTTACAGGAATTTGGATCCGAAATCTTTACACAATGCAGCCCTGGCAAGTCAGCATCTGAAGCATGTATGTCTTGGAGACCCCGTCTTGCGAAAGAGAATAAAGGATTGGTTCAAAACTATGCGGAAAGAAAGGAGGAGGTACGAGTCCAATGGTTCTACTGGAATACAAGTTTCTCGTCATACAACTGGGAAGATGTATGACAGAAACACTGTTAAAGCAGTCACATTAAAGGATGTTCCTCGAATACCAGACTTTAAGGTAGACATCCAGCTTAGGAAACAGAAGGCAAAATCTGGAAGAGCAAGTGTGAAGAAGACTAAGGTTGGATCACAACCATGTAAAACAATTAGATTGTAAGGTTAGGTCAATACATGTATCTTTTTCTTTTGAATTAGTTATGAAATTATTGTGGCCTTTAGTTCAGAATGTTTAAAAATTATTAAAACGTTCAATAATATTACGTGTATCACATATTCATTTGCTTAATAACCCTTAAGTTACTAATGATACTTTTATAATCTTTAAAAATAGTCTTTGACAAATGAATACAAAGCTATCATAATAAATGCATGCATATCAGCATGTTAGTCCGATGGTGCTAGTGAAAATTTCTATTTAGGTTTCCAAATTTACATCTTTAAGCTTCGCAAATTTATTTTAAATTATTAGATATATACACAGAAATATTAATAGTACCTATATATATATATATATATATATATATATATATATATATATATATATATATATATATATATATATATATTATTTTGTTTTTATTTACAGGCTGCCCCAAAATTGATTGAGCATTAGCTAAGTGGTGATAGCTGACACAAAAACAAAGGGGTTGGGCTCAACTTGCCTAAGTAAAATGTTACTCGTTTTCGTTTGACAGGGTATTTAAATACGCTATCAATTTTACCACTGCCACTAGGTGGCGCCACCGACAGCAACACTGGCTCTTTAACATGGTGATTATTTTGTGTCCACTTTGTATGCACATTTTCCAACAAAAATAAAGAAAGCCAATTTAGTTTCACACAGAAAAGGTATATTTCTTTGAAGTCGATAAAGCTGATTGTTTTCAAAATAAACGTCCTTTTTTAATGAAAACCAAAAATCTGTATCTACTTTGTTGCTAAGTATGTTATGGTAGCAACTAGGGACTTGTTTACTATAACGTGTAAAAATCAACTGACATTAAACAAGTATCTTTAATTGTCACTTTATTCGTGTTATGTGCGTTAAAATGCCGCGTCATAGTGATAGTCATAGTGAGTCTATGCTTTATGGGCACATATACAATAACTTAAAGAACAGGATATCAACCAAGCAGCATGGTTTTGTTGCTGGGCGCTCAACTGTGACAGACTTGTTGTTGTTCACCCAGTACATATATATATATATATATATATATATATATATATATATATATATATATATATATATATATATATATATATATATATATATATATATATATATATACGGATATATCCAAAGCATTTGACAGAGTTGATTATTCTGTTCTACTGTCCAAGTTGTCAGCCATCGGTTTCGCTGAGGATCTGGTTCAACTTTTCTGCTCATATTTGACCAACCGTGTACATTATGCAGAATATATGGGAATTAAATTCAAACACTATACTCCTGTGTCAGGCGTACCACAAGGTTTGAACCTGGGTTCTCTACTATTTATTATTTTCATTAACGACCTCTGTGATCGTATATCTTCTGAGTGTTTACTGTATGCTGACGACTTAAAAATTTTTCGTCGGATAGACTCACTGAGGGACTGTCTTGTGTTGCAGGATGATTTGGTTGCTCTTCAGAATTGGTGTCATATAAATATGCTAGAACTCAATATAAGTAAATGTACTGTAGTGACCTATTCTAGGAGGGTTACCAATATCAATTTTTATTATACTTTACAGGGGAGTGTTTTGGATAGGAGTGATAGCTGGAAATATTTGGGTGTTGTTTTTGACCGAAAACTTTGTTTTGACCTTTATATTCAGGCATCAATATTAGAAGCTATGAGGCCTCTAGGTTTTGTCATCAGAGTCTGTAGGGATTTCAGTGGAACCGGGTGCATAAAAGTGTTGTATAACACATTGGTGAGAGCTAGACTTGAATACGCTAGTCAAGTTTGGTGTCCTTTATACCAATGCTATAAAGATGCCATCGAAAGGGTTCAGAAAATATAGCTCAAGCATATGTCTTATAGATTGGATGGTGTCTATCCATCGCGGGGCACACCGTATCAGCAGTTTCTTGACAGATTTAACGTGAATTCTCTGGAGGCCAGAAGGGTTTGCTCTGTGGTTGGTTTTCTACAGAAATTGTTGTAGAATAGGGTTGATTCGCCTGAGCTGCTATCACAGATCAATTTGAGGGTGCCGACTGTGTGGACGAGGAACAGTAACTTTTTTAGTTTGTCCATGGCCAGAACGGACATGATGCTCAAATCGCCGATGTATCAGATGTGCAAGTTAGCTAATCAAGTTTGCATTGTCAGTGGTGCTGACATTATATGTGATAGCGCATCTGAGGTGTCGGCACATATAATGTGCAATATCCATCTGTTTTCCTCCATGTAGTTTAGTGTACTGATTCTCTTTCTATTTTATTCTGTAACTGTTAGTTAAGTACCCTATTTTATGGATTTTTTCTCTTGGGTTGTAATTGATTAAATAAATAAATAAATAAATAAATAAATAAATAAATAAATAATTAAATAAATAAATAAATAAATAAATAAATAAATAAATAAATAAATAAATAAATAAATAAATAAATAAATAAATAAATAAATAAATAAATAAATAAATAAATAAATAAATAAATAAATAAATAAATAAATAAATATGTACAACAGATACATATAATTTGCACTATGATCGAAGCCCTCGAGAATAGATCATGTTTGCGCATAATCGTTAATTTAACTTCATTGAAAAAGTACGTGTATTTTGAAACCGGTCAACTTTTTCGACTTCAAAGAAGTATGCCTTTTTGTGTGAAACCAAATTGGCTTTATTTATTTTTGTTCGAAAATGTGCTTACAGAGCGGACAAAAAATTATGACCATATTAATGAACTGGTGTTGCTGTCGGTGGCGCCACCTAGCGGCAGTGGTGAAATTGATACCGTCATCGTATTACGCATGATGCCTAATAATGCCATATTTCATAATAATATTGTTACGTTCTACGGGTTTCTGGATTTGTTTACTAACAAAACACAGCTTTCCAAGCTACTAATTTATTATTACCAACTATTTTCCAACACCAGTGTCAACTAAAATATTTCTCTTCTTTATTATTAAATGTCCATAGAACTATATTCCACTATTTGCCTTCTATGATCGCTTCTTAAACACCAACACTCACTTCTGACTCGCTTAATACTCTATGGTCACTTATTCTACACCACACCGACTTAATACTGAACTAACTTATTCTGCGCACCGCTCGTCTATTTATACTGTCCATGGTGATTTTAGACCTTCTACACTTTTCTACACCTGTCACTTCTGGTCCCTTCTAGAAATATCGTTCCAGAGTGTTCGCTGTTACCAACGCATTACCATATAAGTAACAAATTATCATAGACAAATGTGACACTGCCCCCCTCTAATATTCAATCGTCCCGGTCGAATTCTGATATTTCTTGGTATGGTGTAAGTCTGTGCATATGGACCACCTTCATCTTGCTTTTCGGACTCCTCTGAATGTGATAGACAACGCCATTGATACTTTTGACCACCTTATACCATATCAAACTCTTCTGCACAACACTACACATTGTTGTATGTTAAAAACAGTTCTCACCTAGACATTTAAAATTAATTAAAATTGATTAAAACTTTTTCCAATTGAATCTCGAAAATCAGTAGTAAAGACTAAATACCAGAAGGCACGTTCACATACTGATTTTCGATTTCATAACGTTAATTTAATAACTGACATGTGTCGTTTGTCTTTTAGCTGATGCACTGATGAAGTCTCGAAGTAAAGACGAAATATTTGCAACAAAGAATAAAGGTCTTACTGTAAAATTTTGCCTTTATTGGCCTCATACCTCTTAAATTCTTAATACAGTTGCACAAAATGTTTTTTTTTTAATCTAGTGCCAATAGTTCTTTTAGTTTGCCCAAAATATTTAAGTTAACAATCCTCAGAACCTATTTCTTAAATTCACGCCACTTCTGTCGTTTTATCTTTTTTATTGGGTTACCCAACAAATTTTTTTATGCATTTTTAGTAAAAAATGTTATCTGTAAATTGGCTTGCTTAAAAATGCTATAAAAGCTTTATTTTCTGAAAGTCGTAGATTCAACATTATTGACTAATTTTTCGACTAAACAGACAGAGTAACCATTCCAATCCATAGCAGGTGGTAGTGGAATTTTCCTTTACGTAATAGTAAAGGATTTTTTCACGCCCGAGGAGGTACCACCCCATACATCAAGGGGCCGGTGAAGTCCCAAGGGACGTTTCCGGTTCTGGTGTATGAGTCGGTTTCCCTTATAAACAAAAATGATGATGGCTCCTCCTTGTACAAAATATTCCGGAGGCAAAATACCCCTCCATTCGGATCTCCGGGAGATGGGTGTACAGGGGGTGCCAACATCAAGATTTAACATATCCTTTTCGAATATATGTGGCCTAAATTCTAACCTGAACTCCGTCCACCATTTCTTCCAGGCTAACAGGCCCCAACTCCTCTTCCTCACCGAAACCCAAATCAGTGCCAAAACAGCCACTAATCACCTTAATTTCCCGGGGTATGAGCTCCTTACTTCCTTTAGATTGCATGGAGGCGTGTGCGCATACGTCCGTAGCAATCTACCCTGCACCAGACTCCCCAATTTAGAATCTGGAAGAAAAGACATACTATGGATAAAACTCTCTCTCAGGGCTGCAACTAAATTCATCTGTTGCATTTACCGGTCACCTTCTGACAACAACTTTGTCCAGCTCTTCGACTACCACAGCAAGTACGGCTAAAGGTAGCCAGCCTCGTAGAACATAGTGAGATGTACAAGTGTCGCCATCTGTTGCATTCATCTGTTGCATTTACCGGTCACCTTCTGACAACAACTTTGTCCAGCTCTTCGACTACCTTTCTGAAAAAACCGACCATCTGATTTCTGAATATCCTTCCTCCGAGGTCACTATTTTTGGTGACTTCAATGTCCATAATAAGGAATGGCTAGGATCTTCAAAAACCGATCCACAAGGGAGAGCAGCGGAGGCCTTTGCAGTCAGCAATTCTTTAGACAATTTGGTTCAGCAACCTACTTACTTTCCTCGTATCCCAACACACAGCTCAAATCCCTTGGATCTCCTTCTTACTACACAACCTGAATGCTATAAGATATCAGTCACCGCCCCCCCTTGGGCGCTCAGACCACGGCATGGTCACTGCTTCCTGCGCAATGCAACCCGAGGTCACACAGTCATCACACCCACGTATCGTTTGGCACTACAACTCCGCAAACTGGGACGAAATGCGGGATTACTTTTCCCCATTTCCATGGGCGTCTGTCTGCTTCTCTCATCCTGACCCCTCTGATATCTCACAAAACGTCACCGAAATTATCCAAGCTGGCATGGAATTATTTATCCAACGTACACAGAAAACCTCTTCAGCCACTCAAAAGCCCTGGTACTCTAAATCCTGTGACAAGGCCAGACTTGAAAAGGTCAAAGCTCACAAAACGCTTCTACACAATCCCAGTCAAGAAAATCGTCAAGCATTTAACGACGCAAGAAACTGCTATGTCCGCATTCTTTCTGAGGCAAAAAACTCGTTTAATAACCAGATCAAAAACAAAGTCCTCTTAAGCTCCAACGGCGGCAAACCCTTCTGGACTCTTGTTAATCTATTGGGAATAATTTCTGCAAAAGCACGTTCCACCTCTTGTCCCAGGGGATGAAATTGTTTCTACCGCCCTGGGCAAGGCTGAACTTTTTGCTTCGTTGTTCGCCGGCAATTCTACTCTCAACCCACCTCCAAATGTTCAACCACCAACAGTCCCCAATGTCGCGCATAAAATGACGGATATCATTTTCAAAACCAAAAAGGTACGAAAGATGCTCTCTTCTCTTAATACCAGGAAAGCCTCTGGCCTTGACGAGATCCTAGCAATTGTTCTCAAAAAATGCGCACCAGAGCTTGCTCCTGTCCTGATTCGTCTGTTTCAGATATCTTATAATAAAGGCATATTCCCTAGTAACTGGAAAACTGCTCGAGTACAACCCATCCCCAAAAAAGCATCTAAAGCGCTTCCCAGCAACTACAGGCCCATTGCTCTCCTTTCAGTAGTCTCTAAAGTGATGGAAAAGTATATAAACACCGAATTACTAAAGTTTCTTGAAAAACACAGTCTAATCCACGACAGGCAGTATGGATACCGTCAGCGCAGATCGACTGCCGACCTCCTTTCCTTTGTCACCCATTCTTGGAACAAGTCTATGGAACAACACGGTGAATCCCAGATTGTTGCTCTAGACATATCCAAAGCATTCGACCAGGTCTGGCACGCAGCGCTGCTTAATAAACTCCCGGCCTATGGCCTACCACCAAAACTCTGTATGTGGACAGCAAATTTCCTCTCCAACAGGAGCATATCTGTTGTTGTGGATGGCCATTCCTCTAAACTGTATCCAATTAATGCAGGTGTTCCTCAAGGTTCAAGCCCCTACTTTGTTTCTTCTCCACATCAATGACCCCCTCC
The DNA here is from genome assembly GCA_964006375.1 of Tillus elongatus. NCBI lineage: Eukaryota > Metazoa > Arthropoda > Insecta > Coleoptera > Cleridae > Tillus > Tillus elongatus. The sequence continues at coordinate 167,144,883 of OZ023266.1, forward strand.
CGAGCACATCCAACCCAGTTCACAGCTACGCGGACGACAGCACCCTCCATTCAAATATACAATATTCTAAGCCTGTCCCTTTAGCCCAATTAGATGAGGATCGCAGACTCATGGAGGGTTCTGTCTCCATGGATCTCCAAAAAATATTAGACTGGGGAAGTAGAAATCTTGTACAATTCAACCCCACCAAAACTAAGTCTTGCTTTCTTTCTCACAAGAGATACACCAGCACTAGACCCATCACAATGAACAACCAAGTTATTCAAAGTAATGAGTCCTTTTCTCTTTTTGGCATTTCTGTGGATCGAAATCTTAATTGGCACCAACATGTCACATCAATTGCAGAAGCGGCTGCTAAAAAATTAGGTTTCCTCTTCCGGGCTCGCAAATACTTTTCACCAGCTAATCTCTATACCTTATATACTTCACAAATAAGGCCAAACCTTGTATACTGCTCCCACATCTGGGGTGCCGCTGCCGCTTCTACACTCGCTATCCTGGACTCCATTCAAAAGAGAGCTATACGTCTCATCGGTGACCCTACCCTCACCCAAAGGCTGCCATCCCTTGCCCACCGACGTGCCGTTGGTAACCTCTCTCTCTTTTATAGATATCTGCACGGGCACTGCTCAGAGGAGCTTTCCTCCATAGTTCCCCCACCTGCCGCCCCCAACAGATCCACTAGGGGAACAGAGCGAATGCACCCTTTTACTGTCAAGGTTACCAGACATAGAACATCTTGTTATGCCCGCTCTTTTGTCCCGAGGACTTCCAAGTTGTGGAATTCCTTGCCGGCACATGTTTTTCCTTCTCCTCCGAACCTCCAAACCTTCAAGTCCAGAATTAACAAGCTGCCTCTTTCCTCATTGTCAACACCCACGGTACGATAGTATTTAGGCTGTAAGCCCTTGTGGTGTGTTGTTGAAATTAAAATATATATATATATATATATATATATATATATATATATATATATATATATATATATATATATATATATATATATATATATATATATATATATATACTTAGCTACGTTTCTATTACCTTCAAGCTGTCTGTTGTATCTTTCTTTATTTAAGGTAAATTCTGTTAATCTATGAACCAGAATATTCAAACTAGTTGTTCTTTGTGAACAACTATGGTGTGAGTCAATAGAAATATAACTTATAGTAATGGTTTCCTTTCTGTGGATGTGAAATTCCAAAGTATCCCTACTTTTGATGAAAATACATCAAGAAAAGGTAATATGTTATTAATTTCTGTTTCATGGTCGAATTTGATAGTCAAATTTACTGTCTAATTTGGCAATAAAATCATCTACTTTGCATACATTTGTATTAAATACTGCAAAAACATCGTCCACATAATGAAACCACACTCTAGGAAAATAGTCGTTTGCATTTGCTAGGTCTGTTTCAAATCTACTCATGAGAAGGTCTGGAACAAATGGGGAAAGGAGGTTGCCCATTGCTGTGGCACGGGTTTGTTCAACAAATTCATTATTAAATTGAAAAATATTCTGATTCGTGCAAAGATTTGTTAAATTTATATATCCTTTGCGGAACCCTTCATTTATGTTCTTCTTTGGGTGCCATCTCTGTTAATGGAGGTTAGCGACTACAACAGCAAACTCCTTTCTATCCTCCGCTGCTCTCATCAAGTCCTCAAAGCCCTGACCTGTCCAATACCTTATGTTTCTTAGCAATGTCCACACTTCTTTTCCCCTCTAGTTTACTTTTAATTATGCGCTGGGGAATATAATATTTGAGAATGCGCAATAAGTGGCCCAGATATGCTGTCTTCCTCCGCTTGACAACCTGGAGAATCTCTCTGTATCTGTTCACTCTGCGTAAGACCTCTTCAATTCGCACTATTGCTGTCCATGGTATTTTTAGTATGCGCCGATAGACCCACATCTCGAAAGATTCCAGTTTATTCATGCTCGTTATTTTTAAGCTCCATGTCTCTACTCCATACAGAAGGACTGACCATATGTAGGATTTTGCTAACCTTAACCTTAGGTTTATGTCGAGATGCGAATCGCAAAGAAGGCTTCGTATTTTTGTAAAGTTGTTTTGGCTTTTTCATCTACGTTGTTCATTTTTAAAATGTTTATTTTCGGAAAATAATTGAACTTTTTCAAACAATAGTTTTTTTGGTGAAATATGAAAGATGTCTTTTATTAAAAAAACAAACATATTTGCTATAAAAAACATTTTACTGAAAATTCGCTACCATAACGCACTGGCGGCGTCCAGACTTTTTAAAGCCTGTAGTCAGTCATGCCGTATTTTACAGTGGAAACTATTAACTGAACCGGCTATTGATTTAATTTACATGAAGAATAGGGGTGGGTATTTTATTCACTTTGTAGGTATTTAAATTTCCGTTAGTGGAAAACGCTATATTGAAGAACTGTCAATAACTGATCAAATTTTAATTGAAATTCCGATACTGTCTGCCAATAAATTAAGCTCACCTCAATTATAGTATCAGCTTGTTAATTACAAACGCTGTACTCAAAATAGTTTTATTATTCTCCGTCTAGCGATTAGATATTTTAAAATGAATAATAAAAGTAATACTAATAATAATAATATATATATATATATATATATATATATATATATATATATATATATATATATATATATATATATATATATATATATATATATATAGGGTGGCGCATTGAAAAGGAAACAGACCGATTTGCGTCCAGAGAATTTTTTTAAGAAACGCTGAAACACGTCAATTTTAATATTGAGGGGGACATCTTTTGACATAAAACTCAACTTTGTCACATAATCCTCTTAAGGGTGGTGATAACAACCCTTATATTTTAAATAGGGAATATAAGTCAACTGTTACATCGTTTAAAAGCTCTTTCTTTTCTGAATTCGCACACACATTTTTATAAACTGGTTGAAAAATTATTCACAGTTGAAAATGCAAAAACGCATTTCACTCATTCCGATAAGAAATGTGCCGATAGTCAATGTTTTGTTGGTTTGTAAACAAAAAATTGACTATCAGAACATTTCTTATCGGAATGGGAGAAATGCGGTTTATTATTTCAGTTTATCGGTCGGTTTGATACTTGATAGTACTACCGAAAATTAATTTCACAATAGTGTATTCTGTAGAAGAAAGAGTTGAAATAATTACTCTTTTTTAAAAAAACGATGACTGTGCCAACCGTACCGCATATTCCATTAATGAGCGACATCCGAACAGACATGTTAACATTTTGTAGTTAGTTGCAATGTTTTGACAAAGTGGTTTAGTAGCCAACAAAAAAACGGGATCCTAAACGTGAATTTCCGGTTAGAAAAGAGACTACTGAGATTGCAGTTTTAGGACAAGTTGAGCACGAGAAAATTGGCCACTGTTTTAAACATCAAAAGAATAACTATTCAGCTAATATTGAAGCATTATAAACTTCACCCGTATAAAATTCATCTTGTAGAACAACTGAATGAAGATGATTTTGATCGGCGGCTGGAGTTTTGTGAAGTAATGACTGCACGAATAGCTAATAACGGGAACTTTCTGTTCAATATCTGTTTTTCAGACGTACGTGTTTATTAAGCTCTACAGTCAATCGTCATAATTGTTGTTATTGGGCAGATAATAATCCAAGAAATTTTCACAAAGTTCACACTCAAACTCCATAGAAATTGAATGTCTGGACTGGCATTTTTGGAGACCGTTTATTCGGACCAATTTTTCTTGATGGCAATTTGAGTTGCGAAACGTATTTGGAGTTACTGGAAGATATCGTTTACCCTCTACTAATTGACATTGTTGAAAAGGATGATCGCGATCAAGAAAATCAATTAATGTTTCAACAAGATGGAGCTCCTCCACATTTTTCACAACGTGTAAGGGAGTTTTTGAACAGAGAGTTTCCAGAGCAATGGATTGGGCGGAGAGGTGCTATTGAGTGCCCCCCCTAGATCACCGGATATAACTCCTTTAGACTTCTTTCTATGGGGCCATTCAAAGAGTAGAATTTACGCAACAGAACCGGAGTCTCTGGAAGAATCACGACGACGCATTGTTGAAGAATGCCAGAATGTCAAAGCTCGTTTTGAACAAAATTTGTACTTTTGTATGGAAGCTGGTGGTCAACAATTTCAACACTTGCTTAACTGAATAAACATTTTTGAACGTCTGGTTTTGTTTTTCAGTGTTTTTTTTTGACGAAAAATTGACTGATTAGTGCATTTCTTATCACAGTGAATGAAATACGTTCTTGCTCCAACTGTGAATAATTTTTAAACGAGTTGATAAAACTTCCAAAAAATTGGTGTGCTGAATTCAGAAAAGAAAGAGCTTTCAAATGCTGTAACACTAGAGTCATGTTTCCTATTAAAAATATAAGGGTTGGTATCACCACCCTTAAGGGGTTGATGTGACAATGTTTAGTTTTATGTCAAAACATCCCCCCCTCAATATTAAACTTGACGTGTTTCAGTGTTTCTTAAAAAAAATATCTAGGGACGCAAATCGGTCTGTTTCGCTTTCAATGCGCCATCTTGTATATATATATATATATATATATATATATATATATATATATATATATATATATATATATATATATATATATATATATATATATATAAATTCGTCTGTACACTTATATTATACAGGTAAGTGGGAAATAACTTTGCTATTAATAGAGATACAGAAAAATTGTAGAAAATTATGGGCTGCATAACTTAGTAAGACCATTATAAATACAGTATCTTTTATATTTAGGTGACATATCGAATTTTTTTTTTCACACCCGGTATATTATTACAAAATTTGATTCAACTTCTCGACATTTATAAAGTTATATACCTCAAAAACTGCCAATAAACGAGTTATTTGCAGATATAATTCAAAATCTATCCAATTTAAAACTGTAATTGTGAGCTAGTGATGTAGGTGTAACCGGGGGAATGGTGCCCTCCGGGGTAATAGGAGCCATCCCCAATATTTGGGTATAATTTTTATTTCACAGCAAATTTAAAAGACGTGCAAACAAGGTATAGGTAATAGTGTATTTCCCACCAAAATTTAGCTCTGCAGGTTAAGACAAAAAATTATAGGCATAAAAAAAAATTTGGGGTTTTCCTTAAAACTTCAAAGTCGCGATTTAAAACGTCAAAATTGGCAACACTTAGGCAAAGAACCTAAAACTAATATGGGCTATGGAAAGAAAATGTCTCAAGAAGAATGTTTTACAAACCCGAAAGTCTTAGCTTCAACCGTTATTGTCCTTCATTTTACTGAAATATTTCCAGAAAGTTCATTTCAAAGAGACCCTTTCTCTGATGCTTTGGCAGTAGCCTTACCTATAGAGTTTATCCTTAATGGTATATAATTTTTTCGAATTTTCGTAAAAAAAATCAATTAAATTCAATATATCCGTTATTATACAAGATATTAAAAAAATGTATACATTAATTATACATACATCTTAAAAAATTAATTATACAATCACAGGACGGCTCATAAGTCGCTGGTGATACAAATTTTCTTTTTTTTTTAGTCTAACACTCCCTATGTTATTGCATTTTTGCATTTTCCAACGAAATATAATGCATGTGTGTAAGAAAAGAAACTCGGGATGCAGCAAGTGCGTTATGGAAGCGAATTTTTTTGATTAAATGCTTCGAAAAGCGCAATTTGCTACTAACCTATAAGGTTGACCAACAAACGAGTTTTTTCGGGAACACTTTAAGTATTCTTTCGGAAATTTTTGTACGTTTTCAAACAATAAAGTTGTTTTGATGAAACATGGCGCATTGTTTTTACTACATAGGTTATACTGGCACCCCAATTTGATGCCTGCTTTCTTTAAAAAAAAACACATATTTGCTATCAAAAACATTTTTTTGAAAATTAACTACCATAACGCACTTGCTGCGTTCAGACTTTTTAATGATAAGCAAGCTTGTTTTGATTCTTTTCACAATTATTAACTTTCTCGAACACATAGCTATCCGAAATCGTCCTCTAGTCTGCTGGCCAGTGAGCTGTTTAGTTATTGACTGGCATTATTTGTTATTCATCGGGCTGATGGAAACTCTGTCGTCGCTTGTGCTACTCAATATTTTATGCAACATTGCCACAAGGGATTCAATGCAGATTGGTTGGTTTGGTTGACATCCCAATGACTATTTGGAGATTTAATTTCAAAGGAACTGGGACGATTCACATTACAATATGGTTCACTGGTTTACGATAGTATGCTTTGATTTATTGGATTATAATAGATTATAACTGTATTCCTACATGTCAACCATTTATACGTGTACACATGTAATATGAGAATCGGTTTATGGGTGACAATTTACTATCTCTAGATGAATTAACGCAGACAAAGTAATAGTCGCTAGGATACTACCTGTATTATTCGGCATGGGAAATAATAGAAGAGCAGGGGCTAAGAGGCCACCGTAAGTGCTACCTTGAATATTATTAGCGAATTTTCATTAAGAAAAATTCGCTAATAGAGAGGTCACGATGAAAAGCTTTCGGAATAATTTCTTCAGATAAGCGCGAATTTGGGTTCCTAGAACCCAAAACCAAGGTCCGTTAAATTTTTTATATGTTTATATATATATATATATATATATATATATATATATATATATATATATATATATATATATATATATATATATATATATATATATATATATATATATATATATATATATATATATATATATATATATATATATATATATATATATGCTTGTGTGTGTGTGTATGTGTATTCGATAGATAAATAAAAAATACTAAACTGATTTCAATCAAAAATCTTGCTTGGGAGAAAACCGAGGTCGAGTTCGTTAATCAGCCTTTATACTCAAGTTTTTCCGGTGAAAAATTGGGAAAAACTTTTTGAAAACGGTATATTTTTGTAAGTATCAGCGTAACCGGAATAAAACTTTACATGGGGCTATAAATGGTGCAAATAAATATATGTTGTGAATTTTTAGGCAATTTGGTACATAATATTTAGAGTTTTTCGAAATTAAAAATAAAATCCCAAAGATATGCGTTGAAAGGACTTAGTGGTTAAAGTCCAATGCCTGACAGACAGACTAGCTAACAGTCACGCGTAGATTGATTCACACAACAGGTACAAACCATACGCTCACCAAACTAAATATATACCAGGCATAATACATACTACCCGAACCAACAATCGTGAAATCTCGGCCGTAATTAAGGAAAATTACAAGCGACATGAAATTAACAATTTGCCAAGTACCTAATTGTTATTTAACTCGGAGATTCAATCAATTATTAAAAATCTGGACGCAGCAAGGGCGTTATGGTAGTGAATTTTCATTAAAATGTTTTTAATAGGAAATATAATTATTTAAGAAAGCTTGCATCAAATTTGGTTGCCAATATAACCTATATAGGAAAAACAATGTACCATATTTTATCAAAAGAACTTTATTGTCTGACAATATACAAAAATCTTCCGAAAAGAAACTTAAAATGTGCCCAAAAAACTGGTTTCTTGGCCAAAAAAACTTATGTTAATAGTAAATTAAGCTATCGAAGGAAACATTTTATGAAAAATCGCTACCATAACGCACTTTCTGAGTCCCGAATTTATTTTTTTACAAACATGCATTATATCTCGATGGAAAATGCAAAAATTGCAATAATATAAGGTGTGTTTGATTAGGAAAAAAATTGCATCACCAGCGACTTATGGGCCACCTGTGATTGTAAAAATAATTTTATAAGGTGCAGCTCCAGACATCGTATATTTAACATATAAAAATTTTCGTTTCAATTGCGACTTTTTACGTTTTGAGGAAGACCCCATTTTTTTTTCTTTAAATGCCTCCAACTTTTTCTCTTTAAACTTACAGACCTAAATTTTGATAATTGTTCACCCTTTCTATATATATATATATATATATATATATATATATATATATATATATATATATATATATATATATATATATATATATATATATATATATATATATATATATATATATATATGTATATATATATATATATATAATTGAAACTGACCCTGGATATGGGTTCTAGGGGGATAGTTCGCGCTCACTTGAAATTTTTTTTCAAAATTCAAACGTCGGGATCTCCTCGTTAGTGATTTTTTTTTAAAGAAAATTCACTAAAACAAGCACTTTTGAAACCACGGGAAAAGTCTACGACTCTATTAAACATGGAACGGTTTCACAAAGTAAGGGCAAAAACAAACAACCAGATATGCTATTAAAATTGAATTAAGTTTTAAAAGTTTTCATCTCTTCTACAAAAATTCGCTCAAAAATGTATCAGAATAACAGCTTCATTAGATAACTGTAAAGTGAAATGAGACTAAAAAAATTGATAAAAAGTAACGTCACTAACTAGGATTAGAACTCGTTATGTAGGAGTCGATTATACGATGTACAGGGACCTAAAATCAGATTTAATGAATTAAAAATTAATTTACCTCTAACTGTTTTGTCTTTTAAGATAGAGATCTGAATTTGGGTACATAGAATATCCTTTATAATTAAAACTAGCGTACCAAATTTGGTTGCCCTTATTATGTTATTTCCGGAGGTATATTTTTTCCGAAAGGAAACACAAAAGTTTTCGGGAAAACCCCGGCCGATTTTTCTGGCCAACGAACTTATCCAAGCCACTTGCAATAGGAAGGTACATACCAAAGTTGATTAAAATTGGCACATTATTTTTTAAGTTGTCGGTGTCATGCCTATATATATATATATATATATATATATATATATATATATATATATATATATATATATATATATATATATATATATATATATATATATATATATATATATATATATATATATATATATATATATATATATATATAAACATATAAAAATTGAAACTGACCCTGGATATGGGTTCTAGGCGGCCTAGTTCGCAGTCGTTTGAAGAAATTTTTTCAAAATTCAAAAGTTGGGATCACCTCATTAGTGAGTTTTTTTCCTTTTTTTTCACTAATAACTGGAAGAACCTCGGTGGTTCAACGATAAGAACGTGTGCCTCTGAACCGAAGGGTACTGGGTTACTGGGTTCGATCCCAGGGTACTCCTTTCACTTTTTCAGTACAACTGTAATATTAACATCAACCGAGTTCTGGCATTGTATTTGAGCAAGCTGAATGTCTGCACGTTCCGCCCTTCGGGGAGGGCGTAAAGCCGTCAGTCCCGTGTCCATGCGATGTTGGGCGCGTTAAAGATATAGCAAAATTTAATTCTTCAGCTTCATAGAAAATTGAGTTTTGGGCATTTTTCTCAAAAGGAGTTAGAGCACAAGATTTTTTTCATAATAGGGAGATATCGATGGTAACCCTTTGGAAAGAATTGTTCAAATGTGCGCGTACTAGGACCTCTAAAATCGATCTTCAAGGTCTGTGTGAGTTTAAAATATTAACTTTACTAATATGCTGTATAATTATAGTGAACAATTCTAATGAAAATTCGCTAGTATAACGTACTTGCTGCGTCTTGAAATTTTTTATGATATAAACCCGAGTACTAAACACACTTTTATAAATCTTACAGACACGCCGCAAACACAGTCTCGTTATACAATCACACACAAAAACAACACAAAATTTCTCGGTATACAACTCGACAAAAAACTCTCCTACACAAAATATTCCCCATGTTTCCCGTTTGCTTTTGAAGTCTAACTTCATACCGGAAAGTCCTTCTTACACCAGAAGATCTAATAGCGACTGAAAACCAGCAAAATAAGGAGTCCGCGCTGCTAAGTAAGTACCATTCTTTTTCCGGTACCGAATTAAAATTTAATTTGCGTGGTGAAAAAAATGTCCAATTTTATATAAATTAGCAACCATAATGCATTTCCTGCGTCAAAATTTGCTTTTTTAACAGCTTCTATATTTTCCAGATTACTAACGAACAGCTTTAAGGTTTGCAAGGTGCTAATATAAAAATTTAAAATCAAAAGGTATCGCAGAACATCCTAACTTTAAACTTAGCAGACACTAAAAAAGTCTAGCTACTTTGAACGTTGATTTAATGTAAAGTAATTTATAAAAAGCCTCTAAAGGTCTTTAATGGAATATTTCATTAAGGGAAAGTGAGCTTGTGATTAGATGCTAAAAGCCCTTGGAAGTTTTCTGAATTATTTAGAAAGGCTGACTATATAATGTTTCAATTAGTGGAGCATTTACATATTTCCCATTAATCAAATTACTTTGATAAATCCCAGTCGAGCGCTGCTAATTTTCCCACAGCGCGCTCCTCATGTTTATGGGCCCTATATGCATCGTATGCACGTTCTCCTTACAAGATTAACAGAATTTGCTTTGGAAATACATCCACTTTTGAAAGTATGCCTCACTTGCGATAGCTTTCATTGTGTGTACTTGGTGTTTAATTTTTATATTGTAGATAAATTTATCTACATGTTCTGAGTATAGATATACACATACATGTGATCTATTTCAAACAAACAAGTTGGTACCTTTTCTGAGAAAACTGCCTCGCAACAACGATGAGGTAAAAGAATCAAATTTGTCATTTTTTGAAACCACAATACACAAAAGCCAAATCAACTGAGGTCAAAATTATAAATTTGTTCAAGACTTTACGGACACAGTGCATATACAGGGTGGCGGAAAACTGTACAAGCATGCTTTTGAGTTTCAACTTTAAATTTCAAGTTTATTCATCCATAAAAAAAATACAAAAGCAAACAAAAATCTCATATAGGCAACAGAGTCACATGAACATAGGCTAAACTGAAAGTAAACAATAAGTACCTTATTATAAGATTCTAAGGAATTAGGGTAGTCGATCCAGACGTTATCTTCTTCCTCTTTGTTTATGACGTCTGTAAAGAAAGAAGACGACCTCTAATTCGACTTTCCCCTGCTGTTAGTTGACAAAATAATACATGACAAATAGCTAACAGTTGTCAGATTAAACTAGGAGAGGAAGATGGAATACCGTGAAGAATGGGAAGCTTAATATTTATACATAATTAAATGTAGTTCTAGATTGCCTTTAAACAAATTGAATTACTTTCATTTAAATTTTATCTATTGCTATATATTTTTCTGATATCTTCAGATTCAGATGACAGTTTCGGCAAATGTCAACACCGCTGATTGTTTGTTGTGACATATTTTGTAGCCTGTTCGTTTGAGGTTTGATTTGGAACATTTGTTTGCACTAGCAGTGTAACTCTGATTTATCTCTCTGACCTTGTCTAACATTATAGGCACCCATTCAGAGGTAATTTCAGGTCAAAGCGTAAATTGTTTATTTTGCATTTAGTAATAACTCAAAATTTATTGAACCGATTAAGTCAAAATTTCTCGGGGTGAACCACTTATACGATATCTACGTGCATGTCTAGTTTTACTTTCATACTTATTGTAATTTATAAGATATTGCGTTTTCAAACAGGTTTTTGCCTTTTTTTCTAAAAGTATTCAAGTGTCAAAACTGTCTAACGAACTCATCCAAGCTATTAACAAAATGAAGGAAATTGCCAAATTTGATTACGATTGGTGAAGTATTTTTTGAGTTATCGGGTGGATATATATATATATATATATATATATATATATATATATATATATATATATATATATATATTATATTAATTGGCTTGAATTTTATATTATATTTTATATTAATTTTATGTTAATTGCCACACTGTTGTGCGCCAATTATTCAATTGTCTTACTTTTATTATATTTATTATATTATATATTAATTTTTATTTAATTTATATGGAAAAGTGATATTTAAAAAAAATAATGATATTACACCATGTGTTATGGGTGACCCTGTATATTTTGTAATGTAAAATTGTATCTGAATAAAGTGTTTATGACTCTTGGTGTTTGAAATTTAATATGTGTACGTATTTATCGATTCCAGCTAGCTCAGTGTTATATGGGTTGCCTACCCTTCTACTATATATATTTATATCAAATAAATTATAATCAAAATATCTTATTTACTTACTTGATCTCAGTGGTAGGTTCTGCTAAAATAGGGGAAAGAAAGATAGCCTGCAAATATTTATATTTATCGTAATCTTATCTTATTATGGGTTTTTGTTTCAAATAATTATGTTTTTTGCAAATTTTTATAACAACTTTTATTGACAGAGTTTTATAAATTTTAAAGCTAAACGGATCCGTTGTTATAAATTTTCAATCTTACTATTAGACTACAATGATTAATATTAATAAACCGAGTTTTTGACTGCTTTTCAATTTGTAATAATAAATATGGAACCTGATCTGCACTCCTAACTCCCTCTACATTCGTAAATTTGAATTATGGTAATATAAAAATAAGATTTCTATTTATGCATTAAATCTTATTTTCCCATAAACGCTTTTGATTGACGTTTAATCGACAGAAAATATACTGTCTTTTAAACTAAATTGATTGCCTCCTTGAGTTGATTTTGATAAAATAATTAAATCTCAAACCTTGGTTCCTCGCTGCTGGTGGTGGGTATCCCTTAATATTGGTATTCTTGATATATTTACTGTTTATCTTGTAATTTGTTACGTTAAAACTTGATATAACCTTTTGTTATTTATTTCAGTTGAACAATAGATCTTCTTTACACAATATATACTTTAAAATATTTATATTTAAAATGGGAAGCAATAATGACGCTCTCTGGCATCTGAATTTTATCAACAACCAACAATAAAATCATAATAAAAGCGGAAATGTTGCCCAAATTCATCTAATATTTGTTATCAAGGCATCCTTTCTTGACATTAATTAATACATATTTTGACATCTATGCTTCCGGTAAGTTGACAAAAAATCCTTATTCTTAAAAATGACATTTGGCCTAACCTTACTTTTTAATCTAATTATAGTCAATAATAAATTTATAAATTCATTAAGTTCATATGCTGCAATCTTGATTTAAAAGTTCCACAACACAAACACTGTCTCTGGTAAACTTCAGTTCATTGTTCACATAAATAAAATAATGAACTTACATCTAAATACATCATACAAAGGGTTTGTTTTGTTCATTATCTTTAGGTAATTGATTTTTATAACATAATTCTTTGGTATTTATTTCATGCTTAAGAGTTTAATCTATTTGCAGATAGGTTTTTGGCTCTTTTAATTTCATTTAAACTGAAATTCTTTCCAAATTTGCTAGTTATAAATTTTAAGAATTATAATTAATGATCATTTGAACAAATTATGGCATTATATCTTTCATTGCTTATCCAAATAACACTGACTAACAATAATAGTGAATGTGCTTGTATATTAATGTTATTATTTTGTTTTCTGTTTTAGTGTACAGTAAATATGTCGAACGATGTGGATATGTATACAATATACAGATAACCCATATGCATTACGTGTAAACCGTAAGTACTTTACTTACTACTGACCAGTGGTACTACTACTACCCCCCATTACTAATCTGATTCCCCAATTTTGTAGATCTGACCATCTACTTTATTGAAATAATAATCGAAACTTAGCTTTGTCATACTAGTTTCCGTCAAGGTTTTCATTTTTGTTTTTATAACTTTATATGGCCTTTGCAATTCTCAGCACAACATACATATATATATATATATATATATATATATATATATATATATATATATATATATATATATATATATATATATATATATAAACTTTTCAACTGACCTTGGATTTGGGTTCTGGGGGCCCTAATTCGCCTAATTCATTTGAAGAAATTTTCAGAAATCTGATTTTTTTTAATGATTTTTTTTAAACAATATAGACCGTAACGAACAGTGTCTACAATTAAAAGTTTTTTTAAACGCTTGAACATTTTAATTCAGTTTTTGTGGGACACACGCTTTGACACGCTAATGTCAAAGTTGCTACCTTAGCCTCCTAAAATTTGTAGCTACCCTCTAAAAGATTTTAAATAGGAATTGATTTGGCTGTAAACGCTACTAAATTCTCTTTCAATCGTGTACATGTTTTTGAAAAATCCTTGAAAATCTCGCGGAGTTAATTAAAAATCAAATTTTTGCCAGTCTCGTTCTTTACCAAAGCGTTATTTCTCCATGCGTTTTGAACCAATGCGTATAATTGGTAAAGTTGGATAATGAGAATATCTTATTACTGTTTTCAATTTATTATTCCAGAAAACTGGAACACAAGAAAAAGAATTTTCGTGAGTACGATGTTGACTTGCTCCTCTTCCATTGTACTAAAATCATGATGTATTCCATTCAGGAGCATGTCCAAATATATTTCCTATATTTAGTATTATATATTCGCCTATTAATTATACAACGTGCAATACAAAGAAGCGAAGCTTATACTTGCATACAACACAATTTATAGCATAGATGTAATGTTCTTTTTTTATATTTCAACAACACACCACGAAGGCTCACAGCCAAAATGCTATCGTACCGTGTGGCCAGACAGCGAAAATGTCGTCTACGTATCTTAAGCAACAGGTTGGTTTAAGTTGGGATGAATTAAGGGCTTCTGTCTCGAAGTTTTCCATGAAAATATTAGTCAATGCAGGAGAGAGTGGTGAACCCTTTAGAGCACCTCGAACTTGTTTGTAAAATTTATTCTGAAAAAGCAAATAAGTGTTAGATGTGCAGTGTTCTAGAGGAGCTAAGGTATCGTGTGAAATATTGTGTTTATTTTTGAGACTGTTGAAGGTTTCAGATAGAGGAATATTAGTGCATAGGGAAAAAAGCTAAGTAGGATGTCGTTTTGAGAAATGGTGTTGTTTTGAAGAAGGTCAATGAAATGGGTGGAGTTTTTGACATAGGATGTAGCGTTTTTTACTAATGGTTAGAGAGTTTTGGCTGGATGTTTTGCAAGTTTTTGTGGGGGTAAACGGTGGGCACTTACGATATGGCGAAGGGGCATAAGCCGATATGCATCCTATTAGAAACATTTTTATGAAAAGTCACTTCCATGTCGCACTTGCTGCGTCCAGACTTTTTTCTTTTTGTCAAGAAGCTTTGTGTAAATAATTATATCTCGGCAGGTGTAGTTTTTGTATGCATTTCTTGGATAGGTTCGTTCGCCGGGAAAGTCTGACCAGTTTTTCTAAAAAAAATTTAAGTTTATGCTCGGGAAATTTTTGTACTGTCTCAAAAAATAGTTATTCGATGGAATATGTGTAACGATTACGTTACTGCTTTAATTATTCAAAATAAAGCCGTAAGAGACTTAATTAATAGCCGACAATCCAATATCCCTAAGGCAATTCATGTTTTGATTTCAAAAAGTATTTTATGAAAAGTCGCTAATGTTTAACTACCCTGAACACCTTACTGCATTTCCAAATTGTACGTTAACATTCATTATATGTTTGCCATGGAAAACTACCTCGCATTATTACTGAACAAATATTTCCAGGAACGAAATAGGCATTTAAAATATACGTTAGAAATATTCGAGAACAAAATATTGTTTACCTGTAATTCTCCGGTGAGATCATCCAAGAAAGACGTTTGCGTGCAGGGAGAGAATTGCTGGCAAAGCCACCGATTGGAGGTCTCGTTTTATCGCATTTAAAGAATGGAGGCTAGAAAGAGCTCGCGCACAGCCACCAACCGTCACAGTAAAAAAATTTGCGCGCAGCGACTAAGCAGTTGCCGAACCCAAGACATTAGCGGTGAGTCTCTGCTGAGCTTTCTTAGAGGAGTGAACATCGTCCGCCTCGGTGGCTATTAAATTATCTTAACACAGGGTTGTAATGTGCTTTCTGTTATCTGTACTACCTAATGATATTGGCAGTGATTATTTACAGTAATTTAAACGATTTTCGAGTTTAAATAAACACAGTATTCAGCCTAAAAACGGGAGTTAAGTTGTGGTTTCTTTGTTCAGAACTGTTGATTTCTTGTCGTGATCAGAAAGAATTACTGGTTGTTATCGTACCTAAAGTCAATTGGTAGTGAATTTTACTTAAGCAAATATACGTTTTGACTGCGATTTGCAAAGTTTCCATCAAGCGAATTCGGAACATCGACATAGGTGTTGTAATATTGCAGGAGTAACACGCACCGGCCCAATAATCTCTGATGGGAAGTCCCAGTTTTTTCCCCACTTTTTCCGCTCTTGTTGGAGTCTGGAGTCTGTGTCAGGCACTCATGATTAATCCCACCTGGAGAGCATCTTCACAGGGTCACCAGCTAACTTTAATACCGAAAGATTGGTGAGTCTGAACATATATTTTCTCTGAATCAGCAGACTTTTCATGCCGAAATCTAACATGTTGTAATAACCTGAACTTTCAAAATCACGTAATCAAGTTTGAGCTTAAACAATGTCAGGGAGGTGCTGTCAAAGCAACTAAATAATTCCTGTTTAATCTCTAAGATTTTGTCAATTTTTTTTGTGTTGAATTTAAATGCATAGTTTTTATTTCCTTTTTATTTGTAATTAGCGAATTTTGTCTGTAAAATATCCAACCGATACCTGTTCTTTAACATCTCTTAGTCTTCATAACTAATGTAGAAATTTCACGTAGGATTATATATATATATATATATATATATATATATATATATATATATATATATATATATATATATAAATATTTGGAGCCCCACTCAAAGAACTGGGCAGAAATTTACTAGAAAACCTAGTAATTGAGTGTTTATTTTGAGCGATACTATAAGTAATTAACAGTAACATTTTAGTAATATGCAACTATTTTTATTTTATTGTTTTGGTACATGTAAGTAAATTAATGATTTCTTGCTCTTGAAATTCTTGCTATTTATCTGATTGTTATTTGTGAGCAATTAATGTTTATCTGAGATTTACCAACCATTTTTATTTCATTCTGTTTGCTATTCCAAATTTAATTTATATGAATAAATTTATATATTTTGTTATATTAAAGTATCTGTTTAATTGAAGAGAAATTCCTCCCTAGTATCTACTAGTCTGGAGAGCCCACAAATCTAGGACTCTGGGCAGTGCGAAGCAAGCAAAGGAAGAGAACGTGAGTATCAAACTATATCCAGATCTGTCAGCCTCCTAAAAAGTGCTGCTAATCTTAATAAATTTGATAATCTGATCTGAGATAGCTACTTTAGGGTAGGATGTTATAGGCAATTGTGACCTCACCATTGAGCAGATCTATATCCACCTGAGGTCAATCACATATACCAGGGTTCTCGTTCTCTAAAGTTTTTTCTTTGAAGGAGGTAACATATGGTACATGGTTTCTACTATAAAGGTTATATATTGTGCTAAATTTGATGCCTTTCATAAAAAACATATTAAACCTTAAAAACCTTTCTATAAAAATTCGCTACTATAACGCACTTGCTACGTCCAGACATTTTACACTTTCGATCACCTATACCTTGTTTACCAAATAGTTGTAGATAACTCAGCATCTCAGAAAATGTTGTCTTGAATGAATATTCATTCGTTCAGTGAATATCGGTGTTCGAAGCTGTAGACAATAAACCAGTAAATTCCTTATTCACGCAGCATCTTGAAGGCCTCAGAACTACTCGTACTACACAAACTCCATAGTCAATATGCATATCCCCGGAATTTGTCACTGTACAGGGAAAACAATGACATAAACTGAGAACACTCCATTTCGCTTTCAAGTTACACAGTCCTCACGACCATTTAATATTTCAGGGAAGCTCAGACAGATGAAAACCTATTAACTTTCTTTTTCAGCTATTCATTTCATCTGTCACTTTGCCCCCACAACAAAGAGAAACTTCATTAATTTTTCGTGACGATTTTGCATTAGGTATTCAGCAACGCAACCAGTTAAATTTATGTTCTCGGGGTGACTTCACTTGTCTCGTAGCCTTCCTTGACTCGAAAATGTTTATATGAAATTCTTGCTTGTTTTTCAGGGTATGTTAGTTTCTCCCAGCTGCCTTGATAATCTATATGGATCGTAGCCGTGTGGGACATGAATACTTCATGAGATCTGGGATGATTGAATAAGAAACAGAAAAAAAGCAGCTGACGTGGCAATTTTTTATGATGTTGTGCATAATTTAGTAAAATAACCAACATTTAAATAAAGTGAGTTAGCGGATTTGTTAATAAAGTGAGTAAGTAGATTTTTAAGTTACAAATTGTTGTAAAAAGTAGAACGGTCTTCAATAAATGCCCTGGAAAATGGCTTTAGGGTTTTTTAGTGAATTTTTGTAAATAAAATTAAGTAATGAAGAGCTCGCGACTTTTAAATTTTGAACAAATATCTTTAAACAAACTCGAACTAGGCTCTCTAAACACATATCCGGAGTCAGTTTCAATTTTAGTGAATTATCTTTAAAAATCACTAATCAGTAGATCATCATTATTGAATTTTGAAAAAATTTCTTCAAACGAGCGCGGACTACGCTGCCTAGAATACATATCCAGGGTCAATTTCAATTTTTATATATGTATGTATGTATGTATGTATTATATATGTATGTATGTATATATATATATATATATATATATATATATATATATATATATATATATATATATATATATATATATATATATATATATATATATATATATATATATATACGCAATAACTCAAAAAATAATGGGCCGATTTTGGTCAAATTCGGCACGTACCTTCCTTTTACAACTGGCTTGGATAAGTTCGTTAGCCAGGAAAATCGGTCAAGATTTTCCTGGAAATTTTTGCGTTTTCTTTCTAAAAAAAATTCATATCTCCGGAAATAACAAAGTGAGGGCAACCAAATTTCGTACGCGCATTTGAATAATAAAGATGAAACTATGTATCAAAACTTAGCTCTGGAAGTTAAAAGACAAAAAGTTATTGGCATTTAAAGAAAAAAGAAATGGGGTTTTCTACAAATCGTCAAAATCGCGATTTGTAACGTCCAACTTGGCAACATTTAGGCAAAGCACGTGAAACAAATACGTGTTATGTAAAGAAAATGTCACAAGAATAGTGTTCTGCAAACTCTTAAGTTTCAGCTTCAACCGTCATTTTCCTTCATTTTATTAAAATATATCTAGAAAATTCATTTCAAATAGGCACATTCTCTCATGCTTTGGCAGTAGTTTTAGTTAAGGTTATGGTTTATAGGTCTATAATTTTTAGCCAATTTTCGTAGAAAAAATTCGTTAATGAGGAGAACGCGACTTATAAATTTTAAAAAAGGTTTCTTCAAATGAGTGCAAACTAGACCCCCTATAATCCATATCCGTGGTTAGTTTGATTTTTTACCGGTTTACGTATATACAGGTGAGGCATTTCTACGGTAAAGCTCAATATAATTGTTATTATACAAGAGACGAGAAAAAGTTGTATAGGTTAATTATAAGGTGTCTTGAGCTGCATCTCATAATATTATTTTGACAATCACAGGATGGCCCTACAATTTTTTTGCACACCCTTATATTATTGCATTTTTACATTTTTCATCGAAAAATGATGCATGGGTGGACCAAAAAAAATCGAAACGCAGTAAGTGCGTTTTGGTAGCGATGTTTCATTAAATGCTTCAAATTTCAATAACTCAATTTGCTATTAAGCCAAGCTTTGTTGGCTAGGGAACTAGTTTTCTCGGAAACATTTTAACTTTATTTTCGGTTAATTTTTGTACATTTTCAAACAATAGGTTATTTTAATAAAATATGGTACATTGTTTCTACTATAGAAGTTATACAGGTAACCAGATTGATGCCTGCTTGTATTAGACATATTTGCTATTAAAAACATTTTTTATGAAAATCCACTTCCATAACACACTTGCTGCGTCCCGACTTTTTATATGTTTATATACACTGTGCCTATAAAGTAACCCATAAATTCAAAAAAAAAGAAAGACCATTATTAGGGAAAATTAAAAAAGAGATCGACTTTTATTTTCAAAAACTAAGAGAAGTGGAGTAACAATCATCCCGGAAGAACTGTTACGACATTTCATATCAGCAATATATTTTACGAAGCTAACTTGAAAGATGCCGTACCTTAACACTACCAATGGGGTTCGAAAAACTGGAATCGTTCTGCTCCATCCAGAAACTTTTACACATGCCGATTTTATAGCTGTAGAAGTTACGGACAAACTAGATGAAGAACCAAGCGCCTCTAGACGCCAAGGAAGTCCAGTTCCAGATCCGATTGCCCCAATCCAAGAAATTTCAGAAAAATGACACCAAGAAAGCCCTATTACAGGTCCGAGTTTACGCGCAGTTCCTGTCATTTTACATCACGAATTACTGGAAGAGGAAGGAAATGAAAACTAACCAGTTTCCGTTGCTCCCTCATTATGTCAAGTCAACTGGCTCTACAATATTACCGAGTACACGGTATGACAGCCTTGAAAAATAGAGGATGAGGAAAATTGTAGCGAAAAACAAAAAGAAAGAAAAGTACGAAGCAAGAATCAGTAAGGGTAAGGCACCCAAGACCCTTAAAATAAAAATTCAACGAAAGGAAGAAGCAAATCTGCTTCTCACATTCGTGAGAGTAGCAGTGAAAATTCTGATGACGTAGAATGCTTATTGTGAGGTGAAAAATTTAAATATTCAGTTGGTGGCAACGGTTGGATACAATGCTGTACATGTCGTGGGTGGGCGCGAAAATAATAAAAGCATGGAAACCACATTTTGTACGCAGGGTTTTATTATAAAAGGTAAACTATGCACCAAGATTTATATCATATATGGGCAACCCCCGGCCCCCGGGCCGGATCCTGCCCTCCACCAGCTTCAATCCGACTCGTGAGAGATTAATAAAATTCAAATAACGATAGCAATTCAAATCGATAAATAATATTATTAAGTGTGCGCAGTGGAACGCCACAGATCGAGTCAGAAATAATCGTTAGAAAGCGACAAACAGATAAACATTCGGGAAGCCGCCCGATGCGCTTGAAGCACTCGCGTACGATCGAGAGTATTCTAGTTGCTTATTGTGGGTAATATATAAACCGTTCAACTCGCGTGTTATCTCAGTACTTCTTAACAGCTGATAAAGTTTTCGTCGCATATTCGCGTACGGTCGAGAGTAGGACGCGGGAAATATTCAAGCAAGTTCTATCAACATGTCTGGTTTAAAAAAGCGGAAAGTGGACACAGAATGTCGTCAATTCCAAGACGAATGAATTGATGAATACTTTTTTATCTTGCACAGTGGTAAGCCTATGTGTTTGTTGTGGAAAGAAACAATTTCTGTTTCAAAAGAATACAATATGAAGCGGCATTACTTCAGCAAGCATTTCGCTCAATATAATTTACTCACGGGCCAGTTAAGAGAGGATAAAATGAAAAAACCCATTACCAATTTAGGGAAACAGGAACAAATGTTCCATTCAGAAAAATCAAATCTAGACAGTGTTATTAAAGCTAGCTTTATAATTAGTTTCAAAATAACGAAAACATCGAAGTTATTTTTTGAGAGACAGTTTGTTAAAGAGTGCCTAGTAGATGTTGCAGAACTCTTGTGCCCAGAAAAGAAGAAAGAGTTTGAAAAAGTGAGCTTATCGCGACGTACTGTTTTCTAACAAGATGTACTACCTCTAGTGACCTGTGCAGTAAAAGGGTGCATTCGCTCTGTTCCCTTGGTAGATCTGCTGGGGGCATAAGGTGGAGGAACTATGGAAAGAAGCTCCTCTGAGCAGTGCCGGTGCAGATATCTATAAAAGAGAGAGAGGTCACCAATGGCACGTCGATGGGCAAGGGATGGCAGCCTTTGGGTGAGGGTAGGGTCACCGATGAGACGTATAGCTCTCTTGTAAATGAAATCCAGGATAGCGAGTGTAGAAGCGGTAGCGGCACCCCAGATGCGGGAGCAGTGTTCGACGTTTGGCCTCATTTGTGAAGTATATAAGGTATACAGTTTAGCTGGTGAAAAGTATTTGCGAACCCGGAAGAGGAAATCTAATTTCTCAGCAGCCGCTTCTGCAATTGATGTGACATGTTGGTGCCAATTGAGATTTGGATCCACAGAAATGCCAACAAGTTAAAAGGACCCATTACTTTCAATAACTTGGTTGTTCATTGTGATGGGTCTAGGGCTGGTGTATCTCTTATGAGATAGAAAGCAAGACTGAGATTTGGTGGAATTGAATTGTACTTGATTGCTACTTCTCCAGTCTAATATTTTTTGGAGATCCGCAGAGACAAAACCCTCCATGAGTCTGCGATCCTCATCTAATTGGGCTAAAGAGACAGGCCTAGAATACTGCATATCTAAGTGGAGGGTCCTGTCGTCCGCGTAACTGTGAACTCGGTTGGATGTGCTAGAGAAGATAGTTGATGTGGAGAAGAAACAATGTAGGGGCTAAAGCTGAACTTTGAGAGACTCCTGTATTAATTGGATACAGTTTAGAGGAATCGCCATCCACGGCAACAGAAATGCTCCGGTTGGAGAGGAAATTTGCTGTCCAGGTAGAGAGTTATGGTGGTAGGCCATAGATCTGAAGTTTATTAAGGAGCGCTGCGTGCCAGACCTGGTCGAATGCTTTGAATATGTCTAGAGCGACAATCTGGGATTCACCGTGTAGGTCCATAGACTTGTTCCAAGAATGGGTGACAAAGGAAAGGAGGTCGGCAGTTGATCTGCGCTGACGGAATCCATACTGCCTGTCGTGTATTAGACTGTTTTTTAAGAAATTTTAGTAATTCGGTGTTGATATATTTTTCCATCACTTTAGAGACGACCGCAAGGAGAGAAATAGGCTAGAATTGCTAGGAAGCGCTTTGGGTCAATTCTTGGGGACGGGTGGTACTCGACGCGTTGTCGTATGAAAATATGAGTATTTTTCCCCTTATATTTTTCTTTAAGGTTAAAGTAATACTGTTTTACATTTTCTCTTACTTTCAATTTTAATTAAAAATAAGTATATAATTTAAATTTTATGTATTCTTTTTACCAAATTTTTCTGTGAAAAATATTTTGTTAGTGTTCGCAAATTTTTTGATGTCTTTGATTAAAAAAAAGACAATTTTCCCATTAAACTATTTGTATTAATATTCAGTACCATAACGCACTTACCTCGTCCAAGCTTTTTTCAAATTAGATTTTTACGGAAATTCGCTGCCGGAAAGCAGTTGCTACGTAAGTATTTTTCTTGATACTGAGTAGTTTATAAATGTACTGTCTTCCTTACGTATTTTCACTTGTAATATTTCTTTAGTAAAGCCACATTTTGCTAAAATAATCGATTACAAATGTTTTAGTGATCCTAGAGTTTTCCTAATGTAGACCAATTCAGTGTATTAATTTGTTTTATTAAAATAATGGTAATATTTTGCCATGTGAAATGTGGTATCAAAAATATTAGTAAAAGCAAGAAAGTATATACTCGTAAATCAAACTTTCTGTAGGTACATATGTTGCCTAAGTTAATAAGCATTGAAAAGTTAAAGGCGAATATTTCAAGAAGAACTTTGCTAAGAGCATTAGATTTTCATTTAAGTTACAAGACCTAAAGACCACCAAATCCCTTTTAGTGGTGCTTTTACCCTCAAAGAATATGAAACTCAAGCCACTAAGTTAAAGTTTTGTTTTGTTCTGTCAAATTGTGGTCAGCTTTATAACATTTCTAAAGTAAAAGTTCTGGAGAGCAGTATGTTTTAGATTTTGCTCGCTTTATTCTCTTTGTTTATAGTGACCCTTAGACTTTATGACTATATAGACAACAGTCGTGTTCAGTATATATATATATATATATATATATATATATATATATATATATATATATATATATATATATATATATATATAGTGTGTCCGACTTAAAACTTAACACACACATTTTTTGTTTCAGTTAATTTTCTTAAAAAAATTCAGTAATGAGGAGATCCTAGCTTTTGAATTGTGAAAAATTTCTTCAAATGAGCGCAAACTACGCCTCCTAGAATCATATCCAGGATCAGTTTCAATTTATATATATATATATATATATATATATATATATATATATATATATATATATATATATATATTGTTACGTTCTACGGGTTTCTGGATTTTTGATTAACAAAACACAGCTTTCAAACTACTAATTTATTATTACCAACTATTTTGCAACACCAGTATCAACTAAAATATTTCTCTTCTCTATTATTAAATGTCCATAGAACTATATTCCACTATTCACCTTCTATGATCGCTTCTTAAACACCAACAACACTTACTGCTGACTCGCTTAATACTCTATGATCACTTCTTTTACACCACAACTCAATACTGAACTAACTTATTCTGCGCACCGCTCGTCTATTTATACTGTCCATAGAGATTCTAGACCTTCTACACTATTCTACACCTGTCACTTCTGGTCCCTTCTAGAAATATCATTCCAGAGTGTTCGCTGTTACCAACACACTACCATAGAAGTAACAAAGTTCCTAAACTTAATTCTCATAGACAAATGTGATACTGCCACTCTCTTATATTCGATCGTCCCGGTCGAATTCTGATTTTTCTAGGTATGGTGTAAGTCTGTGCATATGGACCACCTTCATCTTGGTCTTCGAGCTTCTCCAAATTCGATAGACGTCATTGATCCTTTTGACCACTTTATAAGGACCTTCCCATAATTTCTGTAGTTTCGATGACCGTCCCTTACGTCGTACTGGATTGTAGAACCACACACGATCTCCTTCCTTAAAACCAGCTAAATTAGCTCGCATGTCATAACAGGTCTTCATGCTGTCGCTTTCTACTCGTATGTGCATTCTGACAGCAGAGGGAATGGTTTTCCTTCTCGTCAATATGTCAGAGCTTTCTTCAAGCGAAGTTCTTACGTGGTACTGGTTCTTCAGTGTAGTTGCTCTTGTTCTGGTGTTTCTACTTGCGCAAATATCTGGACGGGCCCTATTCATCCTGTCAACATCGACTCTGTTCCAATAAATGTGTTCACTGACCTTTTTCTGGGTTGCCTTCACATTTACATGGTCTTTACGTCCTTTATCTGGTACTTCTCTTATAATTTCTTCCCCGCTTCCTGCTGAGTGAGTAACTGGGTCATCTCTTTCTCTCACAGCTCTCTTCGCTGGAATGGCACTTTCACGGCAGACGTTGCTAATTTCTTGCAAACAGCCCACAAGAAAATTACGGGACCGGGCGTGAATAGGGGTTCTGAGCGGGGAAAAAGATAAAAAGGAAATGTGAGCGGAAAGTGCGAAAAAAACAGCTTAGTTGGAACACTATAAGCTGCCTTTATCCAATTTTGAAGCTCCACCTCCTTAAAATCCTGTCTACCGAGCGCAAAACCTCTAGATTCACCGCAGGTCCCATAACTTTCTTAGGGGTTGTTCCTAAGAATTTTTTCTTGTTTACGTTGTTATTGTTTTTGCATTGAAAATGATTGTAGGCAAGCAGAAGGGCAAGGAGAACCCCCAAGATTTTCAATTCATGTGTAAACTGTTATCTCATTTTATTTTTTTAATGATTTTGAGGTTGCCCTGTTTGTCAGTCTTTCACAGCAAGTTGCAATATTTCGTCATTTTCAAAAAGTACGGATACAGCAACAGTAAATAAGTGTTGAAAAGGGTCTGGATGCAGCAAGTATGGTAGAGAATTGTCGTAAAAATATTTCAAATCCGATAACTCACTAAATTTTCCATTAAGCTATAATCTTCAATCTTGAACCATGGTAAAACCTATGTAAACGCAGCGTGGGTGCTAAATTAAAGAAAAATAACATAATGAGTTTTGCGGATAACTACAAATTGGTTTTTAAAAACTTTTTGGTTGTTTATTGTTCGCAAAAACTATATATATATATATATATATATATATATATATATATATATAAACATATAAAAATTGAAACTAACCGCGGACATGGGTTCTTGGGGTCCTAGTTTGCGCACTTTGAAGGAATTTTTTCAAAATTCTGGATCTCCTCATTAGTGAATTTTTTTAAAGAAAATTAATTAATTTATATATATATATATATATATATATATATATATATATATATATATATATATATATATATATATATATATATATATATATTAAAATGGCTTGAATATGTTCGTTAGCTAGGAGGAGATCCAGAATTTTGAATTTTTAAAAAATTTCTTCGAAGTGCGCACACTAGGACCCCAAGAACCCATGTCCGCGGTAAGTTTCAATTTTTATATGTTTATATATATATATATATATATATATATATATATATATATATATATATATATATATATATATATATATATATATATATATATATATATATGTATATATATTTAAAAAGGCTTGAATAACTTCGTTAGCTAGGAGAATCTAAGAAGGTTTTCCGGGAAAATTTTGGGCTTTCTTTTGAAAAAAATCTCCAAAAATTAAAAAGCTATGGTAACCAATTTGGCACGCTGGTTTCCCTCATAAATAGTATCCTTTTTCCTAAAATTCAGATCTCTATTTTAAAAGACAAAGAAATTACAAGCCTCTTATTAAAAAAAAGTTGAAACGTCAAAATTGATAATTCTGGTAGTCGTACATCAGCGCATTAGCGCTTTGTGAGTTAAAAATACGGCTTGAAATGACTAACAAGCTCCTAGATCTGTGTCTCAGCTGTAATTTTCCTTCATTTCGTTAAAATATGAGAAAAAAAATAATTTTAAACAAAATTTGTATGGTGTAAATAATCAAGACGTTGGAAAATTAATATACTAGAGTATATACCTGTTGGTACATAGATCCGTCAAGTCGACAATGGCCGAGAGGTGAAGGAAGCAGTGTGGATTTAATAATTGACTCCTATAACACGCGTTCTAATCTCAGTTAGTTACTTCACTTTTTTTTTTAATTTTTTTAGTCTTATTTCGTTTTAACGTTGTCTGATCATAGTGTGTAATTCCGATGAATTTTTTAGCGAGTTTTTGTATAACAAATTCAATAAGGACGAGATGAAAACTTTTAAGACTTAATTCAATTTGAATAGCACATCTGGTTGTTTGTTATTGCCCTAACTTGTCCCGTGGCTTCACAAGTGCTTGTTCTTTTCTGCAACCGACTTCAATTTTTGACGCAGCAAGTGCATTATGGTAGCGAATTTTCATTAAAGATTCAAATTTCAATAGCTCAATTTGCTATTAACCTGACGCTCGTGGGCCAGGAACCAGTTTTTTCGGGAATATTTTAGGTTTATTTTCGGAAATTTTTGTACATTTTTAAACAATAAAGTTATTTTGATGATATATGGTACATTGTTTCTACTATATAGGTTATACTGTTTTAATTTTTAGTCTTATTTCATTTCACCGTTATCTGATCAGATTGTGTAATTCTGATGAATTTTTAGCGAGTTTTTGTACGACAAATTCAATTAGGACGAGATGAAAACTTTTAAGACTTAATTTAATTTGAATAGCACATCCGGTTGTTTGTTATTGCCCTAACTTAGTGAAACCTTCCCTTACTTAATACAGCCGTAGACTTTTCCCGTGTCTTCAGAAGTGCTTGCTCTTTTCCGCAATCGGTTTCAAGCTTTACTGGACGCATAAAGTGCGTTATGGTAGCGAATTTTCATGAACGTTTCAAATCTTAATAGCTTAATTTGCTAGTAACCTAACTTTCCTTGGCCAGGAACCAGTTTTTTCGAGAACATTTTAAGTTTATTTTCGGAAAATTTTTGTACATTTTTAAAAAATAAAGTCATTTTGATGAAATATGGTACATTGTTTCTACTATATAGGTTATAGTGGTAACCAAATTTCATGCCTGCTTTCTTTAAAAAAAAGGCATATTTGTCATTAAAAATATTTTTATCAAAATCCACTACCAAAACGCATTTGATGCGTCCAGACTTTTTTTAAAATTTTAAGTTATAAACGTGTTACCTTTTATTAAAACTATAAAGCTCATTTTTGCTTTCACTGTAAAAGTAAGAGCTTTAAACTCTAACAGGTGGAAAATGATAGTGTTAGATCGATTTATGTTACTATCTGTTGGAACAATACTATGTTATAATGTTATGAGGTAAACCACTTAAAAGATACAACAGGAAATCAATACTTTGATAGTTTAGTGGCAAGAATTGATGCGACAGTACAAAAAGTGATGGTCTCGTTCGAGCATTTAATCATTTCACGCTGGCGGCGACACAACAATTAGTTTCCATGAATTTCAGCTAACGAGCCAGCGCTATCGGTTAATTCCTGAGAGCGCGGTGCTTAAATTGTATCGCTTTACATCATAAAAGTTTTCTTCTGATCGATACCGTCCTCAAATATGTAATTATGACTAAACCACGACGTGTTAAAATACTAGTGATTAACTGCCTAATTTTGTTTACTCCCCTTACTCCCAATTCAATATGTTTATCTAAGAATAACAATAGCAGGTCTTGCTCTCCATTGTCTACTTGCTGCAACTTTTTTTATATTTCAACAACACACTATGAGGGCTGACAGCATAAATACTATCGTACCGTGGGTGTCGACAAGGGGGAAAGAGGCAACTTGTTAATTCTGGACTTGAAGGTTTGAAGGTTCGGAGGAGAAGAAAAAACATGTGCCGGCAAGGAATTCCACAACTTGGAAGTCCTCGGGACAGAAGAGCGGACATAACAATATGTTCTATGTCTGGTGACCTGGACAGTAAAAATGGTGCATTCGCTTTGTTCGTCTGGTAGATCTGTTGGGATTTGCAGGTGAAGGAACTATAAAAGAAAGCTCCTCTGAGCAGTGCCCGAGCAGATACTTATAAAAGAGAGAGAGAGAGAGATAGAGAGAGGAGAGAGAGAGAGGTCACCAACGGTACGTCGGTGGGCAAGGGATGGAAGCCTTTGGGTGAGGATAGGGTCACCAATGAGACGTATAGCTCTCTTCTAAATGGAGTCCAGGATAGCGAGTGTAGAAGCGGCAGCGGCTTGAGAGGGCTCTGTTTTTGATGTGGTTATTAAACGAGTTTTTGCCTCAAACGGAATGCTGGCATAGCGGTTTCTTGCGTCGTTAAATGTTTGGCGGTTTTCTTGACTGAGATTACGTAGAAGCGTTTTGTGAGCTTTGACCTTTTCACGTCTGGCGTTGTCACAGGATTTAGAATACCAGGGCTTTTGAGTGGCAGAAGAGAGCGACCAAGGGGGCGGTGACTGATATCTTATAGCAGTCAGGATTTGTAGTAAGAAGAAGACCCAAGGGATTTGAGCTGTGTGTTGGAATGCGAGGAAAGTAAGTAGGTTGCTGAACCATATTGGCTAAATAATTGCTGACTGCAAAGGCCTCCGCTGCTCTCCCTTTTGGATTGGTTTTTGAAGATCCTAGCCATTCCTTATTATGGGCATTGAAGTCACCAAGAATAGTGACCTCGAAGGAAGAATATTCAGAAACTTCGAAAGTATGAATTGGATTCTTTCGAAGCTTGTTCAATTTCGGGGTCGTAATTGCCTACGAAGCTCAGTACCCCGTCATTCTCAACTTGAAATTCTGCAACAACTGTAGACTTGTTAATATTATTTTCTTTTAAAACATTCACTTCTTCGGCAAGTTGAAGTATCCTACTTCTAGCAGACATAATGTCGTGCTGAAATAACAAATTAAAAATAATGTAAGTTTATAAATTTCACCGACAAGAAATTGAAACTACGGTAAGAGTGCAATACTTGGCGATAATTTTATGAAAAAGTAAAAAAAAAATCCATGCCTAATAAGAACGAGGAAATTATGAAAGTCCCAGGTTAATTAAAAACAACATTAGAATTCAAACTAGCAATGCACGTATTTCCAAAGATAATTTCAGAGCACGTTTTTCAACTCACAAGGTCAAATATAAATAATTATTTTATATCAAAATTCTTATTTACTATTTCCAAGGTAAAAAATAACAGAACAAGGCTATACTCCCGACTGAATTTATTTAGTAAAAGCCCTACGCGTTTCGGCCCATTTATCTGGCCATCCTCAGAGGCTTCCTGAAACGTTACAAAAGGTGGTTGTGTCAGAAACAAAGTTTCTGGTAGGTCGGCAAGTATCACACGAGACAAGCAGTTACAAAATTCTAAACAGTCTTACAAGCAAAGTCTAAATAGAAACTAAAGTCAACGTTAACATGCTCTACAACAGTTACATTTATAAAATCAGAGCTAAAAGCTTAAAGTTGAGAAGTTAAAAACATCAAAATGTCCAAAGCTTGGTATATGCACCTCCAAGCAGCAAAAACAACAATACAAAAGCAGTAAAATTGCAAAAAACGGGTAGAAACACGTGTAAATTAAGTTTAAAAGTGCACACCACAATCTAAGGTCTCTAAACAAATGGATAAAGAAGCTGCCAAGGCAGGCTGCACAACCAGAGCAGAACTTTCAGAGAAAAACACTGAGTTAAACTTATGATACCTATAAAGAATAAAACCAAAATGACCAAACATACTTACGTTCTGTTTTAGTGAATTTTCTTAAAAAAAATTCACTAATGAGGAGATCTCGACTTTCGAATTTTGAAAAAATTTCTTCAAATGAGCGCTATATAGGACCCCCGGAACCCAAATCCGAGGTCAGTTTCAGACTTTATATGTTTATATATATATATATATATATATATATATATATATATATATATATATATATATATATATATATATATATATATATATATATATATATATATATATATATATATATATATATATATATATATATATATATATATATATATATTTATGTGTCACACCTATAACTTAAAAAATAATGGGCCGATTTTGATAAAATTTGGCACATACCTTCCTTTCGCAAGTCGCTTGGATAAGTTCGTTAGCCAGGAAAATCCGCCGAGGTTTTCCCGGAAAATTTTGTGTTTTCTTTCAAAAAAAAATCGAAAAAAATTTATATTTCCAAAATTAACAAAGTAAGGGCAACCAAATTTCATACGTGGGTTTATATCATTAAAGGAAAGTCACCTACCAAAATTTAGCTCTGTAGGTTAAATGACAAAAAAGTTACAGGCATTCAAAGAAAAATAAATTTGGGTTCTCCTCAAAACGTCAAAATCGCGATTTTAAACGTCAAAATTGGTGAGTACCTTCCTTTTGCAAGTGGCTTGGATATGTTCGTTATTTAGGAAAATCCGACGTGGGTTTCCCGGAAAATTTTGTGTTTTCTTTCGAAAAAAATGTATATCTCCAAAATTAACAAAGTAAGGGCAACCAAATTTTATACGCGGGTTTATATCATTATAGGGAAGTTACCTACCAAAATTTAGCTCTGTAGGTCAAAAGACAAAAAAGTTATAGGCATTTAAACAAAAATAAATTGGGGTTTTTCACAAAACGTCAAAGTTGAGATTTAAACGTCAAAATTGGCAACATTTAGGAAAAGAACTTGAATCTAATACCGGCTATGGAAATAAAATGTCTCAAGAAGAATGTTTTACAAACCCTGAAGTCTTAGCTTCAACCGTCATTGTCCTTCATTTTAATAAAATGTTTCCAGAAAATTTATTTCAAATAGACCCTTTCTCTGACACTTGGCAGTAGTCTTAGCTATAGAGTTTATCGTTAAGAGGGGGGGTTCAATAATATGCTTAAAATACACTATATTTGTAGCTTGTTGAACTGTCCCAATTAAAGCCTTAGACTGAAAATATAGTATACAATAGATAGATTGAGGTTTGAGGAAGGCAATAAAGATTTTTGTAAGCAAATATCCCGTTTATAACGAAAATACAACGTTTTTGCCAAACCATGATTTGACAATTTTTTGTCACAGAATTAGCTCAAAATCACTCTTTGCCTAGATTAGGTATCCAAGAATAAGTTTCTTAAATTTCAGGTCTTTTGGATTCCAAATAAAAACGTAATGCAAAGTGAAATGTAAAATATGACATACCTTAATTATTTAGTCAATATGTGTTGTCAAACTAGCGCGTTTCGGCACCATCCGTAGACCAGCTATTTTCTAAAAGATGGCGCACTAAAATTGTGATTCCACGAACGCATTTCATTTTCGTTCATAATATGTCAAATCATCTTTAAGGTTACATGCCATTAGTAACATTTGAATTTTATTTAAGACCGAAACAGTCTACACTCGAATATGTTTCAGCGATCGGCGAAATAAATCAATCAATTCTGCAATTTGCTATTTAGCTAGCCACTTACATTTAATTTCCGATACCAAATTCCTGACGGTAAGGTGTTGTATGTGTAAATACAATGTAAAGAATTCGTTTATTACGAAGCGTCGGTAGCTCATTGGAAGAGTACTTTGTGTGTTAAGCGGACGATGCTGGTTCGAGTCCGGCCCGGTCCGTTTCTGCTTTTAGTGAATTTTTATTGGGAAAAATTAACTAAATTCAAATGGAGAGGTATCTATGGTGAGATTTGACAAACATTTTTTTCAAATGACTGCGAAATAGGACTCATAGGACAAATATCCTGCGTCAGTTTCAATTTTTATATGTTTATATAAATATAATATAAATAAAAATTTTAAGTTTTCTTTCGAAAAAAATGTTTATCTCCGAAAATTACAAAGCTATTTTGATGAAATTTATGTGAATATGTTGTCTTGGTAAAGGCCTTACCACGTGCCAAAATTCAACCTTCTAGGTTTATAGAAAATTGAGTTATTCAAATTTGAAGCATTTAATGAAAATTGATTACCATAACGCACTTGCTGCGTTCAGACTTTTTTTGCTTCCGCGACTTAAGCGGTTTGACCTTTGCTTTTTTTATATTTAAAAAATGGTTAATCTTGCTGGTGCGTATGGATGCAGTAATGAATATAATTCATAAAAACTAATTTCTTTCTTTTGTGCAAGTAAAAGATATTTAACGGTAATTATGCAGATGATCGGCATACGTGAGTTTTGAAAAATATTTCAGTAAACATGCTTAAAAGACTCAATGTGTGCATAAGCAACAAGATATATGTTGTGGAATCAACCCCTCCAAAAGTTACGAGACCCGGAGTGAATAGGGATGCTCGGCGGAGAAGGAAATATAAAGGAAAAATCAGTAAAAACAACTTAGTTCGACCTCTATAAGCAGCCTTTTCACTTTTTGTATCAACACTTTCTCCTAAACATGTTTTTCCCCTGCACCACGTATATTTGCTCCTAGTCCCCCGCAGCTTTTTGGGGGTTGAAGGGACACCATTTTTCATGTTTATGCACTAAACACTCTACGAAGCAGACCTGAACGACCTAACCTGACCTAACCTGACCTGACCTGATCCGGACCTGACCCGGATCCTTTTACCTAACCCATACCTAACCCTGGACTGACAAAAAAACGTAGAAGAAAACCGAAAAGCAGAATAACGTGCATTTTAAAAAAAAATCTTATGTTTTAAAATATTTTTGATACCGCTAGCTATTCCTCGAGACACAGTATCAATGGGCTCTATCCTGAATCTATATAAGCTACACAAACAAATTTTGTTAAAAAATAAAAAACTATAGTGAAAAAGCAAAAGCGACTACTTAAAAACTCAAAGACGCAGCAAGTGCGTTATGGTAGTGAATTTTCATAGAAATGATCTGGCACCAAATATTTTATTATAACTTTTTTTTCTTGCAACATAGAAATCTAAATTTTTGTGTATAGTTTACTTTTTAGTGAATTTTCTTTAAAAAAATTCACTAATGAGGAGATCCCGACTTTTAAATTTTGAAAAAATTTCTTCAAATGAGCGCTAATTAGGCCCCCCAGAACACATATCCAGGGTCGGTTTAAATTTTTATATGTTTATATATATATATATATATATATATATATATATATATATATATATATATATATATATATATATATATATATATATATATATATATATATATATATATATATATATATATATATATATATATATATATATGATACATATATATATATATATATATATATATATATATATATATATATATATATATATATATGTATCACACCGATAACTCAAAAAATAATGGGCCGATTTTGATTAAATTTGGTGAATAAATTCCTTTTGCAAATGGCTTGGATAAGTTCGTTAGCCAGGAAAATCGTTCTAGGTTTTCCCGGAAAATTTTGTGTTTTCTTTCGAAAAAAATATATATCTCCGGAATTAACAAAGTAAGGGCAACCAAATTTCATATGCGGATTTATATCATTATAGGCAAGTTGCCTACCAAAATTTAGCCATGTAGGTTAAAGGATAAAAAATTTACAGACATTCAAAGAAAAATAAATTTGGATTTTCCTCAAATCGTCAAAATTGCGATTTTAAACGTCAAAATTGGTGAGTACATTCCTTTCGCAAGTCGCTTGGATAATTTTGTTAGCCAGGAAAATCCTCCGAGGTTTTCCCGGAAAAATTTGTGTTTTCTTTCGCAAAATATTTATATCTCCAAAATTAACAAAGTAAAGGCAACCAAAATGGTTAATCTTGCTGGTGCGTATGGATGCAGTAATGAATATAATTCATAAAAACTAATTTCTTTCTTTTGTGCAAGTAAAAGATATTTAACGGTAATTATGCAGATGATCGGCATACGTGAGTTTTGAAAAATATTTCAGTAAACATGCTTAAAAGACTCAATGTGTGCATAAGCAACAAGATATATGTTGTGGAATCAACCCCTCCAATAGTTACGAGACCCGGAGTGAATAGGGATGCTCGGCGGAGAAGGAAATATAAAGGAAAAATCAGTAAAAACAACTTAGTTCGACCTCTATAAGCAGCCTTTTCACTTTTTGTATCAACACTTTCTCCTAAACATGTTTTTCCCCTGCACCACGTATATTTGCTCCTAGTCCCCCGCAGCTTTTTGGGGGTTGAAGGGACACCATTTTTCATGTTTATGCACTAAACACTCTACGAAGCAGACCTGAACGACCTAACCTGACCTAACCTGACCTGACCTGATCCGGACCTGACCCGGATCCTTTTACCTAACCCATACCTAACCCTGGACTGACAAAAAAACGTAGAAGAAAACCGAAAAGCAGAATAACATGCATTTTAAAAAAAAATCTTATGATTTAAAATATTTTTGATACCGCTAGCTATTCCTCGAGACACAGTATCAATGGGCTCTATCCTGAATCTATATAAGCTACACAAACAAATTTTGTTAAAAAATAAAAAACTATAGTGAAAAAGCAAAAGCGACTACTTAAAAACTCAAAGACGCAGCAAGTGCGTTATGGTAGTGAATTTTCATAGAAATGATCTGGCACCAAATATTTTATTATAACTTTTTTTTCTTGCAACATAGAAATCTAAATTTTTGTGTATAGTTTACTTTTTAGTGAATTTTCTTTAAAAAAATTCACTAATGAGGAGATCCCGAGTTTTAAATTTTGAAAAAATTTCTTCAAATGAGCGCTAATTAGGCCCCCCAGAACACATATCCAGGGTCGGTTTAAATTTTTATATGTTTATATATATATATATATATATATATATATATATATATATATATATATATATATATATATATATATATATGATACATATATATATATATATATATATATATATATATATATATATATATATATATATATATATGTATCACACCGATAACTCAAAAATAATGGGCCGATTTTGATTAAATTTGGTGAATAAATTCCTTTTGCAAATGGCTTGGATAAGTTCGTTAGCCAGGAAAATCGGTCCAGGTTTTCCCGGAAAATTTTGTGTTTTCTTTCGAAAAAAATATATATCTCCGGAATTAACAAAGTAAGGGCAACCAAATTTCATATGCGGATTTATATCATTATAGACAAGTTACCTACCAAAATTTAGCTCTGTAGGTTAAAGGATAAAAAAGTTACAGACATTCAAAGAAAAATAAATTTGGATTTTCCTCAAAACGTCAAAATTGCGATTTTAAACGTCAAAATTGGTGAGTACATTCCTTTCGCAAGTCGCTTGGATAATTTTGTTAGCCAGGAAAATCCTCCGAGGTTTTCCCGGAAAAATTTGTGTTTTCTTTCGCAAAATATTTATATCTCCAAAATTAACAAAGTAAAGGCAACCAAATTTGGTAAGCTGGTTTATATCGTTATAGGTGTGCCACCTACCAAAATTTAGCTCTGTAGGTCAAAAGACAAAAAAGTTATGGGCATTTAAAGAAAAATAAATTGGGGGTTTCCTCAAAACGTCAAAGTGACAATTGAAAACGTCAAAATTCGCAACATTTAGGCAAATAACTTGAATCTAATACGATCTATGGAAAGAAAATGTCTCAAGAAGAATGTTTTACATACACCGAACTCTTAGTTTCAACCGTCATTGTCCTTCATTTTACTAAAATGTTTCCAGAAAATTCATTTCTAATAGACCCTTTCTCTGATGCTTGGCAGTAGCCTTAGCTATAGAGTTTATTGTTTAATGGTATATAATTTTTGTCGAATTTTCGTAAAAAATCAATAAAGCTCAATATATTCGTTATTATACAAGATATGAAAAAATATTTTATACATTAATTATACGGTGTTTTGAGCTACATCTTAAAAAATTATTGCGACAATCACAGGATGGCCCATAAGTCGTTGGTGATACAAATAATTTTTTTTTGTCGAAAACGCCTAATTTTTTTGCATTTTCCATCGAAATATAATGCATGTTTGTAAGTTAAGAAATTCTGGAGGCAGCAAGTGCGTTGTGGTTGCGAATTTTGATTAAATGCTTCATATTTGAAAAGCTCAATTTGCTATTAACCTATAAGGTTGACCAGGGAACGGATTTTTTCAGTAACACTTTTGGTTTACTTTTGGAAATTTCTGTACCTTTTCAAACAATCAAGTTATTTTGATGAAACATGGCACATTGTTTTTACTATATATGTTATACTGGTAATCAAATTTGATGCCTGCTTTTTCTGTATAGGTTATACTGGTAACCAAAATTGATGTCTGCTTTCTTAAAAAGAAAACACACATATTTGCAATAAAAACATTTTTATGAAAATTCACTACCATAACGCACTTGCTGCGTCCCGAGATTTTTTATAACAGGAACTGAACTTTACAAGAAATCTATCATAGTGGCTGTTTTCATCGACTGTCGCTTTTGTTTCCTTGCACTATATAGGTAAAGGCGGAATTAGAAGCATTGAAACCTCAAATTACAGCAATGGACAAACGGCAACACAAATAAAAATTTCGCATTTGAAATGGAGGACAGTTAAAAGCCGAATATCTGAAGTGAACGGGAAGGGGCAAACAAATGAGGTACGACTTTTAGCTACAAGTGACAGACAAGTGACATCGACAACTACCCGGCCGTGCCGAGCAGCACAGAACAAGTAACATTTCCGGGCTCTTTGACTCCACAGAATACTTTGGTTTTTCACTGTAGATGGCACTAGTTCAGTATATTTCTATAAATTGGCGGAAAGTTAATCTCACTGGTATTAGAAGCATTTAGAACGGTGTTGTTGGAGTTGTAGGTGAATCTGTAGATTTACATCTCTTCAAGAACGAACTGCTCAGTTCCAAAAGTAGATGGGTGAAGGATTTTAACATTATTTTCCTTATCGAAGACATGACCAGTCTCTCTAAGGTAGCAACCAAAAGATAAAGTGACGTTATCAGCATTGTTTCTGCTCCTGAGATGTTCGGAAATTCTGGTGTTTAGGATTCTCCCAGTTCTACCAATATACACAGTGTTGCAATTAGGATCTTCACAGCTAACGCAATAAACTCCTGACTTCTTCAAGAGAGGGATGTCGTCTTTATTGTGAACTAACATCTTGTTCAGGGTGTTCTTAGATTTATAAGCGAATTTAACATTGTCTCTCTTCAAAACTTTTGTGATGGCACTAGTAATGGGTCCACAATATGTCAACGGAAAGTAGCCAATGTTGTCAAACTGAGATGCTGGGATGACTGAACTGTCTTCTCTTAGAATTTGGCGACTTTTCTTCCTGATCAGTCTATCGACAATGCTGATAGGATAATCATTGTTAGTGGCTAATTGCTTGATAATATTTAGCTCATTATCAAACTTTAACTGTGACATAGGGATTCTAAAAAGCATGTCTATCAAAAACCTCAAGGACGCCAGTTTATGAGAGATGTGATGACATGATCTGAATGGAATTAAGTGGTCTGCTTGGGTTAGTTTTCTAAAAATTTCAAACTCAATATTGTTGATGGATCTCATCAATTTCAGATCCAGAAAGCTAATGAAACCATTTTCTTCCAACTCCATAGTAAAGTTCATGTTGACATGAAAGCCGTTTAGCCAAGTCAAGAAATGATGTAGTTGCTCTGTGGGACCCGACCAGACAACAAGTATGTCATTCACGTAACGTGTCCAGGACGAGATAAAGTCTTGAAACGGATTATAATCCTTGAAAATAAGATCCTTCTCGAAGAAGATCATGAAGACCTCTGCACAAAGGGGGGACAAACTCAAAAAATACTCCACTGATTTAAACGTAACTAGGCACATATCTTCATTTTGTCAAAATCCCGGACAAGTTTGTAAATCAGCTATAACCCACATTTTCCCCCAAAAATGTACAAAAATATTTTTGAATGCATTATATTTTTGAAAGTATTAGAGTTACTGGAATGCCACTTCACATGTAGCTAGATGTGATGTAAATGAACCCCTGTGTTGAATTTTAAGTAATATGGTTCACAAAATTTTTAGTTTCTTCCGAATTGAAATGTCTTAAGTGCTGCTTATAGTTCAATGCCTGACAGAGACAGAGCAGTCAGCTGTCACGCGATTATTGATACATACCACAGGTATAAATGATAAATCAAAGATAATCAAACAATACAAATAACACGCGTAAAACATACTACCCGAACTAGCGATCGAAAAAGCTCGGTCACAAAAATGATAAAATAAAATTAATGCAATTTAAAATAATGTTCCCTTTGCACCAAATACGAGACCGATTAGTTAACTTTGAAAAGAAATTTAGATTTATTATTATTGATTTACGCAAGTTCTAGAGCTGGTCAGCTCTTTAATAGTTGGCTGGTGTGGTATACTTGCAATATGGTAGGTGGTAGTGAAACTTTCTTTTACGTGATAGTAAATGATTTTTTTCACGCCCGAGGAGGTACCACCCCTTACATCAAGGGGCCAGTTAAGTCCCAACGGACGTTTCCGGTTCTGGTGTATGAGTCGGTTTCCCTTATAAGCAAAAATGATGATGGCTCCTCCTTGTACAAAAGATTCCGGATGTAAAATACCCCTCCATTCGGGTATCCGGGAGAGGGGTGTACAGGGGGCGCCAGCATCAAGATTTAACATATCCTTCTCGAATATATGTGGGCTAAACTCTAACCTGAGCTCCGTCCATCATTTTCTCCAGGCTAATAGGCCCCAACTCCTCTTCATCACCGAA
Organism: Tillus elongatus; assembly: GCA_964006375.1. Taxonomy (NCBI): domain Eukaryota; kingdom Metazoa; phylum Arthropoda; class Insecta; order Coleoptera; family Cleridae; genus Tillus; species Tillus elongatus. Next base: position 167,184,188 of record OZ023266.1, read on the forward strand.
ACTCAAATCACTGCCAAAACAGCCATTAATCACCTTAATTTCCCGGGGTATGAGCTCCTTACTTCCTTTAGATTGCATGGAGGCGTGTGCGCGTATGGCCGTAGCAATCCACCCTGCACCAGACTCCCCAATTTAGAAGCTGGAAGAAAAGACATACTATGGATAAAACTCTCTCTCAGGACTGCAACTAAATTCATCTGTTGAATTTACCGGTCACCTTCTAACAACAACTTTGTCCAGCTCTTTGACTACCTTTCTAAAAAAACCGAACATCTGATTTCTGAATATCCTTCCTCCGAGGTAACTATTATTGGTGACTTCAACGTCCATAATAAGGAATGTGTAGGATATTCAAAAACCGATCCACAAGGAAGAGCAGCGGAGGCCTTTGCAGTCAGCAATTCTTTAGCCAATATGGTTCAGCAACCTACTTACTTTCCTCGTATCCCAACACACAGCTCAAATCCTTTGGATCTCCTCCTTACTACAAATCCTGACTGCTATAAGATATCAGTCACCACCCCCCTGGGTCGCTCAGTCGACGGCACGGTCACTACTTCCTGCCCAATGCAACCCGTGGTCACAGTCATCACACCCACGTATCGTTTGGTACTACAACTCCGCGAACTGGGACGAAATGCGAGACTACTTTTCTTCATTTCCATGGACGTCTGTCTGCTTTTCTCATCTTGACCCCTCTGATATCTCACAAAACGTCATCGAAATTATCCAAGCTGGCATGGAATTATTTATTCCACGTACACAGAAAACCTCTGCAGCCACTCAAAAGTCCTGGTTCTCTAAATCCTGTGACAAGGCCAGACTTAAAAAGGCCAAAGCTCACAAAAAGCTTCTACACAATCCCAGTCAAGAAAACCGTCAAGCATTTAACGACGCAAGAAACCGCTATGTCTGCATTCTTTCTGAGGCCAAACACTCGTTTAATAACCACATTAAAACAAAGTCCTCTCAAGCTCTAGAGGCAGCAAACCCTTCTGGACTCTTGCTAAATCTATTGGGAATAATTTCTGCAAGAGCACGTTCCCACCTCTTGTCTCAGGGGATGAAATTGTTTCTACCGCCCTGGGCAAGGCTGAACTTTTGCCTCGTTGTTCGCCAGCAATTCTACTCTCATCCCATTTATGTCGCGCATAAAATGACGGATATCATTTTCAAAACTAAAAAGGTACGAAAGATGCTCTCTTCTCTTAATACCAGGAAAACATCTGGCCTTGACGAGCTCCCAGCAATTTTTCTCAAAAAATGCGCACCAGAACTTGCTCATGTCCTGACTCGTCTGTTTCAGACATCTTACAATAGAGGCATATTCCCTAGTAACTGGAAAACTGCTCGAGTACAACCCGTCCCCAAGGAAGGATACAAAGCGCTTCCTAGCAATACAGGCCGATTTCTCTCCTTTCAGTCGTCTCTAAAGTGATGGAAAAGTATAAAAACACCGAATTACTAAAATTTCTTGAAAAACACAGTCTAATCGATGACAGGCAGTATGGATTCCGTCAGCGCAGATCAACTGCCGACCTTCTTTCCTTTGTCACCCATTCTTGAAACAAGTCTATGGAACTACACGGTGAATCCCAGATTGTCGCTCTAGACATCAAATATACAATACTCTAGCCTGCCTCTTTAGCCCAATTAGATGAGGATCGCAGACTCATGGAGGGTTCTATCTCCGCGGATCTCAAAAAAAATAGACTGAGGAAGTATAAATCTTGTATAATTCAACCCCACCAAATCACAGACTTGCTTTCTTTCTCATAAGAGATACACCAGCTCTAGATTCATCACAATAAACAACCAAGTTATCCAAAGTAATGAGTCCTTTTCACTTGTTGGCATTTCTGTGGATCGAAATCTCAATTAGCACCAACAAGTCACATCAATTGCAGAAGCTGCTGCTAAGAAATTTGGTTTCCTTTTCCGGGCTGGCAAATAGTTTTCACCAGCTAATCTCTATACCATATATACTTCACAAATAAGACCAAACCTCGAATACTGCTCCCACATCTGGGGTGCTGCTGCTGCTTCTACACTCGCTATCCTGGATTCCATTCAGAAGAGAGCTATACGTTTCATCGGTGACCCTACCCCCACCCAAAGGCTGCCATCCCTTGCCCACCGACGTGCCGTTGGTGACCTCTCTCTCTCTTTTATAGATATCTGCACGGGCACTGCTCAGGGGAGGTTTCTTCCATAGTTCCTCCACCTGCTGCCCCTAACAGATCTACCAGGGGAACAGAGCGAAGGCACCCTTTTACTGCCCAGGTAACCAGACATTGAACATCTTGTTATGCCCGCTCTTTTGTCCCGAGGACTTTTAAGTTGTGGAATTCCTTGCCGGCACATGTTTTTCCTTCTCCCCCGAACCTCCAAACCTTCAAGTCTAGAATTAACAAGTTGCCTCTTTCCCCCTTGTCGACACCCACGGTACGATAGTATTTAGGCGGTAAACCCTCGTGGTGTGTTGTTGAAATAAAAATAAATAAAAAAAGATTGTATGTTTGTAGATATATACACTTTTCTTCATGAATTTGCTCAAGCTGTTCCATGTATCTCTCAAAACGTATTACTATGTAAAATTGAGCAAGTTGCTTTTGGGGCTTATAGGAGCGGATTATTATGAATTTCTATAATAGATGGAATCTAAAACTTGACAGGAACCAATATTTAATATCCTGCCGCTTCTTTATAAAACAATGCGTATAATTAAGGGGTTAAATAACATAATCTAACAGCGACCAACATTCTAGATATGTACTCGAGGTGTTTTTCAATAATTTAATGTCTTTGTATCGTGTAACAAATGCTGCCAATGCACAAAATAACACTTTCGTTTCCACCTGAACATTTTAATCACTTCACGCCGAAAGCGACACACCAATTAGTTTCTATGGATTTCAGTTAACGAGTTGGAGTATCGTTTAACTTCTGAGAGGAACGTGTACACCAGAGCCTTATTTAAGGGAAGTTACGCTGTAATCGATATTTAAATCAACTGTGTAATAATTATAACCGGTACGTGATACGGGACAATAAATCAACCTGACTGTTACGCAAATGACTTTCTAAAAACACTTGCATCCAACAATGTAGCGCATTCAATGCCACATTAATAATAAATTAACAATAAATCATCCCTATTTTGCATAAAGGTGTCTGTTTTGGGAATTTCTTTTCTTCTTTTGCCTTTGTTCATTGTGCTGAAAATGTTTTAAATTATTTTTGAATTCTTGTTTTCTTACAGAAAATGTAATAAGCATATCAAAAACACATTTGAAATTCTCCATGCAATATAAAGATATAAAGATAGATATAATATCTGATGGGACCGCCTTGACATTTCTGATTAGTGGCTGTTGAAATGGCGACTCAGTCCTTGGTGAATTTTCAAAAAAAAAAAAACTAATGAGGAGTTCATATCTTAAGAAATTTGTATTTTTTTTAAACGAGCGGGAACTATACTTCTTCTTCTTCAAGTGCCGTCTCCTCTTAGAAGGTTGGCTATCATCATGGCTACTCTCACTTTTGATTCTGCAGCTCAGAACAACTCAACGGAACTACATTTTCTCAGGTTATTTAGCCAGGAAATGCGTCTTCTTCCTCTGCTTCTCTTTCCCCGTATATTTCCCTGCATAATATTCTGCAACAATACATATTTCTCTCCCCTCATCACGTGGCCCAGATATTGCAGCTTCCTTATTTTAATTGTGTTCAACATTTCTTTTTCTTTTCTCATTCTTCCCAGTATCTGCTCATTTGTTACCATGTCCACCCAACTTATCCTCAAGATCCTTCTATATGACCACATCTCAAATGCCTCCAGTCGATCACTTATATCTTTCTTTAACGTCCATGATTCCATCCCATATAACAACACCGAGAAAACGTAGCATCTCAATATTCTGACTCTAAGTTGTAAGTTAAGATTTCTACTGCATATCACGCTTCTCATTCTGTTAAATATGTTTCTGGCTTGTACAATTCTTGATTTAATTTCTTCAGTGTACTCATTGACAGTTGTTCCCAGGTACCTGTACTTACTGACTTTCTCTACTGGTTCTCCGTTGATCCATAGGTTTTCCTGTTGCTGAACTGTTTGTAATGGTCATAAATTTGGTCTTTTTGATATTTAAGGTAAGTCCGCTCTCCTCGCTACTCGTTACTACTTGATCTACTAAGCTCTGTAAATCTTCTATTGTTTCGGCAATGAGTATGGTGTCGTCTGCATACCGGATATTGTTAATGGGTATTCCATTGACCTTTACTCCTATTATTGTTTCTTCCAGCGCTCTCTGAATGATTTCTTCCGAGTAAAGATTAAATAATAGCAGCGTAGTACACATCCTTGCCTTACATCACGCTGTATTTTTACTTCTTCTGAGAGTTCATTATCCACCTTGCTATTTTCCGTCTGGCTGTAGTATAAATTATTTATTATTCTAATATCTTTCATGTCTATATTTTTACTTTTAAGTAACTGAATGAGGTGATTGTGGCGGAGTCTATCAAATGCTTTGTTGGGAACTATACAGGATAAGTCAAATTCGAAGCGCACCACTGGGAAAGTAGGTCAGACAATAATGTCATCGGAACAATGGTTTGCAGATAATGGACTAAAAATGAATGAGAATAAAACCAAGTGCATCACCTTCTCCACATGCCCGGGTGGGGATGAGGTTGTGCTAAAGTTCCTGGGTTTGTGGTTTCAGGGTAATCTGTTGTGGTGCCAACATGTGGAGGTATTACTAAGAAGGCTTTCAGGGGCGACATTCGTGGTGAGGAGAGTTAGACAGGTTGCAACCTACCAGGCCGCAGTGGCAGCATACTACGTCAGTTTCCACTCTGTGGCGAGTTACGGAAGAGTTATTGGGGGATCATCTACTGAGCTACAGAAGGTGTTCCTGCAGCAAAAGAAAACGGTTAGGGTGCTGTATGGGGCTGCATACTGTTACCTCCTTCTAATAAAAGAGCTTTTACCATCAATATGACGCAAGGTATTTTGTAGTAAGCGGAAAAGCTGTTATCTAAAGATTGACCTCGACTGTATCTAAATCCGGTTGGTAGTGAGGTCACCATTACCTGTTGAACTCTAACCTAATGTATCTATCTATCAGATTTTATTATTTGCAAGATGAGAAACACTAGTAGGGTCACAAGATGTTAAGAAATAAAGCTTACTACTTACCTAGTTCTGAGTTGTTCTATCAGAGGTCCCATATTTGTTAGATCGCCTGATCAGAACCTGGTTATTTTTAAAACGGTAGTAGATATCTCTAAAAAAAGGTAGTCAGAATTTTCTAATGAGTTGCCGACAAATATGAGAAATATAGATTAGGCATTACTTTTCAATTAAACAGATATGTTAATGTAAAGTATTAAATTTATTCATAAAAATTAAATTTGGAATAACATGCAAAATTAAATAAACATGGTTGGTAAATCTCAAATGAACATTAACCAGACACAAATAAAAATCAATTAAACAGCAAGAACTTCAAGAGAAGAAATTATCATTTCACATACACATGACAAAATAATGAGATAAAAATGGTTGTATGTCACTAAAATATTGACATTAGCCATTTGAGGTATATTAAAATCAAATGCTGTATTTTACAGCTCAAAAGTAAACACAAATTATTAGGTAAATTACTTGACGTTTGTCAATCAGTGCGATTAGTTTTTTTTAATTAGTTAACTGTCCAGTTCCTTGAGTGAGGCTACATAAAGGAAAATATTCCTATGTGAAATTTCTACATTAATTATTGAAAACAAAAGATATTAAAAAGAATGTAAAGGTTAGATATTTTACAGACGAAATTTGCTAATTACAATTTCAAGAAATATGTAAATTCACAAAATTGACAAAATTCTGAGATTAAAACAGGAAATTTACAGTTATCCTTAAAGCACCTCGCTGACACTATTTTGGTTCAAGTTAATTACGTTATTCTGAAAATTCAAGTTGTAAGGGTTCAAATATCAGATTGATGCTGGAGAAATTCTGCTGGTTTATAGAGATAGGATCTATTTCGACTCACCAGGTCCTCCTGCATTGAGTTACCTTATGACCCTATGAAGATGCTTTCCATCAGTGCCTGACACAGGTTCACAGACTTCAATAATAGAGGAGAAGCTGGGGAAAAATGAGTGGTACTTCCCATTAGCGGTTATTGGGCCGGCGGATTTTATTGCTCCAATACTAGGAGATAATTTGTCCCCTATGTCGATACGCTGAATTACTTTGACGAAAACTTTTCAAACGACAATTGAAACATAAATTGGCTCAAGTGAAATTTACTGCCAATTGACTCAAAATTCGCTAATACTCAGAAACTGTTTCTGACTAACGTAAAAAATACACCAGGTCGGAAACAAACAATCACTGTTAACTCGCGTTTTTATGCTAAACACGGCGTTTATTTAAATTCAAAAGCCGCTCAAATGACTTTAAACAATCACTGAAAATTATTATTAGATGGTATAGAGAACAGAAAGGTTTTTATGGCCCATTTTTAAGATAAAGTTTAACCACCGCATTAGAAAGGTGTTTACGCGGTAACGTGCAAGTGTCGACTCCCCCCGAGGCAGCGTGCTGTCTGTTCAGATCTCACCCCTGCTTCCTGACGTCTCCGCGTCTATAATTCAAAGTATTGCCGGGAATATTGGTTCAACGGCTCAAACGGTCATTTTTAGGTGACATCATCGATGCGGAAAGATACAGACCAAGTCGCAACGATATTTAGTTCTTAGAAACATTCTTCCAGCAAAATGCGACGCAATTTTTCCTGGCAAACATATATTGAATCTTAAAGTACAAATTAGAAATACAGTAAAGGGGTTTACGGTACTTGAAAATTTAGCGACTTTTCATCAAAATAATTTTGAAATCAAACCATGAATTGCCTTACAGATATTGGATTGTCGGCTATTAATTAAGTCTCTTACGGGTTTAATTTGAATATTTAAAGTAGTGACGAAACGCAATCATTACAACACTTGCAGAACTGCAGGCCGCTTTTCCGTAGAACAAAAATACTTACTATCTTCTCCGTATATATACTTACCTGTGTGTTTCAAGTGCACGTAAGTCGGGATAAATTCAGTCTAAACTCTGCAATACATGATCACGACACAAGACAGAAGCACAATATACATGTGCCCTATCATAGAGTCAACAGGGCCAAAGTATAAATAACTGTTGGGGCAACAAATTCTATAACAAGCTGCCTAGAGGCGTCACTCTACTAAGTGAGGCAGTGTTCGAGAGAAAATTATAAGTTTTCTGGTGGACCACTACTGTTACTCTCTTGAGGAAATCTTGGCCTCTGATGTTGCCTTGGATAGACTGTAAATAGGTCGAGTTTTGTGTCTTGACACCAGTATATATTTGTTTGTTATGTTATGACTGTCGGCGATTTTTGTTCTTTATTTATATTGTACTTTTGTGTTATATGTGTTTTGTTGTTCAAATGTTGACATGGCTTTGTAGAATGTATAACGAAATATATATTATTAATAATATCGACTTTAGCTTAAAGGGCTTTCACACTCCCTCAAAGGGGAACATTTTCTCATCCCAGGTATCTTATATACCAAAGGTGCTGAGCTCAGATGAAGCCCATTCCAAATTATTGGGCCCTGAACGACAACGCGAGACATCGTCATTTCCCAGGAATCTCCGAACGGTGTGTGCAGTTGCAAGCAGTACCACCTTCTGCATAACCTTATAAAGATGCTCCCCAAGGCCCAATATCTTAATGTTCTCTCGAATATTCTTAGCAACCACACCAGTTGGCGACATGACTATTGGAATCACTCGGATACTATCTGCCCTCCACTGTCTCTTTGCTTGTATCTCGAGGTCTCTGTACTTAATGATCTTCTCGTTGTACTTTATATCTAGATTATTAGTATTTGGAATGGCCACATCAATCAGCGTCACTTTGGTGCAAGACTTATCCACTATTATTATATCTGACCTGTTGTGTGCAACTCGTTGATCTGTGAGCACGGTCCGATCCCAGTACAACCTGTATCCCGAGTTATCTAGAACAGGCTCAGGAGTGTATTTATAGTAGGGCTCCTTACTAAGGTTTAGAAGTCACAGTTTGAGAGCCAGTTCTTGATGAAATATCTTGGTAACTGCGTCGTGCCCCTCTTTATCCTCTCTTGCAGCAAACGCCTGACATCCTGCTGTGACGTGCTGGATAATCTCTGATGACTGACACCCAAATCTATATTTGTCATCTTGGACCGAATTATCTCCTCCTATATACTTCAGGTAGTTTCTTGTTGGGATGACCTAATCTTGTATGGCCAGCAAAAACCCCTCTGTCTCTGGAAACATCTGTCCGGACACCAACCAGTATTGCGATAGTAGACTGAAGATCAACCCAGGCTTCAGGGGCCACTGCAAAATTCAGAAGATCGTGAAGGAGCCAATGCTTGAAATGAGGTCAGACTTTCGCGAGCCCGCGAATCTGCAGGGAAAACAACTTTACAGTGGAAATCCCCGACCGCGAGACATGGCGGGCGGAGACGCCGGGCATACCACGAGACTCACTCGTTTACTCGGAAGCACCGAGGGTAAGTCATATTATTTCCCTCGGAACCGATGCAACTGTATTTCAGGCCGAAATGTACGCCGTCCTGCAGTGTGTGCGGGAGAACAAGAGGAGGGGCTACACCAACAAGCGTATCCTCATAACCACAGACAGCCAGGCAGCACTTAGGGCACTAAGTAGCCCACGGGTAACTTCCTGGCTGGTGAGTAAGTGCTGAAACGAGACGAGCGACCTGGCTGGGCAGAATGAGGTGACCCTCATCTGGGCGCCGGGTCACTCGGGGGCCAAAGGCAATGAAGAAGCTGACAGTCTCGCGAAGAGAGGGTCAGCAGAGCCATTTATGGGACCAGAACCGGCTCTGGGCGTGACAAAGAGCACTGCCAGGGGAGCCATTAAGTTCTGGGTCAGAAACCAACACAAGGTGTACTGGGCAGACTGTCCAGGGCTCAGACATGGGAAGTCAATAATTGACGAACTCAGTTCAAATAGAGCTGTGGAGCTGCTAAATCTTAGCAGAGGACAGCTCAGAAACACAACGGGTCTCTTGACGGGACACATGGCCGTCAAGAAATACTCGCATAAAATGGGGCGGTTCGAAGGGGACCTCGCATGCAGCTCTGCGGCGAGGCGGAGGAATCAGCCCAGCACATGTTGTGCGAGTGTAAAGCTCTGGACCGCAAAAGACAACTGATCTACGGTCAGTCTAGACCGGAGACAGAGCAATATAAAACTTCACCCTACCAATCGCTGTGCAGACTAATTCAAGGCACAGTGATTTTGGAATGGGTGGAGTAAGACTAAGGGTGTGCACAGACAACCAAAGGTTGCAGTGCTATCGGGGCGGCAAGGCCGCGGACAAGCCCTGAGAAAAAAAAAACTGTAGTGCGACGGCAGTTTGTCGACATGTGCCTGGGAGGTATCATTCAGATGAGGCTTCTGCATCCAAGATTGCAACTTGTCCTGATCAGTCCGATAATGACTTTGTATTTGACTTTCTTTTAATTGTAGCGGTGTTGAATCATCTGCCTCGCATATGGCACGGTGTAGTTCAGAAGTAAGCGTCCGTTGATGGAAGTATATACGCAGAGGTTCACTATCTGCTGGTTCAACTGTTTACCGATATCTAACACTCCCCTTCCACCTTGGTGTCTAGGTAGGGTTACTCGCTCGATAGCACTACGGGAATGATGATTTTTGGATTTTGTTAAGAGTGTTCGCACCTTCCGTTGTAGATTTTCGATGTCCGTTTTACTCCAGATCACAATCCCACATGAGTAGCTAAGTGCAAAACATGCATATGTATTCAAAGGTTTAGTCAGGTTCTTGTTGTTAAGATGTGATCGCACCACCTGCTTTACTCGTTTCGTAAACTCATTTGTCAGATCGTTATGTCTATTATTATTATTATTATTATTATTATTATTATTTACAGGCTTAACTAAATTAATTCGCTAAAGGTAATATCTTCTACATCAACCAAATAAATCCAATCTCTTCTAACGCTAAACAATTAATTTGTACATATACACACGTACATTGCGGTATTGTAGCATGTATCATGATATGAACTAAGACATCGCTGTATACGTAATTAACTTGAGGAAATTACATGCATGTCAAGAAATGGCGCAGATCACTTTGAATCTGGGTTGAGCTAATTCACGACCTGGAAATGATTCGGTTATGTCGCTACTGTGTTTCCGCACGATTCTATTTGATGTCTTCACATACGTGACATGAAAGGTGTTCATATTATTACGATGTATGCTCTGATATATGAGTATACAAGTATGTAGGTGTACAAAGCCACTTTCGGAGCTGCGTATTAATCTTCTCATTTTTTATTAGAAAACTTAAGCGAAACAGTGACGATATTATTATACAGAGTGGCGCAGCGAAAACGAGACAGACTCAATTTTTCATATTGGTGAATTTTCTTTAAAAAATTCAGTAATGAGGAGATCCCGACTTTTGAATTTTGAAAAAATTTCTTCAAATGAGCGCTATTTAGCACCCCTGGAACCCAAATCCGAGGTCGGTTTCAGACTTTATATGTTTATATATATATATATATATATATATATATATATATATATATATATATATATATATATATATATATATATATATATATATATATATATATATATATATATGTTTATATATTTATGTGTCACACCTATACCTAAATAATAAAAAAATAAAAAAATAATGGACCGATTTTGATAAAACTTTGTGAGTACCTTTCTTTTGCAAGTGGCTTGGATAAGTTAGCCACAAAAATTTGCCGAGGTTTTCCCGTAAAATGTTGTTTTCTTTCTAAAAAAAATTATATCTCCGGAATTAACAAATTAAGGGCAGCCAAATTTCGTACGCGGGTTTATATCATTATACGTAAGTCAGATATCAAAATTTAGATCTGTAGGTTAAAGGACAAAAAAGTTACAGGCATTTAAAGAAAAATTAATTTGGGTTTTCCTCAAAACGTCAAAGTCGCGATTTAAAACGTCAAAATTGGTAATATTTAGGCAATGAATCTGAAAATAATATTAGCTATGGAAGGAAAATGTCTCAAGAAGAATGTTTTACAAATCCTGAAGTCTTAGTTTCAATCGTCACTGTCATTCATTTTACTAAAATATTCCCAGAAAATTAATTTCAAATAGACCCTTTCTCTGATACTCTGGCAGTAGTGTTGGCTTTAGCGTTTATCTGTTAATGGTTTATCATTTTTGTCGAATTTTCGTTAAAAATATTTAGAGCTTAATATATCCGTTATTATGCAAGATACGAAAAAAAATTGTATACATGAATTATAGGGTGTCTTGAGCTACATCTTAAAAAATATTTCTACAATTACAGGGTGGCCTATATGTCGTTGGTGATTAAAATTTTCTTTTTCAGGAGATTTAAAAAAAAATTCACCAATGAAACGATCCGTATATATATATATATATATATATATATATATATATATATATATATATATATATATATATATATATATATATATATATATATATATATATATCGTACCGATAACTCAAAAAATAATAGACCGATCTTTGTCAAATTTGGTGAGTACCCTCCTTTTGAAAGTGGCTTAGATATGTTCGTTAGCCAGGAAAATCGGGCAAGGTTTTCTCGGAAAATTTTGTGTTTTCTTTCTAAAAAAAATCATATCTCCGGAACTAACAAAGTGATGGCAACGAAATTTGGTACGCATATTTGTATTATAAAGAGCGAACCAACGTACAAAAATTTAGGTGTCTAAGTTTAAGGACAAAAAAGTTACGGGCAGCTAAAGAAACAAATTTTGGAGTTTTCCTCAAAACGTCAAACTCGCAATTTAAAACGTCAAGATTGGCAATGTTTAGGCAAAGAACGTGAAACAAATACGGATTGTGAAAGGAAATGTTGCAAGAAGAGTGTTCTGCGAACCCTTAAGTTTCAGATTCAACCGTCATTGCCCTTCATTTTACCAAAATGTTTACAGAAAATTCATTTCAAATAGACCCTTTCTCTGATGCTTTGGCTGTCGGTTTAGTTAAGTTGATGCTTTCGCTGTGGGTTTAGTGAAGTTTATGGTTTAACGGTCTATAATTTTTAGCTAATTTTCGTAGAACAAATTCGTTACCGCATTTTAGCATTTTTTATCGAAATATGATGCATGTTTGTAAGAAACAATCTGGACGCAGTAAGTGTAAGCAAATTTTCATACAATCCTTCAAATTTCAATAACTCAATTTGCTATTAATGTAAGTTTTGTTGGTTAGGAAACCAACATTTAACTTTATTTTCGGAAAATTTTTGTATGAACGCAGCAAGGGCGTTTTGGTTGCGAATTTTCATTAAATGTTCCAAATTTCAATAAATGAATTTGCTATTAACCTAAGGTTCATTGGCTAGGAGACCAGTTTTTTCGGAAACATTTAAAGTTTACTTTCGAAAAATTTTTGTACATTTTCAAATAATTATTTTGATAAAATATGGTACATTGTTCCTACTATATAGGTTATACCGGTAACCAAATTGATGCCTGCTCGCATTAGAGCGATATATTTGTAATTAAAAACATTTTTATTAAAATTCACTTCCATAACGCACTTGCTGCGTCCAGAGTTTTTCCCGTTATTTAGAAAAATCGCTCGCACATCTTAATTTTTATTTCAAGAGCGAAACATTTTCTGATATTTTCAATCCTGTCAACTTATCGCTCTAGTCAGGAAGAGTTTCACCTATGGAATTTTAAACGGATTGAGTGAAACCTCATTTTGAGGCTGATCAATTTTCCTTTTTAAAATGTTTCAGTTTTTGAACATCGGTTTAGTAGTTTTTCAGTAAATGCACTTTAAAATGTTGCATTAGCTGTTGAACCAGAAATCGAGCTGTCTAGGTTTATAAAACTCAAGACTTGGGTATCTAGGTTCTCAGAACTGCCAAACAAAGCAAAATCCCCGTCGTGTTATTTAACAGGGAGTAGTTGTTTTCGCTCGCTAATTTTCCTGCCATAACTCCCTTCTTGCTGTACTGTGTGTACCTGAACGCTGCTGTGAAAGTCTAGAAGCGTTAGAAAACCAGAGATGGTGCTTCGCTCTATTGCCCACTGCGTACCAAAATAGTTACTTTTGGTTTCTTATCAAGTCATCATCATCCCAATACAACCTATACGCGGCCACAGTGCTCTGACGTCACGAGCTGTGACGTCACTTTAAATCGGCAACACACTTTTTATTGTGGTATGATACCACCCTCATTTGGTAATCTTAATCTTGTTACTGAATGAGGTAGACAGTTAGATTTATGAATTTTTGTGTATAAACTAAAAATTGAAGTTTACTACAATCCTTTTACTTCTTCAAAGTATAAAATAAGTTAGTGCATAAGTTGGAGTTAATTGGTTCGTAAAATTAAGTGATTAGTTACCAATCTAGACCAAATAAAGTAAATAAACAATAGGATACATTATATATATATATATATATATATATATATATATATATATATATATATATATATATATTGGATGTGGATTCTAGGGGGCCTAGTTCGCGGTCATTTGAAGAAATTTTTTCAAAATTCACAAGTCGGGACCTCCTCATTAGTGATTTTTTTTAAAGAAAATTCACTAAAATTAAATACTTTTTATTACCATTATTAAAAAATATACATAAACAAAAGGTCTACGAAATGTTGAAATTAATATGTAAAATAAGGAAACGCTTTCCACTTATATAATAATAAGTTTATAGAAGTTTGGCGGCACTAAATGAACCATCTTTCTCGTTGGGGAAGCTCCTATTGTTCTTACATTTATTTGTGTTACGTCAAGCTCAGGACCAGACCTAAACGTGCCTCGAATAAATGCTGCGTATTCTGAGGGAAACTAATAAAACATCTGTCCAACCACAAAAGAAAAACAAAAGTATCAAATTATCTAATTAACTTGATAAGTCATGATCAAGTTTTTTTCTTTCCATAATGCAAAGCATGTAGAACAAAAATCAAAAAGATTAAGAAAGTTTTTTTTGCTGGAAAACGATTCTATATTTCTAGAGTTGTCATATTCGAACAAAATTTTGGAATACTTTTTAAATTAATAACAATTTAAGTGTTTCAACGAATGCTTTACATAAAATACATTGGCTGGCATGGTATATATTTCTTCTTTCACGTCTGTCCATTTCCGCGACTATGACCAATCACCGACACCAGGGAGCACCTCACTCACCTCACTATCCTGCAAATTTTGCTGAACCCCTGCCGTTGTGTAAGGAAGGTAGGTATCTTTGACGTGCCCAACATCGCACAGACACGGGACCGACGGCTCTACGCCCACTACGAGGGGCGGAATCTGGAGACATTCTTGCTCAAATACAATGCCACACTGCCGTGCAAAAGCAACACCTAGTAACTCGAGTTACTTGGTTTTACTTCTGCTTCAATATTCCGATTGCCTGTAACAACCTCTCTCTGTAGCTATTTTACGTTTGTAAATAGGCCTTTTCTTTACGAAAATATTTAGTGTTGCTTATAGTAGCCCACTTATATTTAGATTTCTTTTGCACTAAGCCAAGTTGCTTTGAAATTTTTGTTTCTTGTTTGGATCGCAAAAAAATTACCGCAGAATAAAGAAGTAAGTCTACTGTATCGTGGATAGTTCAATAATTTCCCTAGGTGAAATGCAAAACTAGTGTAGTTTTAATATATATATATATATATATATATATATATATATATATATATATATATATATATATATATATATATATATATATATATATATATATATAAAATTATCAAAGTAAAACCAAGTAACTCGTGTTTTCGTATAATATAAGGAGATAAATGTGTGTGTGTGTTTCGTGTATGAATTTACAGTGGTTGCAAACCTTCAGCACACAAAAATTGAATGACCGCACGCTGATTATATTTGGACTGATTGTTAACAACAAACGCCATTTTAAAGTCACTTGAAATCGCTCTCAAATATAAATAATAGGAACTGATCAGTGTGATCACACAACTAACAGTGCAAAACGACAGTTCAGTGATTACAACTGTTTCCAAGGCTGACCTGACCAAAGATGACTTTCAATTGATCAAGCCTCGTATATAAACATATAAAAATTTTAACTGGCCCTTGGAATGGGTTCTAGGGGGTTAGTTCGCGCTCATTTGAAGACATTTTTTCAAAATTCAAAAGTCGGGATCTCCTCATTAGTGATTTTTTTGAAATAAAATTCACTAAAATGAAAGCTGAGGCGGGTTGCGGGATAACAAAAGACGATAGAGACATGTCATACATTCCGTCTTATTCGCCTTAAAAAAGTGGCCGAATAATGTCACATTTTGTCAGCTGTCAAAATAACCGTTTCGGTTTTACTGGCGCAAATCGAAATCCGCCATTTTCGTTTTTTATCGGCGATATTTCCAAAACCTATTGACCAATTGTAAATCTGAAGCAGGATATTGATCTAAATCTGTCCCCATTCAACCTTTACTGTAGATATAATAGGAGCCAGATCCCTGTATAGAGAGGCCAATCTGGGACACACTGTATATTATATATTCTGGGGTACTGTCACCTTACCATACCACTAAATGGATTAACTAAAATCTGTCGTCAAAAACTTTGTCTGGTTGTGTATAAATTTCCTAGCGGATTTTATTTGAAATGAGGTATCTTTTGTTCAGAAAAATTCGAGTTATAGAGAGCGCACTCTCCAATGAGCGATAATAAAAATAAAAATCACAAGGCAAGCAATATTTCACGTGGAGTCAGCGACAACTATAAAGGGGCGATTTGAGTTTTACGATCCCTCGGCATCTGCAGGAGTTTCAGAGAAGGGAGAGTGACAATTTTCACGAGAACTAATAGGCACTTCAGTCGTCTACTTGGAAATGGCACGTAGGGTCACAGTTGAATTAATTCCTCCCTTTTGACGCAGGGTGCGAGAGAATGGATCATCTTGTCTAACCTGGGACCACCACTTCACCTCTAGTGACCTAATTACTTGTGCTTCTGCTTGTACCAGATGAAAATATAATTGCTAGGGCTCTTATAACACAATTACTGACACTAAGGTGTATCCTGGTGAGGAGGTAGTTTTAATACCACAAATTGAAGTTTACGAAAAATTTCTGGAACATCAGCGCAATTAAATATTCTTAATGTGATTAGTAGTTTTTAAAATTTAAAGCTATAAATATGTTGCGGTTTTTACCTGAGTACTATTGTTTTCCGTGTTCAAAAACCCGCTGTGATAAGAAACAAATATGTAAGGCTAGATGCGTTCTCACAACAATTAGAACCGTAGACCGGTTTCGCTCTAATTAGAGCTCATCAGTAAGGCATACTAATTGCTGCGAAAATACACCTATAAAGTAATACGGCTATAGTAGCCAGCCTTTCAACACTAAGTGAGTGGTGAGGGTGTCGCCACCTAGTTGCGGAAACAAGTAGTATGTTGTCACACCAGCTACAAATAACACAAAATGTTAAAAAAATGGAGACTGTATACAACCAACTAAGAATTTAATAAATTGTCAGCCCTGGCCCATTTCTACCCTAATATAGGGAGAAAGTCTGTAAGGCTAGATGCATTCACACAACAATTAGAACCGTAGACCGGTTTCGCTCTAATTTGATCTCGTCTAATTGCTGCGAAAATATACCTATAAAGTAATACGGCTATAGTAGCCAGCCTTTCAACACTAAGTGTTATTATTATTAAAAACCCATAAAATAGGGTACTTAGCTAATAATTACAAAAGAAAATAGAAAGAGAATCAGTACACTAAACTACATGGAGGAAAACAGATGGATATTGCACATTATTGTGCCGACACCTCAGATGCGCTATCACATACAATGTCAGCACCACTGACAATGCAAACTTGATTAGCAAACTTGCACATCTGATACATCGGCGATTTTAGCATCATGTTCGTTCTGGCCGTGGGCAAAATAAAAGTTACTGTTCCTCGTCCACACAATCGTCACCCTTAAATTGATCTGTGACAGCAGCTATGGCGAATCAACCCTATTCCACAACAATTTCTGTAGAAAACCAACCACAGAGCAAACCCTTATCGCCTCCAGAGAAGTCACGTTAAAACTGTCAAGAAACTGCTGATACGGTATGCCCCGCGATGGATAGACACCATCCAACCTGTAAGATATATGCTTGAGGTATATTTTCTGAACCATTTCGATGGAATCTTTATAGCATTGGTATAAAGGGGACCAAACTTGACTAGTGTATTGAAGCCTAGCTCTCACCAATGTGTTATACAACACTTTTATGCACTCGGTTCCACTGAAATCCCTACAGACTCTGATGGCAAAACCTGGAGACCTCATAGCATCTGATACCGATGCCTGAATATGAAGGTCAAAACGAAGTTTTCGGTCAAAAACAAAACCCAAATCTCTCCTGCTATCAGTCCTTTCCAAAACACTCACCTGTAAAGTATAATACAAAATTGATATTTGTAACCCTTTTAGAATAGGTCACTACAGTACATTTACTTATATTGAGTTCTAGCATATTTTTATAGTAGCACAAAAGGTTTCTGTTCACACTGTTACTTCTGTTGGGGGCATTATTTAGTTTAAAGATCCCGAGTTCACGCGAGACGAAGCTCAGCCGTACAACCAACTGATGGGTCCAAACTTGCATTTCTCTTAACAAGTACCACTCTGGGAACCCCATGCACATGTATAAGCTTCACTGCTTCGCCCCTATTTAACCTGTCATGTAGTTGCCTCGTGGCGTTCTGATACTCTGCAATTTCTTTAGGAGTTCGGTCTCTTGACAATACAACACCCTTATAGGGTTCATTGTTCTTGAGCTTTATACTTTCCCGGAGTAAGTCCCGGACAAACTCTCTATTTTTTAAAACTACTTTTAGCGGCCTTGGATTTGGATTACCGACCCTTGGACGTCCAACTCTATACACCTTGTAGTCAGAAAGGTCAACAGATGATGTCGGAACCAATAACTTAATTAAAACTAACAACTCCGACGCATCAACCCCTGATGACTCTGGAAAACCAAAGGCCATTAAATTTTTTTTTCGAGCCTGTCTGTCAGCAAGCTCCGCCAGTTTCACCCGCATCAGTGCACACTGCCCGTGGTTCACCCTCTTTTAACGTCTTCATTGTGTCTTGGATAGATTGGACATTTGTTTTCAGTTTAGACTGAGATGCCTCCTAGAGCAGCCTTGATATCTTTTATGTCACTAAAAATTTTTTTTAATGTCATCTGCATGTATATCCAACCTAGCAGTACAATCTCGCACTGCAATCTCAAGTGCTAGCTGACCACTAATAACATTTGATATTTTTATGGACAATTCATTCTGAACCTGATGTATTTCATTTATTTTAGTTTTTATGGATTGAAGATTTTGTAACTCCATCATTATTAAATTAAAATGTTCTAATGTAAGCGCACTCTGTGTTTCACTACCCGATTTTATTGCAGTTTCTTCAATCACAGACTCCACCTTTTCCATCCCTACAACCGTCTGATTATCACTCTGATTCACAGAAAAACACTCTGTGATATCAGAGACGAGAATGCCTCGAGGATTTAGTACAACCTGGACAATTCCATTTCGAGCAGCTCTCCTGTAGATTCTTTATTTCAGTGGATGTAACGTCTACACACGATGCATGATACCTAAGACAACATGCTGTACAAACCATATAACTCTGTTTTGAAGATATACCTATCGTACATGTCTGACAAATTGATAAAGGCATTTTACCAATCCAACAACAATATTTGAACCGTCTATAATTTTATAAG
Organism: Tillus elongatus; assembly: GCA_964006375.1. Taxonomy (NCBI): domain Eukaryota; kingdom Metazoa; phylum Arthropoda; class Insecta; order Coleoptera; family Cleridae; genus Tillus; species Tillus elongatus. The sequence continues at coordinate 167,203,092 of OZ023266.1, forward strand.
TCAATGGTCAAAGGAAGAATATAATTGTCGATTTATTCCCGAATATGTCCAATCAATCGGCAGCTGAGTACAAACTGATAAGCGATAACAAAATCTGATACACCTTTCACCAGCCAATTCTCACAATTTTTAAATCTCTTATTTACAAATTACAATGCGTACTCTGAAAACACGAGAACTGCACTTACTTCCCAGATAGAGATTACCGTAACACATGTAACTACACAACTTGTACTAATTTCTTCCAGCAGATACCACCGAAAATATACAAATCTGTTAGCACGAAAATTAATCCACTTCCCTTCAACTTTACTCTTTAACAATATAATATATAAACATAAAAAATTCAAACTGACCATTTGAAGAAATTTTTTAAAAATTGAAAAGTCGGGATCTCCTCATTAGTGATTTTTTTAAAGAAAATTCGTTAAAAAATTCAAGCATTTAATTTTAAAAATTTTTGGTTGCCGCTGGAGATCAGAGAACTAATTAACTAATCGGTCGTTAAATGTTTAATCGAGCTTTGTAAATCTGGGCATATATCTATTAAATATTACACGTAAATTAAAATTTTTCTTGGTGCATATCAAATTTTCGTAAAAACTTCGCGTAAATCATTTCTATAAAAAATCACTACCATATACTACTTACAGATTTTATATATTACATCGTTAATCGATTAAAAAATTTACTCGAACTTCATAACTTTCAGAATGTCATAGTAAAATTAATGATATAATTTAGTTTGCGGTGTACAAAGTTTTATTGTTAAAAAGGGAACAGCTGTCATTAATACGTTAAATATTCTTTTCTTCTTTGTTGTTTCTGACATAAGAAAATTGGTAGGCAATTTAGCGAGTTATATTCAGAATAACGTGTTCCATTTACTTCAGTAATTCGCAAACTTTTATACTTTCAGGAAAACAGCTTAGTTACTTTTCTTCTTTCTAAAGAAATAAAATCAATGCCGTTATACCAGAGAATTATTTATAGCATTAATGGTAGATTAAAACAGAACAAACTACGAATTCTTTACAAATCTCTACGCCATGGGCAACACCAGATTTAATATTTTAAAAGGCTTTTACTTAGATATTTTATTATTAGAGACTGGACGCAGCAAGTGCGTTATGGTAGTCAATTTTCACATAAATGATCTACGCAATTGTTTTAGGAAAATTATATATATATATATATATATATATATATATATATATATATATATATATATATATATATATATATATATATATATATATATATATATATATATATCTATAGTGTGTGTCCCAAACTGGATGGGAATGTATTGCTATCTCCGTTATTATTAGAGACAGGGAGACGGTTAAATTAGCAATGTTTTGTCGAATTTCATGCTCGTTTAAAATATGACTTGTATTTTGCCCTGCCCTTTTTCGTTTTCGAGTTATTTTGAAAAAACCAAAATTTGTCAATATCTAAGTAGACGTTGATCTGATATGTCTAAGACTTGCACATTATCAGGACACTTTTTACAGAGTAATCTTTTTGTGCTATTCTCAACTTTGGATTGCCTTCTGGATTGAATAAAATTTTTAGTGGTATATGAGTTCTTTATAGCTATCTCTTCTAGTTTTGATGATATTTAAGATTTTAGTTGAAATGAAATTCACGTATATATTTTTAGTGTTTTGCATAGCAGCCTATTGCATTAACGGCTACTGACATTAGGGTTCACCACAGTCTGTAAGACTAGATGCATTCTCGCAACAATTAGAACCGTAGACCGGTTTCGCTCTCATTAGAGCTCTTCAGTACGGCATACTAATTGTAGCAAAAATGCACCAAAAATAACACGGCTATCGTATAGCCAGTCTTAAAACACTAAGTGAGTGGTGAACGTGTCGCCACCTAGTTCGGAACCATGGGCCAGGGCTAACAATTTTTTAAATTGTTAGTTGTATACTGTCTCTATTTTTAACACTCTGTGTTATTTGGAGCGGGCGTGACAACATATGGCATTATGGCAACAATGGCTATGTTCGAAGATTTCCTAAGCGAATTGAATAAGTTAAACAAACATAAATTAATCGAGATAATCTATTACAAACGTATACCGGACGGTGTTACTTTGAGTGAACAAGTTCGAGAGCATATAAACTCCTGTACTGATAGTGAATTTCAAGACACTTTCAATGAGGCTCCTACAAATAACCTACAAAATCACATGGATTTTCAAAAAGTTGAAACGGAGCTAAAGGTATTTAGAATACAACTAGATGCTGCAAACGTGACCGTAAGTAATCTTCAGGCCATAATTGATTATCAGAAGACGATAATAGATTTGCAAAAAGAAAAATTGAATGTCAATATCGCCAGTGTAAACAAACCATGCACAAAGCTGAAATGCGATGTTGCCAATGTTTCCACAAACTATAAAGGTATGGTGGAGAAAACTAAAAGTAATAGTATGGTTGTGAAAGGCAACAGTCACATTGGGAATGAACTCACATGTGGCTCGTCTGCAGACGAAACTCAGCAACAAGAACATAGAAATATCAAATCAAATAGAACGTCTTTTGTTCGTGGTTCAGATGAGCAGCACATGGAGTCTGGGTTTGTCAGCGTCGAAAGACGAGCATGGATACACGTGGGAAGAGCGGCTATGAATACAACGGAAGAACGTGTTCTTAAACATCTGGAAGAAAAATTTCAATAAAAAAACTTTACTGTAGAAAGGCTTCCATGCAGGAATGGTGCTAAAAGTTGCTCTTTCAAAGTAGGAGCAGATATGGACCTGATTGATGAGCTATATAAAGGAGAGCACTGGCCAAATAACATAACAGTTAGACGTTTCAGGTTTTTTCGAGCCAAACAAGAGGCAACCCAAAGTTTCTAAAGGCCAGAATGTTTCTGAAGCTAGGGACTTTATTGTAGTCTCTAACACCAATTTACAATCATTAGGCAACAAAATTGACAGCTACATTCAGTTTTTGAATGTACATGATATTGATGTCTCGTGCGTGACGGAGCACTGGGTATCTGAGGAGGTTCTCAAATGTATAAACTTGGGTCGACATTGTGTTGCAGATGCGTTCTGTAGGAATAAAGGTAGACATGGTGGGGTTGGTATAATTCTAAGGGATGGTATCGCTTATCAAGCGAATGATATGATAAAGAGTATGTCTGTGGAGAATCATATTGAAATGGCTGCTATTAAATTAGCAAAAGTAAAGTTGAATATATTGGCTGTGTACAGACCTCCATCTGGTAGTTTTGATATATTTATAGAGGGGTTGAATAAAAGTCTTGAATTAATAACAGACGACTCCTTTAGCAAGACTTGTATAGTGGGTGATTTTAACATTGATTTGTTGAAAGAGAGCAAGGAAAAACAAATGTTGTTAAATAGTGTGGAAAGTTTTGGTTTGGCGCCTGCTTTCAGGCAGCCCAGTCGTATTGCAGATAATTCTATGTCCTGTATAGATAACATTTTCCTTAACATTGATGAGGCTTGTTACAGTGGAAAAACCCTAAACGTATGTCTATCAGACCACTGTCCTCAAATAGTGACCCTTTTTAATTATAGACCTATAACTAAAGTAAAGTAAAATTTGTGGTAAATAAAACAAATATTGCTGGGTTTAAACGTGAACTGTCAAAAATTGAGTGGACAAGCCTGCTGGAGGAAAATGCAGAAAAATCATTTGACAATATACATGACACAATTGAGCAGTGCTTCAAGCTTTCCTTTCCGAAGAAAAAAGTACCACTTGGCGAAAAGAAAATTTTACTTACATCCCCAGAATTGAAAAAAGTCAAGATGCTGGTGGATTCAGCTCAAGTAATTCATAGGGTAATTAGAACTGAAAACTCAAGACAATTCTTGGCCACCCTTAAGAAGCAAATGAGAGAAACATACACAAGTGAAGTTAAAAGAAGGAGTAATGAATATATTAATGCCGCAGACAATAAAGTTAAAGCTGTATGGACGATAATCAACAAAGAGAGAGGCAAACGACGCTGTTCAAGCTTGGAAACTGCTCTTAATGCGAATCAACTTAATAATCATTTTACAAGTGTCGGTATAAATGTGTCTAGTAGCCTTAATCACTCAGTAAATGAGGCTATGGGTATGCTGCATAATAAAAAGAATAAAAATCTGCACACCATGTTATGGTACCCAACAACCAATGAAGAACTGACCAACATTGTGAAAAATTTTAAAAATAAGCACTCATCTGATATATATGGAATGACAGTTCCATTGTTAAAGGAAGTATTTCCTATCATAGTTAGCTGTTTGTGTGAGGTTCTTAATCAGTGTATGATCCAAGGCAACTTTCCTAAAAAGTTAAAGCTGGGAAAAGTGATTGCAATACATAAAGGTAGCAGTTTGGATGATTGTGACAACTACCGGCCTATCTCGCTACTTCCGGTTCTATCAAAGATATTTGAAGAGCTTCTTAAGAGGAGGTTGCTGGCATTCATTGAACGATACAAGATATTAGATCCCCGCCAGCATGGCTTTAGACCCAAACGTTCAACAGACACAGTCTTGACCGAAATTGTTATGAGTATTGCCGAGGGACTCGATGAAAAAAATCATGTTGAAGTCGTAGCTTGTGATCTGAGTAAGGCCTTTGATACAGTTTCAAAGTGTATTTTGTTGGGGAAGCTGGAACATTATGGTGTCAGAGGTACAGCCCTCTCCCTCTTTGGGTCTTACCTGGAGGATAGGACGCAGGTTGTGTATTGGGATAAACAGCTATCCGATGAGATGACAGTACATTGTGGTGTTCCGCAGGGTTCCATTTTGGGCCCCCTACTCTTTATCATCTATATGAATGATCTGCCGACCAACATTGCATCGGATGCGATCGGGCTTTATGCCGATGACACCAGCTTTGTTAACAGAGCAACAGCGGCGATTAATCTGGGCCTCCGTACTAGGACTTGCCTTGACCAAGCAGATGAGTGGTTTAGAGTAAACTCTCTAAAATTAAACTTAAATAAGACACAACGACTGGTGCTGGGTGCGGGACACAGCGGCGGGGCGAGGTTAAAGCTTCTTGGTGTAATTCTGGAGGATGGCCTTGCTTGGTCTGCTCATGTCTCGTCCCTGCTTGGAAGGCTGTCTACGGCTATTTTTACAATGCGGCGAATGAAAGCTGTGGTGGGCCGGGAGGCCTGCAAGATGGCATATTTTTCCAACTTTCACCCTGTCGCTGGTTATGGTGTGCTTTTGTGGGGATGCAGTCCAGGCTTGCAGCAAGTGCTCCTGAAGCAGAAAGAAGCGCTACGTGTCTTGTGCGACGTGTCTTGGAAGACTAGCTGCCGTGGGTTGTTCGAGCGCGAGCGTATACTTACCATAGTATCGGTATTCATTCTTGTCTGTTTAAAATATGTTCATCAAAATAAAGACTTATTTCTAGCCAATGAACAATTACATACATATAATACCAGAAAGAAGGCCAACTTTAGCATACCATATCACAGACTGGCTAGAACGCAATTGGGTGCAAATTATCTGGGTTTGAAGCTGTATAACAGACTGCCAAGTAATTTGAGGGAAATGCCTGAATCACAATTTGCCAGAGAGGTTAAGAGACTTCTGCTGCGGACGACACTGTATAGAGTGGATGAGTATTTTGAGACTGGTTGGTAAGAGGCATCAAAACAGCTCCTTAGGGACTTTAAGTGTATTTTCTGTTGTTTAGTTTTCTATATATTTGGTACATAGATTGATTTGTTTGTTGTTTGTTCCTATTGTTTCTGTGGTGTTCTGTACAACTATTGTATTTTATCTATTTGACCATCTGTGTTTATGTGTATACATATTATTTACCTGACACACCATGTAATTTCTCGATGGCAAATAAATATTATTATTATAGTACTTGGTTCCGAACTAGGTGGCGACACGTTCACCACTCACTTAGTGTTTTAAGACTGGCTATACGATAGCCGTGTTATTTTTGGTGCATTTTTGCTGCAATTAGTATGCCGTACTGAAGAGCTCTAATGAGAGCGAAACCGGTCTACGGTTCTAATTGTTGCGAGAATGCATCTAGTCTTACATACTTTGTCCCTATATTGGGGTAGAAATGGGCCAGGGCTAACAATTTTTTAAATTGTTAGTTAGTAGTATACTGTCTCTATTTTTAACACTCTGTGTTATTTGGAGCGGGCGTGACAACATAGTACTTGGTTCCGAATTAGGTGGCGACACGTTCACCACTCAGTTAGTGTTCAGCACAGTTATTGTAATAGATTACAAACTAAATTGTTGATTGTTACAAAATAAGTACATACCTAGTAAGAACCTACTCTTCAATATACAATTTGAATGTTTTTTTCTTACCACAAGTGATAGACATCCCACAAAGATGTTTTTTTTTCATTTTTTTTTTCATTTCACATACTATAAAAATAACGATGCAAAAAAATTTTTGAAAATGAGTATTTCATTCATTCATAATTGATTTCATGATTTGGGACATCATTGAACAGTACCAACGTCAACCATTTTCTTGCTTCTCTGTGTGTACATCCGGTGTTGCAAATGATTGATTGAATCCTGGCTTCTGTATATGATTTTATTTGATAATATGGAAAATAAAGCTTATAAATACTATATAGTACCAATGTATACAAATACGACTATAAAATTTCAGAGAAACTACTTTTTATTGTTCCATTTAGAAAGCAATGGTGCAAAGAGTTATAGCGGGATGAAAGGAAAAGTCCACAGTTATCTGAGAAACCCACCTTATATTGTTATAAAGACCATTCAAATGTAAATACCTCCTCATTTTCACCATGAATATTAATATTAGTGATATAAGGTTAAAATTCTGTCGACATGTACGTCTGTCTGCTAATAAGCGCAATAACTTTCGAATGAATTGAGACAGCATCTTCAAATTTGGTATCTAGTTATCACCCGACAAAAAAACGCTTAGAATTGTTCTTGGGTAAGATGGCTTTAAGGGATAGGTGATAAATGAGGGGTGACTTGTTGAAAATTGTCATTTTTTCGTTAAAACTCGCGTAATATAACGTTTTAGGAGTTTATTAGTACAGGAATACGAATATTTTCATTTTAGTCAAGTTGTGGGCCCTAAATCCATTTTATGGGACTATATTTTTGAGGAGAGTAGATTATCACAGCTATGTGGCAGTCATGATTCAATTTGCAGCACTGATTTAAAGAGACTTGCAGCACTTACATATACCTACCAGCGCATTGCGGGTGTTGCGCTTAACCTTTCTCCTTATATATATATATATATATATATATATATATATATATATATATATATATATATATATATATATATATCTTATAAACAAAAATGATGATGGCGCCTCCTTGTACAAAAGATCCTGGAGCTAAAATACCCCTCGATTCGGATCTCCGGAGGGAGGGGAGTGCAGGGGGCGCCGGTATCAAGATTTAACATATCCTTCTCGAATATATGTGGCCTAAATTCTAACCTGAACTCCGTCCACCATTTCCTCCAGGCTAATAGGCCCCACTCCTCTTTCTCACCGAAACCCAAATCAGTGCCAAAGCCGCCTTAATTTTCCGGGGTATGAGCTCCTTACCTCCCTTAAATTTCATGTAGGCATATGCGCGTACATCAGTATCAATCTACTCTGCACCAGACTCCCCAATTTAGAAGCTGAAGGAAAAGACATACTTTGGATGAAACTCTCTTTTAGGGCTGCAACTAAATTCATCTGTTGCATTAACCGGTCACCTTCTGACAACAGCTTTGTCCAGCTTTTCGACTACCTTTCTAAAAAAAAACGGACCACCTGATTTCTGAATATCCTTCCTCCGAGGTCTCTATTCTTGGTGACTTCAATGTCCATAATAAGTAATGGCTAGAATCTTCAAAAACCGATCCACAAGGAAGAGCAGCGGAGGCCTTTGCAGTCAGCAATTCTTTAGCCAATATGGTTCAGCAACCTACTTACTTTCCTCGCATCCCAACACACAGCTCAAATTCCTTAGATCTCCTTCTTACTACAAAACCTGAATGTTATAAGACATCAGTCACCGGCCTTCTTGGTCGCTCAGACCACGGCATGTTCACTGCTCCTTGCGCAATGCAACCCGAGGTCTCACAGTCATCACACCCACGTATCGTTTGGCACTACAGCTCTGCTAATTGGGACGAAATGCGAGATTATTTTTCCTCATTTCCGCATTCTTTCTGAGGCAAAAAACTCTTTTAATAACCACATCAAAGACAAAGTCCTCTCAAGCTTCAACGGCAGAAAACCCTTCTGGACTCTTGCTAAATCTATTGGGAATAATTTCTACAAGACCACGTTCCCACCTCTTGTCTCAGGGGACGAAATTGTTTCTACCGCCCTGGGCAAGGCTGAACTTTTTGCCTCGTTGTTTGCCGGCAATTCTACTCTCAATCCACCTCCAAATGTCCAACCACCAACAGTCCCGAATGTCGCGCATAAAATGACGGATATCATTTTCAAAACTAAAAAGGTACGAAAGATGGTCTCTTCTCTTAATACCCGGAAATCCTCTGGCCTTGACGAGATTCCAGCAATTGCTCTCAAAAAATGCGCACCAGAACTTGCTTCTGTCCTAACTGATCTGTTTCAGACATCTTACAATAGAGGCATATTTCCTAGTAAATAGAAAACTGCTCGAGTACAACCCGTCACCAAGAAAGGATCCAAAGCGCTTACTAGCAACTACAGGCATATTTCTCTCCTTTCAGTCGTCTTTAAAGTGATGGAAAAGTATATAAACACCGAATTACTAAAATTTCTTGAAAAACACAGTATAATCCACGACAGGCAGTATGGATTCTGTCAGCGTAGATCAACTGCCGACCTCCTTTCCTTTGTCACCCATCCTTGTAACAACTCTATGGAACTACACGGTGAATCCCAGATTGTCGCCCTAGGTCTGGCACACAGCGCTGCTTAATAAACTTCCGGCCTATTGACTAGCACCAAAACCCTATACCTGGACAGCAAATTTTCTCTCCAACCGGAGAATTTCTTTTGTCGTGGATGGCCATTCCTCTAAACTGTATCCAATTAATGCAGGAGTTCCTCAAGGTTCAGCCTTAGCCCCTACTTTGTTTCTTCTCCACATGAATGACCTCTTCTCTAGCACATCCAACCCTGTTCACTGTTACGGGGACGACAGAACTCTCCACTCCAACATACAATATTCTAAGCCTGTCTATTCAGCCCAATTAGATGAGGATATCAGACTCATGGAGGTATCTATCTCTGTAGATCTCCAAAAAATATTAGGCTGGGGAAGTAGAAATATTGTACAATTCAACTCCACCAGATTTCAGTCTTGCTGTCTATCTCATAAGAGATACACCAGCCCTAGACCCATCACAATGAACAAGCAAGTTATTCAAAGTAATTAGTCCTTTTTACTTGTTGGCATTTCTGTGGATCGAAATCTCAATTGGCACCAACATGTCACAAATTAGGTTTCTTTAGGGCTCGCAAATATTTTCACCAACTAATCTCTATACCTTATATACTTCACAAGTAAGGCCAAACCTCGAATACTGCTCCCACATCTGGGGTGCCGCTGCCGCTATTCTGGACTCCATTCAGACGAGATCTATACGTCTCATCGGTGACCCTACCCTCACCCAAAGGCTGCCATCCCTTGCCCACCGACGTGCCGTTGGTGACCTCTCTCTCTCTCTCTCTCTCTCTCTCTCTCTCTGTGTCTCTCTTATAGATATCTGCACGGGCGCTGCTCAGAGGAGCTTTCTTCCATAGTTCTTCCACCTGCTGCCCCCAACAGATCTACCAGAGGAACAGAGCGAATGCACCCTTTTACTGTCCAGGTCACCAGATATAGAACATCTTGTTCTGTCGGCTCTTTTGTCCCGAGGACTTCCAAAATGTTTTCTCCTTTTCCTTCGAACCTTTAAGTCCAGAATTAACAAGTTGCCTCTTTCCTCCTTGTCTTTGTCGGTATGATAGTATTTAGGCTGTAAGCCCTTGTGGTGTGTTGTTGATGTATATATATATATATATATATATATATATATATATATATATATATATATATATATATATATATATATATATATATATATATATGTATGTAGTATTCCAAGCGTAACTCAAAAACTAAGCTGATTTGAACTAAAGTTGGTAAATACCTTCGTTTTCTTAAGGCCACAGACCAGTTCGTTAGCCAGCCCGATCGAATTGGTTTTTCTAAAAGATAATTTAATTTCTCTAAAAAAACACTGGTACTCAAAAATAACAAAGTTATTTTGATAAAATTGTTAGCTGTATTGTTCCTGTAAAGACCTTACAGTATACGAAAATTCAACTTTCTAGGCTTATATCAAATTGAGTTATTCAAATTTGAAGCATTTAATAAAAATTCGCTACCCTAACGCACTTGCTGCGTGACGGAACTTTTCTAATTTTATTACTGTTAGCAAATTTCGTTAAGATTAAATCAAATTAGACAGCAAATATTAAAAGAAAACTGAAAATAACATAAAATAATTACGGACACACCCTTAATGTGTAACGTATCGCGTAACTTCGCATGAACCCAACTGTCAAGAGAAAATCTACACATATTCCTACTTACTAGGAGATGTCAAATTATGTGACTTGAGAACCAAGCATTCCAGAAAGCATAATTGTAAAAACTGAAACTTCTACCAGACCCTTTACAGGAAAGTGTTTCTATATTTGAGTGATGGCAGTTTTAGCCAGTAAGTACCCTCAAAAGACGGCTAATGGATATTCAAATACACGGAACAATGGAAGTATTTCATCCAAAGCCACCACAACAAAGTTAGAACACATTTCAAGTAAGTTTGCAGCACAGAAAACATTTTAGTAACGTCTATTGTTAGCTTGTTTCAGCTCGAATACTGAATGTAGTGTATTATTATTTTAGACTACAGTTTCAGTTGCATAATTATAAAATCTTAACCTTTTTTTTCACGTATCTAAGTCAGTAGCGGCTCGTAGCTTAATCCATTGGGGGTGCGCAAGAAAAAAAACCTAACGGCACGCAGCAAGTGCATTATGGTAGTGAATTTTTATTAAATGCTTCAAATTTCAATAAATAACTAATTTTCTATAAACGTAGAAAGTTTAAATTTAGTGTGTAGTAAGGTCTTTCCTAAAGCAAGATATCCACCAAATTTCATTAAAATAACTTTGTAATTTTCGGAGAAGAAAATTTTTTTGAAAGAAAATTTAAAATTTGATTTAATTCAAGAGAAGAACTTGAAAACCGAGTTCGAAATAGTCTCGACAACCTTAATCCCTTCGAAATACAGCGTGCAACAAGTGATGGAGTTCTATCTCGCTTGGAAAGATGTGTTAATGCAAATGGTGGACAATTTGAACAATTCCTATGATAATATAATTTCTTTTATGTGTGACAGACATTCACATACATACATAAATACATACATAAATGCATACATTATTAACATAATACTGTATTGGCCGAATTCTGTACTTTTTTTTATTAAATTGTTAACAACTCAAAAAAATGGTTTCTAGGTATAGGGAATGCTAATACAGTTTTAAATAGTGACTTCTAGTGCATCTGATAAAACAATAAAATACAGGGTGTTCTATTGAATAAGTTAATTAATTAACTTTTTTTTGCGGAATTCTGTGCTTTTTTCTAAAAAATGTCAATAACTCAAGAAAAATCGTTTTTAGGTACAGGGAATGCTAATACAGTTTGAAAGAGTGTCTTCAGAAGCATTTGATAAAATAATAAAATACAGGGTGTTCTATTTGAAATAAACAAGTTTTTTGAGTTTGAAAGCTACGGAATTCATATACATTACACAAAACACCCTGTATATGAAATATTGTTTCAATAATGTCGCAACACACCTTTGTTGTCCTGCAATGCACAGTTTAAAAAAATATCCTAACACACCCACCAGAAAGCTAAAATACCCTTATAAAAAAAGCCTTCTCGTGGCTCGAATTTTCGAAAAAATTGAAATATTTCGAAAACATTTGAAGATAGGACTAAGGTTTGTTAATAAAAGTCCACCTAAAATCAAATAATCATTCTAAAAATGTAATAATACACAGGGTGTTTTATTTAAAATAACAAAGTTAGCACCCACTTCTGGTAGAACCGGAAGTGCGCCATTTTGGAAATTATTTTTTTCAGATAGAGCATCTTCTGCAACCCCCATGTGCAAATTTTCAGCATTCAGATATGTATAGTTTGGAAAATAATCTAATAGGCTACTCAACTTGGGAGACCCTGTATATATATATATATATATATATATATATATATATATATATATATATATATATATATATATATATATATATATATATATATATATATATATATATATATATATATATATATATATATATATATATATATATATATATATATATATATATATATATATATATATATATATATATATATATATATATAAACATATAAAAATTGAAACTGACCTCGGGTATAGGTTCTAGGTGTCCTAGTTTGCGCTCATTTGCAAAAATTTTTTCAACATTGAAAAGTCGGGATCTCCCCATTAGTAAATTTTTTCTACGAAAATTCACTAAAAGAATTCCTTACATTGCATCCACATATCCATTCGTTGCGATTATATATACTTCTAGCAAAATGTCGAGTAAAAGACCTACCTTCTTTTTTTTTCATACAACTTCGGCTTAACTTTAAATGTGGTGTGGGTCGTCCTAAACTTTTGAACCTTACCTTAGAATTTAAGCCTAACTGTAAAAAGTTAACCTTTAAAATATTATCCACTGAATTAGTCACAGTATCACAATTATTTTGTCCACTTATTAAGCAACCCGAAGCAGTAGCCATAATAATAATAATAATAATTGTCTTCTTAGAACATGTAAAAAACGGAATGATCTAATTAAAAATCAGTCTGACGCGAGCACTGCACGAAAATTACTAGGTACACACGCTCTGCCTCTACCAAAAGTCCACTGCAAACTGCGAGTGTGTAATTGTATAGCGCACGACCAGATTGCTTATTCGGTCGTTTTCGAGGAAGAAGGCGATGATTTCGCATCCAAGTATCGCATTACGTGAGAGCGCCGAAAAATACACACAAATATGGATATAACACTATACTATACTTATTCTGATTCTCTATTAATGGCTGCCGACTCTCTACGATTCTCGATATATTAATTTTGTTTGTTGAATGCAGGAGGTAAAGAAGTAAATAAAAATTTATTAAAATATAGCATATCAAAAATATTCTTTTCCCACGGTAGGCGGCAGTGCGCGCGCACGGCCGCACTTATTGACGAGCCGCCCCTAAAAGTGTAGGATTCCACAGAAAATAATATTAAATCTTAATTTGCTTGATTTAAACAGTCTGGACGCAGCAAGTACGTTGTAACGGGCGCTCTTTGATCTCCTCCACTTAATTTCATAACACTAATATTGTCAATAACTCTAACATGGTAACGCCAAGCGGCTGGCGTTTTGGGAGATAACAGCTGTCCGTGATTCTTATTTAAATAATTTAGTTTCTGAATCAGCCCTAAATGGCCTATGCAATTTGTTATTGGAATGAAATACTGTAGAGCATGGGAATATTTAATTTAAAACCCCAATTTTACTATACCCACTATGGTACCATATACCCTGCGACCTCTTAACGTCGCCCTCGTACGATTTTATAATATTACTTAGAATTTAGGGTGGTTGATTTACTATATCTAGAAATGAGATTCAGTCATTTACTTTTAAAACTAATTTAATATAGTTTAAATGAATTCAACACACAAAATTTACTCAAAAAACATTGAACAACAATTTTTTTTAAATATGTTTAAGGAGCGGAGGTTATTTTGGGGATTTAATTTGTCGAACTAGGCGAATTTAGACATAGCAACGATGTAATAAAACTTTAATAAAATCACTAAACTTAACAGTGCATCAGAACTAACTTAACTGACTTATAAACTAAACACTTATAAATTGAATGTTCTTAACAATTATATTTCCACGCCTACTACTGCCCTTCTGCAAACCTTATTGTTCTCTGAACATTCTACCGAGTCAACAAGAATGACGACTCTTTGGATAGCTCTGACCTGAATGTTTAATTTACCTTGACCTAAGTTTGGCAGTAATTATAATAATCGAAAGAATATTAATTTGTATCGTACCCTAGGATGAGAATTGAAATACTAATAATTGAACTAATATTAATGTATTATTATGACTTTACTTAATTGCGCCTCTGAGAACAAAGCGTTAAATCTTGAGCAAAGTGCGCCTCAAAAGAACATGGCTTAATTTACCCTTCCAGTAATTTACAAGGTTTTACTTGTTTTCAAAATTTGGGCGAAAATAAAACTGATATAATATTAGCCTACGTTTAACTGAAATCTCTACACAAGCCGATTTTTAGTTTACCCCTTCAGACATTAATTGTCTTATCTACGATACTTTATTTTCTCAATCCCCAACTAATAAACTTATTCTTACTTCCTTGACTAAAACTATTCTATTTATCCCTTGAACATAAATCTACTCCTCCGTAAATTAGTTATAAGTATTAAGAAACAAATCTGATAATTTCTTGTTTTGGTTTGATTAATTATGCTGATGGTAAATTCTCAGATACAGCTGCCATGTATGTCCGTTATCTTGACAAGAAAAGATAATTATATCTCTGACTTGCCCATCTTTAAAATATCCCAGTAGGGAAGAAAAACAATACCGACCTTGCAAGCGCCACTCCAGTACCATATCACTTGTAGGTTTGAATAAATATCGAGCGATAACTTTACTAATACGCCGTATAGTAATAGTGTAAATTTCTTATGAAAATTCGCTATTATAACGCACTTGCTGCGTCCCGAATTTTTTTCTTACAAACATGTTTCGATAAAAAATGCAAAAATCCAATAATATAAGGGCGTTTGAAAAAAAAAACTCGCTTATAAAATAAATGATTCTGGTTATGTCTGTGGTAAAGAGAGCGCACTCGACTGAAAGTTTTGTTTGTTCTCCAGGGTTAACTCTAGCTCTATATATTAACTGGAACCTTTTAGGATACGAAAACCACAATTCTTCCCAACTACCTTAAAACTCTTGTTCTACATAAATACAAGCTGCAATGTATTTAATTCTTGAACTGCTGCTAGCTCAGCCCCTTCTTTCCAGCGAACAAGAAATCACAAGTGATCGATTGTCTTTTGCGGCGGGACGAAAAGGGCTGAAAGTAATGGTGGAAACCTATAATGGTATTTATTCTAGTAGGTACTATATCGTTATTTATGTAATTGATTATTGATTCAATTAAATCAGATTCAATTTAACAACGTAATAAGATTATATAGGGTGAGTCACAAGTAGATGTAAAAATTTAACTCAAGATTTGTTTCATCAAAGCAAAGTTTTTATAACAATAAATGTTTTTTCTAACATGCCTTTTTACAAAGGTACAGCGTGTTGAAATTTAGGGTAAAAAATAGTTTGCTCCCAATATCTCCCAAACGGATGCAAGAATTGTTTTGAAATTTGGTGTAGCAAATGCCACTACTAACTTTTACTTAGCGTAGAGCCAGCAAAATAGGAAAAGCCAGTGGCGTAAAATCATCACCATGGTGAACCTTTAAAAAAGAACTATGTTCCGCAACTGACAAAGATTAAAACTAATCAATTTTTAGTGAATTTTCTTTAAAAAAATTCACTAATGGGGAGATCCGTGTTTATATATATATATATATATATATATATATATATATATATATATATATATATATATATATATATATAAGTGGCTTGGATAGGTTCGTTAGCTAGGACCAGATTTTTCCGGAAAATGTTGTATTTTCTTTCTAAAAAAAAATATATCTTCAGAGATAACAAAGTAAGGGCAACCAAATTTGGTACGCGTGTTTGTAATTTGAAGTGTGAACCCTGTACTAAAACTTACGTCTCTGGGTGTAAAGATAAAAAAGTTATGGGCAGTTGAAGAAAAAATATTGGAGTTTTCCTCAAAACGACTAAGTTGCGATTTGAAACGTCAAAATTGGCAATGTTTAGGCAACGAACGTGAAACAAATACGGATTGTGAAAAGGAAATGTTGCAGGAAGAGTATTCTGCGAACCCTTAAGTTTAAGCTTCAACCGTCATTGCCCTTAATTTTACTAAAATATTTACAGAAAATTCATTTCAAATAGACCTTTCCTCTGATGCTTTGGCTGTCGGTTTAGTTCAGTTGATGATTTCGATGTAGGTGTAGTGAAGTTTATGGTTTAACGGTCTATAATTTTTAGCTAATTTTCGCAGAACAACTTCGTTAATGCATTTTTACATTTTTGATCGAAATATGATGCATGTTTGTAAGAAAAAAATCTGGACGCAGTAAGTGCGTTTTGGTAGCAAATTTTCATTACATCCTTCAAATTTCAATAACTCAATTTGCTATTAGCGTAAGGTTTGTTGTATATTTTTCAGACTATCAGAGTGCCATTACAATTATGAAGACACTTGATCATCCAGTGCCATGAAAACATTTGAATTAAATAAAATTATCTGCTGCGATATTGAATATATCACTTCAGAAGTCACAATATCTCAGAAATTATGCTATTTAGGTATAGGACATAGTTAATATAAATTGCAGAGTTATGTGTCTTAAATATACTGGGTGTTCCATTTGAAAAAATCAAGATATACCCGCTTGAATTTTCAGATTTGGTCAGGCTATGAACACATCCTGTATAAAAAGGAGATTTTCATTCCACTGATTTTGCAAGACATGATCACCAGCAATCTAAGGCCCAAAAACTGGATTTCTAGATTGATACTCGACAAAGATACATCAAATTATAAAAAGAGCTGCGATAACGAATATTTTTAGAAGTACGCCAATATTTCAAAAACTAACAACGATAGGGCTATATAAGGTCTATCCGAAATTGGATCTCAATTCCAAAAATCTAAAAATATACAAGGTGTTTCGTTTAAAATAACAAAGTTAATGGCGACTTCCGGTGTAACCGGAAATGCTAGACAAGTGAAACTATTTTAATCTGAATGAGAATATTGTATAATGATCGAATACAAATTTTCAGCTCTGAAATCAGATGAGAAGGTGATAAACTTATAACGAGCGCTTCTGAGCAATCACTATATATATATATATATATATATATATATATATATATATATATATATATATATATATATATATATATATATATATATATATATATATTTATCAACAGTGCATTGCTAGAGAGTAAAAGACATATGATATAAAATCCATCATTCCTGGAAATGGAAAGAGAATATCATATGGTTGGATGTGTATGATATATGGCCACATAGAAAGCATATCGATCACATACAGCTGCCACAGACATGACTTCACTGAAATAAAACACGTCACAAATGAAAAATATCCACAAGATGGGCAAAAGGTAAATTAAGGAATAGCGTAGTAGTTTTGAAACCTGATTCGTCTTGAAACAGGAACAAAATTATATTCCTCGTATGTAGATTGTTATACAGGGTATTTCAACTTGTGTGCGACATACCCTACATACCATACACCGGCTGATTCTGGAAGTGCACATTAAAATGTCCTTTTGGCACCTTGGCTTCACTATTTGTGTTTTTTAAGAAATGTTTACAAGGAAATACCTCAGGCGTTATTTAATTTAACTGATTTATACAGGTGTGGTGCCTTGATCGAACAAGACATTTTAGATTTACTATTAAATATCCAGGGCTGGACTAGCAATTCTATTTCATCTAATGCCAGAGCGAAAATATTAGTAGCTTCAGTGGTTTTAAACAAATATTGTTCGTTATTTATTCGGTTAGTTACTTTGCAAACAACTAGGTTTTAATTCACCGGTGAAGAATATGTCGCCGTGGTCTAAGTAGGTAGTAGGCAAATAGTCCGAGAGTATCATGACAAATATCAACAACGCCGAATTCCTAAAAGGGAGACATTCACTTACAACTTCTAACATTTTCGAGAGACATTTCTTGTACCATCTAGAGCGAGAAAGCCTGGTAATATGGATCGAAGTTCAGGCTTAAGAGTCCCTGAAGATAAAGTACGAGTTTTAAAGGGTAAGTCGAAAGCATTATGAGCGTCAGTGTTGGCAAAACCTGCATAATATTGTCTACTCGTTTTTGAAAAATATTAAAAACGTAATAATTTACATCTATACAGTGTTTCGCTAAGTGAGATGTAAGACACGTTTTTACAAGTGTCGCCGTCTATCTTTTTTATATTTCAACAACACACCACGAGGGCTTACAGCCTAAATACTATTCTACCATGGGAAAGACGCAAATTGTTAATTCTGGTCTTGAAGATTTGGAGGTTGAGAGGAGACGGAAAAACATGTGCCGGCAAGGAATTCCACAATTTGGAAGTACTCGGGACGAAAGATCCGGCATAAAAAGATGTTCTGGTAACCTGGACATTCGATCTGTTCCCCTGGTAGATCTGTTGGGGGCAGCAGGTGGGGGAACTACGGAAGAAAGCTCCTCTGAGCAGTGCCCGTGCAGATATCTATAAAAGAGAGAGAGTTCACCAACGCCACGTCAGTGGGTTAGCGATGTCAGCCTTTGGGCGAGGGTAGGGTCACCGACGAGACGTATAGCTCTCTTCTGAATGGAGTCCAGGATAGCGATTGTAGAAGCGGCAGCTGCGCCCCAGATGTGGGAGCAGTATTCGAGGTTTGGCCTTATTTGTGAAGTGTATACGGTATAGAGATTAGCTGGTGAAATGTATTTGCGAGTCCGGAACAGGAAACCTAATTTCTTAGCAACCGCTTCTGCAATTGATCTGACATGTTGGTGCCAATTGAGATTTCGATCCACATAAATGCCAACAAGGGAAAAGGACCCATTACTTTGAATAACTCGATTGTTCGTTGTGATGGGTGTAGGGCTAATGTGTCTCTTATATGACAGAAAGCAAGAGTGACATTTGGTGGGGTTGAATTGTACAGGATTTCTACTTCCCCAGTATAATATGTTTTGGAGATCCACCGAGACAGAACGCTCCATGAGTCTGCGATCCTCATCTAATTGAGCTAAAGAGACAGGCATAGAATATTGTATATTTGAGTGGAGGCTGCTGCCGTCCGCGTAACTGTGTACTGGGTTGTATGTGCTAGAGAGGAGGTCATTGATGTTGAGAAGAAACAAAGTAGGGGCTAAGGCTGAACCTTGAGGAACTCCTGCATTAATTGGATACATTTTAGAGGAATGGCCATCCACGACAACAGAAATGCTCTGGTTGGAGAGGAAATTTGCTGTACAGGTACAGAGTTTTGGTGGTAGGCCATAGGTCGGAGGTTTATTAAGCAGAGCCACGTGCCAGACCTGGTCGAATGCTTTAGATATGTCTAGAGAGACAATCTGGGATTCACCGTGTAGTTCCGTAGACTTGTTCCAAGAATGGGTCACATAAGAAAGGAGATCGGCAGTGGATCTGAGATGACGGTATCCATACTGTGTTTCTAAAGAAATGTTAGTATTCGGTATTTATATACTTTTACATCACTTTAGAGAAGACTGAAAGGAGACAAATAGGCCTGTAGTTGCTAGGAAGCGCTTTGAATCCTTTCTTGGGGACGGATTGTACTCGAGTAGTTTTCCAGTTAGTAGGGAATATGCCTCTATTGTAATATGTCTGAAACAGACGAGTCAGCACAGGAGCATCTTTTGCGAACAATTGCTGGGATTTCGTCAAGGCCATAGGCTTTCCTGGTGTTAAGAGAAACGAGCATATTTCTGCAGAACCAAGTAGTATGTTGTCACAGCAGCTCCAAATAACACAAAGTGTTAAAAAATAGATACTGTATACAACCAACTAAAGTTAGTAAATTGTCAGCCCTGGCCCATTTCTACCCTAATACAAAATATGTAAGGCTAGATGTATTCTCGCCACAATTAGTACCGTAGACCAGTTTCGCTCTAATTAGAACTCGTCAGTACGGCATACTAATTGCAGCGAAAATACACCTATAAAGTAATACGGCTATGGTAGCCAGCGTCGCAAATCTAAGTGGGATGTACGACACGAAACACGTACTTTATTGGTTGCCTATAAACCAAACCGGTCTACGGTTTTAATTGTGGTGAGAATACATCCAGCCTTACATACTTTGTCCCTATATTGAGGTAGAAATGGGCCAGCGCTGACAATTTATTAATTCTTAGTTGGTTGTATACAGTCTCTATTTTTTAACATACTGTGTTATTTGGAGCTGCCGTGACAACATACTACTAGGTTTCGCAACGAGATGGCGGCACGTGTTTCGTGTCTTACGTCTCACTTAGTATTGATATTTTTTTGGTGTTAAGACTCGAGTAATATGACGTTTCGGCAGTATATGGGTACAAGAATACGAATATTTTCTTTGTGGTCAAGTCATGGGCACTAAATTCATTTCATGATAATGTCTTTGTGAGGAGAGTAGATTATCACAGCTATGTGGTAGTTATGATTGAATTTGCAGCACTATTTTATGTGTTTCCATGGCTTAAATTTCTACCTTCATAAGTCTAGCTGTGATCTATTTGATGTTTTCGATATTGATTTGATAAACCTTGTGTACTCTTGATCTAATAAGGGGTAGAGAAACGCTATGTCGCAGATCGACGTGATAAAATGAATTTATAATAGATAATATATCAACGGCGCTAACAGTGGAGCTCCATTAGTGAACATATCGGAAGACCATTACGAAAGATAAATTATATTATAAAGTAATGCACCTCAGACCGTTTATACATATAGAATGTGGGGGTATCAGGGACTAAACGAGCCATCATTCGGGGGTAATGTGGAATAATGTAATTTGTGTCTCATGATACATTGTACGTGGAAACCGATAACGGATCGCTGAATTTGCATTCGCATCGTTCTTCGTTATTTACGTTGTCATATAAAACAAACATTTGCTGTCACCGAATACGAATGGAGACATAAAAATAACGTCGATGTATTTATTTTACATACAACATTTAAATATATGCCATCGTATATGTTTTCATTGAAAATTTAGATTTTATTTTGCACAAAATTGTAGATCGTATCTGTGTTACACGTCTAAGGCTAAGTGATGACGCGATACCTCCCCTAACTTATTTTTTTAAATTTTCATCAAGAAAATTTACTAATAGAAAGGTCACGATGATCATTTATGTTTACATGAAGATTCAAATTCGAGCCTCACATCGGGATGTTGCTTATCACCACGGCTCGGATTTATATACAGACTTTTTAGGTGAAATATGCGCATTCAAAACGAAACAGACCGATTTGCGTCTAGAGAATTTTTTTTCAGAAACTCTGAAACATATCAATTTTAATATTGAGGGGGACATGTTTTGACATAAAACTCAACTTTGTCACATCAACCCCTTAAGGGTGGTGATAACAACCCTCATATTTTAAATAGGGAACATGGATCGAGTGTTACATCATTTGAAAGCTCTTTCTTTTCTGAATTCAGCACACTAATTTTTTTGGAAGTTTAATCAACTTGTTAAAAAATTATTCACAGTTGAAGATGCAAAAACGCATTTCACTCATTCCGATAAGAAATGTGCTGATAGTCAATGTTTTGTTGGTTTGTAAACAAAAAATTAACTATCAGAACATTTCTTATCGGAATGAGAGAAATGTGGTTTCTTAGTTCAGTTTATCGGTCGGTTTGATACTTGATAGTACTACCGAAAATTAATTTCACAATGGTGTATTCTGTAGAAGAAAGAGTTGAAATAATGACTCTTTTTTCAAAAACGATGACTGTGCCAACCGTACCGCAAATTTGTTTAATGAACGACATCCGAACAAACATGTTAACAGAAAATACATTTTTGAGTTAGTTTCGACAAAGTGCTTCAGTAGCCAACAAAAAACGGGATCCTGAACGTGAATTTCCGGTTAGAAATGAGACTACTGAGATTGAAGTTTTAGGACAAATTGCTGCAGACCCAACTTTGAGCACGAGAGAATTGGCCACTGTTTCAAACATCAAAAGAAGAACTATTCAGCGAATATAGAAGCATCATAAATTTAACCCGTACAAAATTCATCTTGTACAACAACTAAATGAAGATAATTTTGATCGGCGGCTGGAGTTTTGTGAAGTTATGACTGCACTGTTATGACTGCACTGTTATAACGGGAACTTTCTGTTCAATATCTGTTTTTCAGACGAGTGCACGTTTTTATTAAACTCTACAGTCAATCGTCATAATTGTCGTTATTGGGCAGATAATAATCCAAGAAATTTTCACGAAGTCCACACTCAAACTCCACAGAAATTGAATGTCTGGACTGGCATTTTTGGAGACCGTTTAATCGGACCAATTTTTCTTGATGGCAATTTGAGTGGCGAAACGTATTTGGAGTTACTAGAAGTTATCGTTTACCCTCTCCTAATTGACATTGTTGAAAATGATGATCGCTATCAAGAAAATCAATTAGTGTTTCAACAAGATGGAGCTCCTCCGCATTTTTCACAACGTGCTAGGGAGTTTTTTAACAGTGAGTTTCCAGGACAATGGATTGGACGTAGAGGTGCTACTGAGTGGCCCCCTAGATCACCGTATTTAACTCCTGTAGACTTCTTTCTATAGGGCCATTTAAAGAGTAGAATTTACGAAACAGAACCGGAGTCTCTGGAAGAATTACGACAACGTATTGTTGAAGAATGCCGTCTAATAACTCCACAAATGCTCCAGAATGTCAGAGCTCGTTTTGAACAAAATGTGTACTTTTTTATGGAAGCTGGTGGTCAACAATTTGAACACTTACTTAACTAAATAAACATTTTTGAACGTTTGGTTTTGTTTTTTAGTTTTTTTAACGAAAAAATGACTAATTAATGCATTTCTTATCACAATGAATGAAATACGTTCTTGCAAATCCAACTGTGAATAATTTTTAAACGAGATGATAAAACTTCCAAAAAAATTAGTGTGCTGAATTCAGAAAAGAAAGGGCTTTCAAATGATGTAACACTTGACCCATGTTCTCTATTTAAAATATAAGGGTTGTTATCACCACTCTTAAGGGGTTGATGTGACAATGTTGAGTCTTATGTCAAAACATGTCTCCCTCAATATTAAAATTGACGTGTTTCAGCGTTTATTAAAACAAATTCTCTGGACGCAAATCGGTCTGTTTCGTTTTCAATGCGCCACCCTGTATATGCAGGAAATTTGAAAAAATATGCACCAACTTGAACAAAATATGCACAAAAATATTGATATATGCAATGCATAAATAGTCATAGTACACCAATAAAACAAGTTTTTAAAGGACTAACCTATTAATTTTATTCACAATCAATACCACATTCATTAATATTATTATTGCAATTATTACTATTAACAGATATTATTAAGTGGCGCTCTAAATTATCTATTTTGAAAGATTGCCTTCTCTCAGTTAGTAAGTTTAGATACGAAGAAAAACTCCGTTCTACGTCGACTGAGGTGATTGCAGCGTATTTTCAGCTTGACAATGTGGTGGGATCTACGTTGTTTAAATCGTCTGAAAAATCTCCATCCAGAGCTTTTGCAATCTACGTTAACTTGGTAAAACCCTTAGTTTTTGTGAGTATTTCTGATAAAAAAAATTTGTAATTTTTTTTAGTACAGGCAATAGAGGAGCCCGTTACTCTTGTCCAAAATGCATTAAACTACAGAAGTTTTTTTTTGGGGTACTCTGAAGAATGACGTGTATAAATTCGATCCTCCATAATATATTAATGAACTACGAAACATAATCACGGAAGCTATAGATCATATTAACTAAAACACCCTCACCAGAGTTTGCAGGCATGTTTCAAAAAGGTGTTTAAATTGCATTCAACAAAACGGTGGCCACATTGAACAATTTTCTATTTAGTGTATTTTTAAGTTTCTATTTTTTTTTATTATTTGTTGAGTTCCGTTTCTAATTGCGTTGTTTTGTGGTGTTTAAGTTTCTATTTGTTATTGCCAGGTTTCGTTAAAGAGGCAGGGCAAAATACAAGTCATATTTGGAACTAGCATGAAATTCTACAAAACATTCCTAGTTTAACCGTCTCCCTGTCTCTAATAATAACGGAGATAGCAATACATTCCCTTCCAGTTTGGGATGCACTGTATATTGAGAATATTTTTTTAAGTTTAACCTAATATTAAGGTGATTTTAGAACCGGTTAATATATATATATATATATATATATATATATATATATATATATATATATATATATATATATATATATATATATATATATATATGTATATATATATATATATATATATATATATATATATATATATATATATATATATATATATATATATATATATATATATATATATATATATATATAGAGTTAGTTTTGTCTGTAGATATTCACGATTAACTTGAGTTTGCCGTCATGAACGATTATTCAAAATTGAAAATAACTTTTAACAACAACCCATTTTTATTGTTTTATTTACGATGCTGCAATTATCACGCAGGGGGTAAGCCAGCTTCTTCTAGTTTTAAGTGATGTTTAAAAGGATAAAAATATTGAAAATCACTGCTAACGCAACCATGATTTGTAGCCTTCCTCAAAGACATTTTGTGGCTATTAGATAACGAGGTTTCTTGCCTAAAGTTTTATAATGCATTAACTCGTAGATAAACCTAATTTGTTTAATTAAAGAAGACACAAAACTTTGTTCGAATATAGTCAATGGCAATTTTGATATACCTAATAGAATTGATCAAAATGTAATTTAATAAAACGTTTTAATATAAGATTGTATTATATGTATATCAATCAAACCAGCCTTTGACATCCAATTTTCTTGCTGCGGGAAAGTTTGTACTATCATCAATAGAAGGGTAAACATGCAAGGGATGGAAAGTTTCAAATATTCCTGACTTAGTAATCGCAGAAACTTGTAATATAATTTTGCGTTGGAGTTTAGTGAATTACCGGCTTAGAAACTGGAACTATATATGTATGACCTTGTGAAATACGAGGAAAACTAGCAAGCTTTTCCACGTAATCAAAACAAAACTAATTCGCGTAGTTTGTAAGAAGGAAACAGGATGGAGCAAGCGCGTTATAGTAGCGAATTTAGATATTTAATAACTTACTAAGTGAATATTGAGACCTGTGATGAGCACTGATAAATACACTTGGAGTACCCAAATGACCACAACACATTTTAATAGACCTGCCTAATCAAGTTAGCGTCATCAGAGGATGAAACATTTTGAAGAATTTTTTAGAATTTTTCTCCCTCTGATGACGCTAACTTGGTTAGTAAAACGATCATCAGGTCTTTTAAAATGTGTTGTGGTGATTTGGGTTCTCCAAGTGTACTTATTTAATAACTTAGTATGTTCGATTTTGATATACAGGGTGTTTGGTTTGCGACGCTGGCCTCGTTAGTATCTGGCTTTAGATTTTAAAATACTCCCTATATTCAATAGAGTAATTACAGTAATTTTGGATCGTAATATATTTAAACAAAAGATTTCTTTAATTATTGAATATAATTATTTCTAATGTTAAGACAAAAAATTAAACAAATAAATTAAATGTGATATTAAACGTTGAATGAACAGCTTCTCCTCCAGACACCAAAATTTATTTCAGATTTCTATTACTCATGACGCGTTTCGACACTCCAAGAAGCCATCTTCAGGGCATAAATATACAAACATAACAAGATACACACAATGATGACACAATGATGACAAGGTGGTCTTCACAGAAAAGTCAAAGGTCAAAGTCACAAGTCAGACAGTAAAACATCAACCAACAGTCAAGTTAAAATCCAAAAAGCTACAGATACAGCAACAAAGTTAAAATGTGTTGAGTTAAACATGCAATTACACTAACAAAACTAAAAGCACCAAAGCAACTGTAAAACGCTGAAAGTCACAAAACTGTCAAAGTCTAATATTTGATTTTGAACACTAAATAAACAAGTCTATTGTAGCACAAAGCAAAGCCAATGAGTGAAACTGACAGGTTAAATAACACAATAGGCGGGCAAAGTCAAGTAAGAAACCCAATGAGAACCATTAGAGCAAATAAAACTGGGAAACATTAAGTTAAAAAATTAGCCATACTCACTTGTACAATTCTAAAAAAATTGAACTCGAAACTATATAGGAAGGTTCAACAGGTCACAACTTCATCCATTGTGCTAGGGGGCATGCAACACTACATCTGCATAATGCCAGAAAATTGTCTTCAAAAACAAAAATTAAAGGAAAAGATTGGCGATTTTTAACAACCATGATGAAGGGCGGCCATCTTGTGAACTTGAAACGGACAGGGTGCACCGGCGCAGGTGCGGGAAGAAGTGTCAGAAGCGAAATGTCAATGACAAAGAGAAAGGAATGGAAAGGGAGCCATAGAGCAGCCATCTTCAAAACATAATGTTCATGGTCATGTAGAAAAACCATAGAGTTCAGTAACACTGTTACACCAATTGGCTATAGAATGAAGGAAAGTTAGTTACATCCGTGTTGGACAGGTTCAAAACCTCACCGGCTTGGCACTTGGAATGTTTGAAAATATTAATTTCCTCCAAGACGAATTGTTCTACGCCAAAGCTTCAAGGGTGCAAGATTTCAGCATCAGTATTTTTGTTGAAGCAGTGGCAACTATCCCTCAAATGGCAACCAAAGACTGACGTGTTATTGTTGAGCTGGTTTTTACTTCTAAGGTGTTCTGTGACTCTGGTGCCCAAAGATCTTCCGGTTCTTCCTATGTAGACAGCTTTACAACCGGCTGCCACATTTTAAGCGATAAACACCCGATTTATTCAGGTCTGCGATGCTATCCTTGTTGTGAATGAATAAATTGTTGACGGTGTTCAAAGACTTAAATGAAAACCTGACCTTGTCACATTTGAGAGCCTTGACAACGGCATTGGAAACAGGACCACAATAGCTGAACGGGAAATAAGATATCCTCTCAGGTTGAGCGAGGGGTAAACTGGTGCTTACTTCTATCAAGAGCTGACGGCTCTTTTTGTTGACAAACTTATCGACTATGTTGAGTGGGTACTCGTTGTTGACTGCAAGTTGTTTGATGAGGTTTAATTCTCTGATGAAGTCAATCCCCGACAGTGGGATTCTGAACAATCTGTCAACCAAAAATCTGAGAGAGGCCATCTTGAGGGACATATGATGGCACGACTTGAATGGAATGAGGTGGTCTGTCTGAGTGGGTTTTCTATAAATGACAAACAAAATGCTGTGGTTGGACCTCTTCAACTTCAGGTCGAGGAAACTTATGGACGACTCGGTTTCCAACTCCATCGTGAAATCAATGTTGAGGTGCAGGGCATTGAGCCAACCCTGGAACAGGTGGAGCTGCTCTACGGTGTCAGACCAAACCACCAAGATGTCATCAACATAGCGTGACCAGGGAGAAAGGTACCTTAAATGGGGGCTATAGTCTCTGAAAACCAGTTCCCTTTCAAAGAAACTCATAAATACCTCTGCGCAGAAGGGTGACAATGGGTTGCCCATGGGGAGACCATTTTTTTGGACGAAAATTTTGTCATCAAACGAGAAGAAATTCTAAGTCAAGCAGACCTTGACCAAAGCATGGAGAGCCCTCTGGGATTCAATACCGAATGAGGAAGAGGTAAGTAAACTCTTCAAAAGTAGGAGAGTCTGATTCACTGGGACACTGGTGAAAAGGTTAGAGACATCGAACGATACTAACAAAGAATTATCTCTCAGTTCTACGTTACTGAGTCTATCTATCAGTTCTGAAGAATTATTAACGGAGTAAGGTGACTGGAAAGCCAACTCCCACATTAAGAGGGTAGAAAGGTATCTCGACAACTTGTAAGAGATGCAACCAACAAAAGATACCACCGGACGGATGGGACAGTCTTCTTTATGAATTTTGGGGAGGCCGTATAGGCGTGAAATAATATGGTTCATGGGGAACAACTGTTTATAGGTTTCAAAATTAGAGGGAGCGTACTTATCGAAAACCTTCTTGAACTTAGAAGCGTAGGAAGGAAGTGGGTCATAGTTAATGGTTGAAATCCCATTATCTCTAAGGAAAGGAGAACTTTAGACATGTACTCTGTCTTATTCAAGACAACAACGCAATGTCCCTTATCATCTTTCGGCAGAAAGGGATCATTAACAGCAATAGTTTTTCTCAGAGAAGAGACAACCCTACTGAATGGGCAAAAGTCCGAGGTTGAGGCCCTAAACTTGGAAATAATCTCGGCAACCTTGCCACGCAGAAACTCCGCATTTCCAACTCTGAACCTTCTTAAGAAAACCTCCCCATCCTTGACAGTCTCAAACACCCAAGACTTCAGTTTTGGAGGAACAGTAAACTTTATACCCTGGTTAAGCAAGGCTAATTGGGGGCATCGAAACCATTGAAAGAAGAAAGATTTTTAAGTATCTCATGGAAGACATGATCGCTGAACTGGAAATTGTTAGGACGCATAGAACTGTCCTTAAGACGCTGTAAGTGAGAAATCTTACGGGCTAAAATCTGTTTCCTATCGGAATAAAGGGTTGACAAAAATTCATGATTAGTTCTTATTAAAGTATCGTATTCAAAAATGCACAGCCTACCTGTTAAAGTGTCGTGTACGATCTTCAACTTTAAGTCTGTCTCCTCCTTTTTGGCTCATTGGCTTTGCTTTGTGGTACAATAGACTTGTTTACTTAGTGTTCAAATATCAAATATTAGACTTTGGCAGTTTTGTGACTTTCAGCGCTTTACAGTTGCTTTGGTGCTTTTAGTTTTGTTAGTGTAATTGCATGTTTAACTCAACATATTAGTAAATTTTTATTTAAAAAAATTCACTAATAGAGAGGTATCGATGGTGAGACTTTGCAAAAATTCTTTCAAATGAGTGCGAACTAGGACCCCTAGAACCCATATCCGGGGTCAGTTTCAATTTTTATATGTTTATATATATATATATATATATATATATATATATATATATATATATATATATATATATATATATATATATATATATATATATATATGTATCCAACCGCTAACTCAAAAAATAATTTACCGATTTTGATGAAACTTGGCAAGTGCCTTTCTTTTATTAATGGCTTAGATGAGTTCGTTAGTCAGAAAAATCGGACGGGGTTTTCCGGGAAAATTTTGAGTTTTCTTTCGAAAAAAATTTTTTTCACCTAAAGTAACAAAGCTGTTTTAATAAAATTCAGTATATATGTTGCCTCACGAGAGATCTTACTACGTACCAAAATTCAACTTTCTAAATTAAGAGAAAATTGGGTTATTCAATTTTTTTTAACTTTGTTGCTGTATCTGTAGATTTTTGGATTTTAACTTGACTGTTGGTTGATGTTTTACTGTGTTACTTGTGACTTTGACCTTTGACTTTTCTGCAAAAAATACCTTGTCATCATTGTGCTCTGACATGCACAATTGCCTACCGGAAAAACTAATGTTTTTCTGACAGACCTATCCTATTATGTTTGTAGATTTATCCCCTGAAGATGATCTCTTGGAGTGTCGAAACGCGTCGGGAGTAAGAGGAATCTGAAATAAATTTTGGTGTCTGGAGGAGGACCGGTTCATTCAACGTTTAATTATGGCAATCCCAGACGGTGTGACGTTCAGTAATGAAATATGATATTGTGTAGGCTGATACTTGATATAAATCCATTATCAACTTAGATAAACAAACATTGATTTGCACTATTTTATTTTATGTATAACTGCGGTTTCGCTGAAGTTCTCAGGTTTGTCAAATACGTTATGAAAGTGAGATGTTAAAACTACAAATATCTACTGCGTGTTGAATGAATATTTCTAAGAATTGGCACGTTTCTGCCTTCTAAGATAAACACATAAAGATAAAGTGGCCAAATCCACTCGAAACTACTTGTTATTATGGGGGCATTTATGACATAGGTAGATCTGTAAACACATCTCTCTTAATTATTATTTCGTGCATACATATTTAATAATGGGCTATTGTTACTTTGGTCAATGTGAGCGTTAATAAGTTTCGTGAATTTTTTGTTTCTTTGTTAATTTCTACCGGTTCGCGCAAATTTAATTTAAAACCTTTTGTGCCTAACTTCAAGATATCGAAATCATCTTTAAATTGATGATACTTATTTAATAAATAACTTGCATAATTTGAATCAAATTTGTTTTGATACATAATCGCTACATTGTTTTCATGGTGGCTTGTAGAAATGTTCTCGTAAAATTCAATATTAACAAACAATTAGTTTTTTTAAGTAACAGGCAGATAAGTTTTGTATATAACCTGAACATGCTACAGGCCGCCACAAGTGAATGACCACCAACTCGACAGACACTTATACACCATAATTGTTACAGCCATCCCATTATTTGGGCCGCTCTTTGGACCCAAAGAGTCTTTGAGTCGTTCTTTAGTTCGTTTGAATTTAAACCTAACGTTCGTCTTTTACGCCATGAAGTAGACAACCACCATCTGGGAGAAAAACATCATATCATAACATAGCAACAGATCTTTATTTGTAGTTGCCATGATTTCGTATTAATTCAATTTTTATCTGTCTGAGAATGCTGTCAAGCAGCGAAACTAGTCACAGAAACGTTGAAGAACATTGTAGAACATCTAGAATTCATAAGGGCCTCTTGCTCCAGTTAGCTTACGCGCTGGCTACGCCCTTCACCTACAGAAACGAAACCCAACAGTGAAGCCAGAGAAGTAGTCTCCCAAGTTTGTATGTAGTATAAACCAGTTTCACCAAGTAAGGGCAACAACAATCAATGAATAGAATTCGTATATTCCCCATCCCCCGCTCTTCAACCTCCGCGCCATCAGCTTGGTAAACAAAAGAGTAGATAAACGACAACGTTGCTTTTCTGAGGAAGTAAAATTTATACAAGCTTTCTGCAAAACCAAAGCCGAATGTGACGCCAGCTGCTGAGAAGTAGTTTAACTTAGTAAGACTTTCGATAGAATCATACAGTTTTCAAAGAAATCGCTAGTTCAAAATCTTCACTAATCTTCAGCAGCACCTGCCAGGATAATATTTTATATCTCTGTTGGATGTACTTCTTCGTCTAGAATATCGCAGCCTTAAGAAGATGCGCGAGCGCTGCTGTCATCTATAGACAAAGGATACAATACCTATTATACATATGTGTTGACTATCGTCAATAAATTGAAAATTTTGGACAGAATTTGCAATGACTTTAAACATTGTTAATAAGAAAATGGGAAAGTTCGTGTGCTGGGGCTGTCAAATGCGATACTACAGGTCTAATAGGGCAACCGTCGTTATGTAACTTAAAGATGTTGAATTACCAGATAACGCGAAATTAATTTCATTTGATCTCGAAATATATATTTGTTTACCATACATTATGTGGAGGGTTTAAAAATTAAATTAACTAGATCATAAAATTAAATTTTATTTTACTCGTAAACTCATAACCTGCCATATTATGACGTCTTAAGTCCTCATACTCTACCTTGGTGCGCAATATTTCAAATAACACTGTCACTTTAGATAATTCGTATCACTTCTGCTTCAGCCAAAGTTCAGCAAAGTTTTATATGCGATAAAACTGCCTGCTGGATATAGTTTCTCTCTTAAACTTCCTTTTCCATATAGCTATTTATATGTGTTTAGCTACCGTGTCCAAAACACGCTTGGAAACCACTCCTCTATGACATGTCAGCACAGAAACCAACGTATTTCAGATCGATATTGTATTTTCCATGCTGCAGAACACCCCACAAGATATTGTTATCGAAAGGTGCTTTTATGGCAGTCGTTTGTGCCAAAGTACAGGCTCCGTTTGTGCCACGTAAAGCCTCTGCCGCAGACTCGAAGTAAATCAAGCAGGGCAAACTCTCTAATAAATCTTTGTAGAGGATTTGCATAGTCCAGGTATTAATTAACATAGAGTCAGCGGGAACGTGCTAAAAACGGAAGCTGTATTCTAATTTGTACCGGATCAGAGTCGGGTTTGTTAGTATACATTGAGAACTGCAGTTCTCTCTCTCATACGTTGAATCCATAATTAAATTGAGATTTTCAGGGAGATCTCAACGTTTTCTTGCTAGCTAGTCACTAAAGAAACCACGTCTCATACTAGCATTATTTAGAATATATACAGGGTTTACCAAAAATCAAATAGTCTTCATATGTGAGAAGTTCAGCTTCATAGAATATTGCGTTTTGTGCATTTTTCTCAAAATGAGCTAGAACACAAGGTTAAAATATTTTTAGTGAATTTTAACTAAGTAAATTCACTAATAGAGAGATATCGATGCTAAGATCTTTTGGAAATTTCTTCAAATGAGCCCGAATTAGGGCCCCTAGAACTCAAATCCAAGGTCAGTTAAAAAGTAAATAAATAAATATATATATATATATATATATATATATATATATATATATATATATATATATATATATATATATATATATATATAGGGTGGCGCATTGAAAACGAAACAGACCGATTTGCGCCCAGAGAAATTTTTTTAAGAAACGCTGAAACACGTCAATTTTAATATTGAGGGGGCGTGTTTTGAAATAAAACTCAAGTTTGTCACATCAACCCCTTAAGAGTGGTGATAACAACCCTTATATTTTAAATAGGGAACATGGGTCGAGTGTTACACATTTGAAAGCTTTTTTTTTCTGAATTCAGCACACTAATTTTTTTGAAAGTTTCATCAACTCGTTTAAAAATTATTCACAGTTTGAGTTGCAAGAACGTATTTCATTCATTGTGATAATAAATGCACTAATTAGTGAATTTTTCGTTAAAAAAAACAACTAAAAAACAAAACGAAACGTTCAAAAATGTTCATTCAGTTAAGTAAGTGTTCAAATTATTGACCACCAGTTTCCATACAAAAGTACAAATTTTGTTCAAAACAAACTCCGACATCCTGGAGCATTTGTGGAGTTATTAGACGGCATTCTTCAACAATGCGTTGTCGTAATTATTTCAGAGACTCCAGTTCTGTTGCGTAAATTCTACTCTTTAAACGGGCCCATGGAAAGAAGTCTAAAGGAGTTAAATCCGGTGATCTAGGGGGCACTCAATAGCACCTCTACGCCCAATCCATTGTCCTGGAAACTCTCTGTTCAAAACCTCCCTAACACGTTGTGAAAAATGCGGAGGAGCACCATCTTGTTGAAACGCTAATTGATTTTCTTGATAGTGATCATCATTTTCAAAAATGTCAATTAGTAGAGGATAAACGACATCTTCTAGTAACTCCAAATACGTTTCTCCACTCAAATTGTCATCAAGAAAAATTGGTCCGATTAAACGGTCTCCAAAAAAGCCAGTCCAGACACTAAATTTCTGTGGAGTTTGAGTGGGGACTTCGTGAAAATTTCTTGGAATATTATCTGCCTAATAACGACAAATATCACGATTGACTGTAGAATATAATAAAAACTGAAAAACAGATATTGAATAGAAAGTTACCGTTATCAGCTATTCGTGCAGTCATAACTTCACAAAACTCCAGCCGCCGATCAAAATCATCTTCATTCAGTTTTTGTACAAGATGAATTTTATACGGGTGAAATTTATTATGCTTCAATATTCGCTGAATAGTTCTTCTTTTGATGTTTGAAGCAGTGGCCAATTTTCTCGTTGTCAAAGTTGGGTCTGCAGCAATTTGTCCTAAAACTTTAATCTCCGTAGTCTCATTTCTAACCGGAACTTCACGTTCAGGATCCCGTTTTTTGTTGGCTACTGAACCACTTTGTCGAAACTTTGCAACTAACTCCAAAATGTATTTTCTGTTAACATGTCTGTTCGGATGTCGTTCATTAAACAAATTTGCGGTACCCTTGGCACAGTCATCGTTTTTGAAAAAAAGAGTAATTATTTCAACTTTTTCTTCTACAGAATACACTATTGTGAAATTAATTTTCGGCAGTACTATCAAGTATCAAACCGACCGATAAACTGAAATGATAAACCGCATTTCTCTCATTCCGATAAGAAATATCTGATAGTCAATTTTTTGTTTACAAACCAACAAAACATTGACTATCAGCACATTTCTTATCGGAATGAGTGAAATGCGTTTTTGCATCTTCAACTGTAAATAATTTTTAAACGAGTTGATAAAACTTCCAAAAAAATTAGTGTGCTGATTTCAGAAAAGAAAGAGCTTACAAATGATGTACCACTTGACCGACCCATGTTCCCTATTTAAAATATAAGGGTTGTTATCACCACCCTTAAGGGGTTGATGTGACAAAGTTGAGTTTTATGTCAATACATGTCCCCTTCAATATTTAAATTGACGTGTTTCAGCGTTTGTTAAAAAAAATCATCTGGACGCAAATCTGTCTGTTTCGTTTTCAATGCGCCTCCCTATATATATATATATATATATATATATATATATATATATATATATATATATATATATATATATATATATTGCTATAAATAGGTCGCATATCACGGAATTGTCGTCCTTAGAATTAAGATTCTCAAGACCAGTGCTAAAGGCACTGATTAGAGAATAATAACTGTAGAGCGAATATTGTAACTGTATTTTTTTTTTTTTGATTAGAGGTTTGACTTTGAGAACTGGCTCATTCAGTCACTGTCAATCTTCAAAATGGACAAGGATGCATCTGACCTTGCTTTTCACAGAGGCAAAATCTGTCTTAAGAATGTTAATCTAACAAGCTCTTTAACTTTTTTCTTTTATTTTCTTTTATCTCCCTATACACTTGCTGTTTACTAAAAATATATATTAAAATTAAAACTTACATACATATCCACCCACACACATACGCGAGCGCATGCACACTTATGTATACGCACTCACGTCAATAGGCTTTACACGTCCAGCACTTAACACCAGGTGCAGGACATAAAATGCACATTATCTCTTCATGTGCACATACACACACATACATATGCGTGCACACATCTACGCTACAAGTTGTTGCAGGAGAAACACTGGGACACTTTTCACACCAATGGAGCCTGTCATGGTGACTTTTTAACATACTGGGAAGGCTGCGGTCAAAAGAGGTTAACACAGGGAAAGACACAAAGGAACTTACTTTTATCACTCTGACTATACTTTAAGCTGCTAAGTTTATTTAGTATCCCTTAAGACTATATAGTATATTGCTACTAGTACAATATTTATTGGAACAGTCCGATTTTCAGAATATCATCTTTTTACTAAGAGCTATATAAACCTAGCTAGCTTAGAGTCTTTGACAAAACACAGGAAAGTTACCAAACTGTAAATTAAATAGTCTTAGAAATATATTCGCGCACTGGAAATTCTAAAACCGATTTTTAAGTTCTATTTAAATCGAAAGTATTAATTTCAGTAATATGCCGTACTAGTAGTTTACAATTCTTATTAACGATCACTACTATAATTTACTAGCCGCGTCACAACATTTTTTATTAGATAAAAATATTCAGTTATTTTATTAAAAACATATAAAATAAGATGTCTGTTCAGGCGAACAGATGATATTTCATAACGGCCCTAATAGCCTTAAAAATGTAATTAGTAAAAACACCAAAATAATTATTACAAGTAGGTCAGTTAAATTCTGTAATGCAGTTATGTAAACATTTCAATAAATTGGAGGTCGACATTATATGGAGCAACGTTGAAATTGTCACGTTCAGCATATAAACCATAACAAACGAATTTGTAAGACAGACAGGAATGTTTAGTCAGCAAGGTTAAGAATTAAAATATGTCATTGTTGGTAAATATAAAGCAGATTCATTGTAGTAAGTAAGATATAGTTAACTTAAACACCGTTCTACAATGTAGGCGGAAATGTATATCGTTCGTTTTAAATAAGCTGCTGAAATGTAGTCGTGTAAAATAACGCCGCGATTATTTAATTATGTAAACACTGTTATTAATTAATAGTCAAAGATGATAATACTTGAGTAAGTTCTATTATCCCATTTTAGTGAATTTTCGTAGAAAAAATTCACTAATGGGGAGATCCCGACTTTTGAATTTTGAAAAAAATTTTGCAAATGAGCGCGAACTAGGACCCCTAGAACCCATATCCGGGGTCAGTTTCAATTTTTATATGTTTATATATATATATATATATATATATATATATATATATATATATATATATATATATATATATATATATATATATATATATATATATATATATATATATTTATATATATTTATATATATTTATATATATATATATATATATATATATATATATATATATATATATATATATATATATATATATATATATATATATATATATATATGTATATGTATCACACCGATAACTCAAAAAATAATGGGCCGATTTTGATAAAATTTGGCATGTACCTTTCTTTTGTTAATAGCTTGGATAAGTTCGTTAGTCAGGAAAATCGGACGAGGTTTTCTGGGAAAATTTTGAGTTTTCATTCGAAAAAAATTCATATCTCAAAAAGTAATAAGCCGATTTTAATAAAATTTGGCACATACCTTACTTTTGTAAATGGCTTTGACATGTTTGTTAGTCAAGAAAATCGGACGAGGTTTTCCGGGAAAATTTTGAGTTTTCATTTGAAAAAAATTCATATCTCAAAAAGTAATAATCCGATTTTAATAAAATTTGGCATGTACCTTCCTTTTGTAAATGGCTTTGACAAGTTCGTTTTTTAGAAAAATTGGACGATGTTTTCCGGAAAAATTTTGAGTTTTCATTTGAAAAATTTTTTTATCTTAAAAAATATAAAATCTATGATAACCAAATTTGGTAGGTAGGTTTACGATATAAAAAGTAAACTATACACCAAAATTTAGATTTCTATGTTACAAGAAAAAAAAGTTATAATAAAATATTTTGTGCCAGATCATTTCTATGAAAATTCACTACCATAACGCACTTGCTGCGTCCCGAGCTTTTTTATATATCATATTGTTAATATTATGTTTATTAAGTTTTGTGCTTTAATATCGTTATCAATATACCGTTATCTATGTCATAACATATGTGCTTCGTTCCTACATCTTTTATTCTGATAATTCACCCTACGCTTCCATAAACAATATTAAATTCGTTACAAATACCAGATGATAATTTTTTCACAGAGAAAATATAATACGGATTTATATCTAATGACTTATTATTCTACAGGCAAAAAAGTACATTTCTGCTACGTAATCCTGCAGAGACATTTCATTCATCTGAAAAAGTTTGTTACTGACAACCATTTGTTATGGGAATATTGTTTTCTTAAAGCGTCTAGGACTCAAGACAAATAATATACCCTAGGGTGAAAAGATCTAAACTGCCAACTTGGAAAATTGGTGAAAGAAAAGCTAGAGAAACCCACTTAAATATACGCAGAGGACTCTAGAGACTGGTATTTCTAACTTTTACGTCGTAAAATTGAATAAATTGCGTCGATTGGTTATTTTCTAGATAGACTCTAGGTACAGGGTGGACCATTTTTCTGGAATATTGGTTTTACTCGGAAACGACTAAAGATGGTTTTTCTGTCAGCTTCGTGGTTATTTCCATCTTGTCCACAAGTTGCCCTTGTAAAGTAGTATCTATTTTCTTAACTTTAAGAAAAACATGTCAATGACTTAAGGTGGATGTTAAGATTGTACAAATTTAAACAAAGCCTTCTTAGAGGTTTTTCTTGATGTTATTTTAGTGAATTTAAAAAAAAATCAATTTTTATATGTTTACATATATATATATATATATATATATATATATATATATATATATATATATATATATATATATATATATATATATATATATATATATATATATATATATATATTGATATAGTTTGTTATGCTAAAGTTGTTAGTCTCACGTTTAGGGCGCTAATTGATAAAGTAGGGTTGTATTAGGTTTATATTATTATATTTTGTATGTTAGATTATTGTTTATTGAATATTTGTAATACTTGTGATAATTGATATGGTACTTGATATGGTAACTAGTTTAAATATAGGTTTGTATGTATTTAGTGTTTTATGTGATGTAAGTTTCTGGTGTTTTAGCTATTGAGTTTTATGAAAAGTTGTTGAATTATCCTTGTAAAATAACTGTGTGTAAAACTTACAACCTGGTATATCCACTGTCTTTTATTGCCGCCTGAAACCTAAATAAATTTATAGCATGGATTAAATTCACCCTTAAATCAGGGAGCTTCTTTAGATAGTGGGTTCAAGTCCTATCAAAGTTTTTACTATTATTTCCAAAAGTATAGTCCGAAATATATTTGTTTATTTTTTTTAATTTTGTAAACTATTGGTCTATTTGATTTTAGTTATTTCCCAAGTATATATATATATATATATATATATATATATATATATATATATATATATATATATATATATATATATATATATATATATATATATATATATGTATATATACTAACCAAAATAAAGCAAGGCTGTTAAATTCACACAGAAATTGAATGTTTATTGCACTAATATAACTGACAAAAACCTAATGCTTACGTACTACTTATAATATATCTTTTCCTTTTTAATTTAGAGCTCTTTCTATATATTTTTCAACAATGAAAAACCCCCAAACAGACTGATCAATATTATCTGTTTAATACTTTAAGATCACTGATATTTATCTGAATTTCACGCACTTTCCAACCCAAGATCAAGACGTAACGACACCTATTGGTATCGGTGTGGTTTTTATTACACCGTATTGCGGCGCTTAGTCAATAGACGACAACATTCACAAACTGGGTACGCTTACTATTGGTCCAAGCCAAGCCATGTCCCTGAAAAACGCCTTGATATTTTAAATACCAATAAAAATGGTTGCCGTTTCACTGGACCCGCTGTACCTTCTCTTGATTTACGAAAGTTTTAGAGAATTATCACCCTTTTCAAACTGCGGACGTGTCTCACAATAAATGCAAGTCTTTGTTTACTTTACTCACTCAGTCTTTATTCCCTGTAAAGTTGCCCTGCTCTAAAATTCCACGTTGTCTGTCTAACCAGTGACGCCTGTTTTGCTTCAACCTAAAGAAAATCTTACTGTTTTCAAACGTTTTTCTAAATTTTTCCAATCTCTTTCTCTAGTACCAAAAATTCCAATCAATTAATTTTTAATAATTATTTAAATCTATTCATTATTTCCCGTGGTGACCGTCTCATAGTTATATTCTGTCTTTTTCAGAGCCTCTTCAAATACTTTCTATCGAAAAACTTTTCTACAATCATAATCCTGTTCATTATTTCCCGGGATGCATAATTTTCATTGTTGTTCCCTTTGACTTTTCCTTGGTTCCATCTGTTAACCTATACTATAGTTTTATTGTCGTACCTCTCCAAACAGCTGACTTAAAATTAGCAAACAATTTCTTTACATCTCAATATTCTTATTCTAATATACATCAATTTAAATTACCTAGTAGCTAGTTACACAGTTCGTACTGTCCAAATATTCACTTTCTATTGCTTCTTTCTAATCTATTAGAAATATGTCATATCATTTACCTGCAGTCTATTTTCTGTCCTTGATACAACTTTCACTTCTTAATATTCATAAAACTAGCAACAATAACACCTTAAACCAGTTAAACAATTTCTACACAATAATTTACACTTGCCTTACCTTCTTTTAACCCATATGTATGTCATATTTTGGGAATCAATTTTGATTTAGATTATTATATCAGGTCTTACGATATGCCTGTAAATTATTATTTTCACTGCCAAGACATTGTACACACCAAAGAAGTAAGTTCTTGTTTGTGTTAGGCTTTGTATGGGTTGTTTTAGAGTGTGTTTATACGTGGATGTTTACCTTCCTATTATAGGATATCATATATATATATATATATATATATATATATATATATATATATATATATATATATATATATATATATATATATGTACACACAGAATGCACCGATCTTGATCAAATTTGGTACACACCTTCCTTTTGCAAGTAGCTTGGACAAGTTCGTTAGCCAGGATTTTTTCTTTCTAACAAAATTTATATCTCCTAAAATGACAAAGTAAAGACAACCAAATTTGATTTTCTGGTTTCCGTCATAAAGGGTATGCTATGTACCAAAATTCAGATCTCTATGTTAAAACACAAAAAGTTAGAGGTAAAATAATTTTTAATTAATTAAATCTGATGAAAAGTTAAAACGTCAAAATTGGTAATTTTGGTAGCAGTACGAAGGTCAGTAAAAAATACGACACGAAATGACTAACGAGCTCCTAGATCTGTGTCTAAGTCATTATTTTTCTTCATTTCGTTCAAATATGAGCAAAAAATCCATTGTAAATAAAAATTGTTTGGTGTAAATAGAAAATACTTAACACAATTAAGATACTACTGGGTATACCTGCTAGTCTATCATGTCGAGCGAAGCCAAGTCAGCTAAACCCTGTACATCCGATAGTCGAGTCGTACATGACGAGTTCTAATCCTAGTTAGTGACTTCAT
This sequence comes from Tillus elongatus, assembly GCA_964006375.1. Classification (NCBI taxonomy): domain Eukaryota; kingdom Metazoa; phylum Arthropoda; class Insecta; order Coleoptera; family Cleridae; genus Tillus; species Tillus elongatus. Next base: position 167,243,628 of record OZ023266.1, read on the forward strand.
TTTTTTATGTTTTCTTTAATCTCGTTTCACTTTACCGTTATCTGATGAGATTGTTGTTATTCCGATGAATTTTTTACCGAGTTTTTGTAAAAAAAAAATTATTTTATAAAGAATAGACAAAAACTTTTAAAACTTAATTCAATTTGAATAGCATATCTGGTTGTTTGTTCTTGCTCTAACTTGAAACAGTTCCAGATTTAATACAGTCGTCGACTTTTCCCGTGGCTTCACAAGTGCTTGTTTTAGTGAATTTTCTTTAAAAAATTCACGAACGAGGAAACCCCGAATTGAAAATGTCTTCAAACAAGCGCAAACTAGGCCCCTAGAACCCACACCCAGGGTCAGTTTCAACTTATATATATATATATATATATATATATATATATATATATATATATATATATATATATATATATATATATATATATATCTAGAACCCACACCCAGGGTCAGTTTCAACTTATATATATATATATATATATATATATATATATATATATATATATATATATATATATATATATATATATAATATGTATCACACCGATAGCTTAAAAGATAATGGTCCCATTTTAACAAAATTTGCTGAGTACCTTCCTTTTGTAAGAAGTTTGGATAAGTTCGTTATCCAGAAAAACTGGCCCAGGTTTCCCCAGAAAATTTTGTGTTTTCTTTCGGGAAAAATTTATGTCTCCGGAAATAACAAAGTAAGGCCGACCAGACTTGGTAATCGTGTTGGCTTAATGAAGAGTGAAGCATTTACCAAAACTTAGCTCTGTAGGTTTAAAGACAAAAAAGTTATATGCATTTAAAAAAAAATGGAGTTTTCCTCAAAACGTCAAAGTGGCGATTTAAAACGTCAAAATTCGAAACGCTTAGGCAATGAACCTGAAAGAAATACGGATTGTGTAAAGCATGTTCTGCAAACCCTTAAGGTCCAGCTTCAACCATAATTGCCCTTCAGTTTACTAAAATAATTCCAGAACATTCATTTCAAATAGACCCTTTCTCTGATGCTTTAGCCGTAGTTTTGGTTAAATTTATGGTTTACCGGTCTATAATTTTTAGCTAATTTTCTTTAAAAAAAATTCATTAATGAGGGTACCGCGACTTTTGGATTCTAAAAAGATTTCTTCAGATGAGCGCATGTTATTCAAACTAAAATGTAATTTAAAATTCCTAATTTATCTCGCAAGGAAGAAATGCTTATAGAAGACCTCGAATAGGTCACTCTCTACAAACACATGGTCTTAAATCGAAAGAAACGCCCTTATTGTGAGCTCTGTGACCGACCAATTTCAATTTTTCACGTTCTATTAGAATGTCCCTTATCTGCTTGTCCACGATGTGAAAATTTTATTGAAAGAAACTTGTCTGAAATTTTTGATCTAAATTTTACTAATGTAAACTGTTTACTTAGATTTTTAAGACAGTCTAATTTATATAGGGTGGCGCATTGAAAACGAAACAGACTGATTTGCGTCCAGAAAATTTTTTTAAGAAACGCTTTTTGGTAGTACTATCAAGTATCAAACCGACCGATAAACTGAAATAATATACCGCATTTCTTTCATTTCGATAAGAAATGTTCTGATAGTCAATTCTTTGTTTACAAACCAACAAAACATTGACTGTCAGCTCATTTCTTATCGGAATGAGTGAAATGCGTTTTTGCATCTCTAGCTGTGAATAATTTTTAAACGAGTTGATAAAACCTCCAAAAAAAATTTGTGTGCTGGATTCAGAAGGGAAAGAGCTTTTAAGTGATGTAACACTCGACCCATGTTCCCTATTTAAAATATAAGGGTTGTTATCACCACCCTTAAGAGTTTGATGTGATAAAGTTGAGTTTTATGTCAAAACATGTCCCCCTCAATATTAAAATTGATGTGTTTCAGAGTTTCTAAAAAAAATATTCTCTGGACACAAATCGGTATGTTTCGTATTCAATGCGCCACCCTGCATAAAAGTATTTAAATGTATTTCATAGTTCCCAATTGTATAAATAATTTTGTTATGTAGTTATTTAAAGTGTCATTAGTGTCAGTGACCTTAGTTGCTAAGACACTTAAATTATAATTACAAATAAATATATTTCAAATTCTTACCACATGAATGAAACCTATACCCGCGCCTCCGCCATTTGTTGGCAACAAATTAAATAGGTAATTAAACGGTCACAAAACTAATAAGTGTACTCTTGGAGAATCCAAATCACCACAACACATATTTTTAAAGACCCGACGATAGTTTTACTAACAAGGCTAGCGTCATCAAAGGATGAAAAAATTCTAAACTGCCTACTAATAAACATCACATTATATAATGAGTTTAGGTGGAGACCAACACGGAGAGGGAGACTAAAACGCAGGCAAATTTTCTGCGGATTATATTTTTATTACCGGACGAGGTTTTTGAACTTTCTTTATCACTTTACCTGGCCAATTTTGGAATGTTTAACTGCTTAAAGGCAGGGTGCGAAGAGCGGACTGCAAACCAGTGGCGAAGTTCGATTTAAGGAACTTTTGTTTTTATTGCCCTGGAAATACAAATACTTCCGTAGGCATTAAGCTTAACTGAACTAATATTTTTGGTAAGTTTCAGATTTTCTCTATCAATGTTGTGGTTAGTGTCGCTAATATGTTGTGCCACCCATGACTTGTCTACACTACCGTATCTCAGCTGTGCCAGATGTTCACGGAATCGGCTTTCTTTAAAATGTTCTAGAGACCCTTTATGATACGCAGTTCGAAAGGTAGGCTAACAAATTTTTTCTCTATTTTGTCTTTTCTGATAATTGTGCATTTCGCTATCATTTTTTGTTTGTTCTGTGTCCATTAATTAATTTCTCCACTAAGCAATCCGAATATCCGTTGTATTTTGACACGTTTTGATGTACTCTAATGCCTTACTATATCTACTCTTACCCAAGGGAAACTTTAACAAAGATTGCAATCTTAAATACGTGGGTCAGACTAAGAGAACCATAACTACTAGATTTCGTGAACATATGGCACATTTGAGATACGGTAGTGTAGACAAATCATGCGTGGCACAACATTTTTGGCATAATAACCACCACATTGATAAGAAAAATCTGGAACTTATCATAAATGTTAGACAGCAAGCGATGCTTAATGCGTATGAGAGCATTTATATTTCTAGAGCAATAAAAAACAAGAGTTCCTTGTATCGACTCACGCCACTGATCTCCAGCCCTCTATTTTTCTCTGTCTTGCAATCAGATAAACATTCCTAAACCTGTCAGGTACATTTATAAAGGAAGTTCAATAACTTAGTCCGGCAATAAAGATACAAGACACAAAAAACGTGCCTGCCACGTAAATCTCTCGCTCGGTTTAATTATTTACCTAATAAGCGATATAAATAGATGGTGTTATGGTAAGCAAGACAAAACTATCCGACCCTTTTAGCATGCGTATTCGGTTTGATTTGTAGACTGTTACAAATTGTGTAACAAAGATACAAACCGCTGTGAATTATGAGATTGTGTTACATATTAATTATATTATCTTGTTTTTACGATTGACTGGTTGTAAATAATTTACCAAATCAATAACTCGTGGGGTAGAATCGGTTTGTTTGGTGAGATTTTAATTCCCTAAACCATAACAAATTCTACCCGCCCGTGAATTCGTTCCGTCTCTTTCAGCTTGAATTTGCACACAATACATTTTTAATGTATTATGAATAAAACATTACGCATTTATTCGGACTCAACAAAATAACCAATGAAAGGAGCAATAATGGGAGTTCTCTCAATGTTCAGAAACGCGTTTCGGAACTTATAAATTTTCTGCACCTTGCAGTGAGGTGGGGTTCCTTCTAGCTACGTTTTATTAAGGCAAAGGAATATAAAGTTTCTTTGTGCTTTTGATGGCAGAATGGGATTAAAAAATTGACTGTGCTGTAGAATATAGAAAATACAAAGAGAGTTATAGGTGATGCTTCTATGTATGGCCTGATACTAATATTGACGTAACACGTATCAATTAATTAGTTTATTACGATAAGCAGATTGCATATAATATATTAAATGTAAGCAAACTCAAGTCAAGTCTCTATAAAAAAGATTCTAAAACAGTTTGTTCTTTTATCATCAAACATAAGACATCATCTAAGATCGAAAAAGTCGCTGAATGTGTTTCACGTGCCAATTGTATTAATTCTGCAATACGTTGTTGCGCTTACTTTTAATATAATATAAAATATCTCGGGGAAGACACCGGCGTCGAGTATTAGGTAAACAAAACGTTAGTTAACGTATCTTTAGATAGCTCAGTGGTAGCGTGTATAGGTTTATTTATTGTTTTACTCTGATATTTGGAGAAACAATAGAGTACAGATTTCTGGCGTTTTGAACGCATTTCTCTTTAAAACGCCTAAATAATTTCGCTCACCTTTGAGTCTGCAGTTATAATTTTCAGCAAATATTTTGTTGTTGTTGATACTGAAAAAAGCGGTTTGACTAGGTTGACTAAATCGAAATCTGTAAGAACAGAAGATTTCGTGGATAATATCTGCTGCGTTCCGAATTTTTCTTCAATTTTTCCTTTTATTAGCGAATTGTTATTTAAAAAAATTTATATATATATATATATATATATATATATATATATATATATATATATATATATATATACTTATATATGTATATATCAACACAATAACTCAAAAAGTTATTAACCAATTTTAATGAAACTCAGCAAGAATCTTCCCAAGAATTAGTAGCTTGGATGAGTTGGTTAGCCAGCCCTATCGGACCAGTTTCTCAAAACAAAAATGTATCTCAAAAAATAACTAAGTTATTTTAATAAAGCTTGGTTGGTATGTTGCCCTCGCAAATACCTTACCACGTGCCAAAACTCAACTTTCTAGGTTTATACAAAATTTAGTTATGAATATTTGAAGCATTTAATGAAAATTCGCTACCATAGCGCACTTGCTGCGTCCTGAAACTTTCTCTCTGATGTTACCATTAGAGTTAAAAGAAAAGATTTTTCAAATTTTAATATCAATTTTACAGTACGACGTTTGGTTTTCGAAAAACCACCATCAACCTAATATGTTTAATCTAATCCTGATTTAAGAAAATGCTGCAAATTGAATCATAACTTCCACATAGCTGTGGTGATTTATTCTCGTCAGAAAGACATTCTCGGGGAATGAATTTAGGGACCATGACATGACCACAAAGAAAATATTTGAATTCATGTACCCATAAACTTTTGAAACGTTATATTACTCGAGTTTTATTAAAAAATGTCAAATTCCACCAAATCACCCCTTATTTATCCCCTACACCCTGAAACGATCTTACCCAAAAACAACTCTAAGCGTTCCTTTGTCGGGTGCTAAGTGAATACCAAATTTGAAGATGATATCTCAATTTGTTCGAAACTTATTGCGCCTATTAGCAGACAGATGTACATGTCGACAGACCAACAGACCGACCCACCGACAGACTGACAGACAAAAGAATTTGGGTTCCAGAATCAAGTTTTACATATGTTTGAAACCTTTTACGCCGTTTTAGCAAAAAAACAAATTGCGAAATTTTTGTCAACAATACATCACCCCCACACATTCAACCCCTAATTTAATTTCAGTACAGAATACCAGATGGTTGATGAAATTAAAAATTTTCTAATAAATAAACCGTAAAAGGTTATATTACCAGAGTTTTAACGAAAATAATGGCAATTTTCACCAAATCACCAACCAACCAACCAACCCCCCTCCCCCAAATCATCCCCTTATCCCTAATGCGATTTTGCCCAAAAACAATGCGAACCGTTCTCTTATCGAGTCCTAAGTGTATACCAATTTTGAAGACGATATCTGAATTTGTTCTAAAGTTATTGTGGATATGTACAGACCGGCAGATTAATAAAATCAGTCACTACTGAGTTTTGAACCCCCGCCCCTTCGCTCATGTGCCATTATCTTAACCACGAGACCACCAGTAAAACGTAGATATCCCATAATGGTCTTGAATTATTTATTGGTAATATGTAAGGTCTATTTTAGATGCATTTTTGCAAATATATTAATCAAATGAGAAAAGTAACACTTCAAATATAAACCGAAAATCCCCTAAAACACATTTCTTGCAATATTTACCATTTGTATATTGCATTAGTGTTAGAAGCTTTATTTAAAGATTACTAGTGTTCACTTTACAAATCTCCGCTTTGACATTTGCAGAAGAAAAACTATAAAATTGTAAAAGCAAGTCCTACTTCTTGACCTTTCTGAGGCAAGAAAAAGTAAAGTTTGTTTATAATATTAGTTAATAAATTTTGTTTATCACATACAATATTTTTTAACGTCGGTCTATTTCCGCGACTATTTCCAATTACCGACGCCAGGGAGCAGATACACCTCACTATCTTGGAAATGTTTCCGAACCCCTGCCTTTCTGTAAGGCGGGTAGAGATTTTTAACATCGCATGGACACGGGACTCATGGATTTACGCCCCCTCCGAAAGGCGGACCGTGCAGACATTCAACTTGCTCAGATACAATGACAGAATCTCTGTTGATGTTAGTGTGACAGTATGTACCGAAAATGTGAAAGGAGAATCCTGGGATCGAACCCAGTACCCTCCGATTGAGAGGCACCCGTTCTTACCACTGAACCACTGAGGCTCACACAATATTTTGGTTATTCTCTGATGGCACCAAAAATTGTTAAATGCATACAAGTGTTAGTGATTTTTTTTAAATGACTAATAGAAAGGTATCAATGATAAGACTTTGCAAAAATTTTTTCAAATGAGCGCGAACTAGGACCACTAGAACCTATATCCGGGGTCTGTTTCATTTATTATATATATATATATATATATATATATATATATATATATATATATATATATATATATATATATATATATATATATATATATATATATATCCAACTGATAACTCAAAAAATAATTAACCGGTTTCGATGAAACCCGGCAGGTGCCTTTCTTTTATCAAGGGCTTGGACAAGTTCGTTATCCAAGAAAATCGGACAAGGTTTTCCCAAAAAATTTTGAGTTTTCTTTCGAAAAATTTTTTTTCTTCAACATCTACAAAGCTATGAAATTTTGCGGATATGTTATCTGGGATAAGGTCTTACTACGTAGCAAAATTCAACTTTCGAAATTTATAGAAAATTGATTTATTCTAATTACGATTTTTTTTTGGAAAAAAGATTTTTTGTACGAAAATTACAAAGCTATTTTAATTATACTTGGTGAATATCTTTCCTTGGTAAAGGTCTTACTATGTGCTAAAATTTAACTTTCTAAGTTTATAGAAAGTTGAGTTATTCAAATTTGAACCATTAAATAAAAATTCACTACCATAACGCAATTGCTGCGTCCCGAACTTTGTTTCCTTTCACCTAGAGGTCTAAATTTCGGTACAGAGTTTGCCTTTTCCAATGTAAACGTGGATACCAAATTTGGTTGCCATAGAGTTCTTATTTTTGCAGATACAAAAAGATTCCGAAAGAAACCCAAAAGTTTTCGTATAAAAACTGGTCTGAATGTTCTGTATAAAAACCTATCCAAGTCACTACCAAAAGGAAGATATCGGTGTGATATATATATATATATATATATATATATATATATATATATATATATATATATATATATATATATATTGAAATAGAATGGGGGTTTACAATTCTACAGCCCCACGATTGGGTTGAAATAGAATGGTTTTTTACAGGACCAACATTGGGTGCTAATTATTATAGAAATGTTTTTAAATACTGTATTTACAGTAAGAAAATTAGAAATTATTTTATTTCATCACTTATTTTCAGGAAATAGAAATTATAGTTATGGTTTATGATATGGCTGTGTAAATAAATGTTTTATAATATGTAATTTGGTGTTTTATTAAATAAATTTAAGAAAATTTGTGATAGTCGTATTGTTTGTGTTATTTGATACACCAAGGAAAAGCCTACCATTTATTCATGTGCTGGTATATTTACCTGTTTCCTTTCTTTGTTGATGTTGCCTCGGCTAGCTATTAAATGATTGAAAAACAACAAAACGACACTATCTGAGGGATTTCAAGTGGGTTCAGGTCTCTTCCTTACCTATGTAGCTTTTTATTTTTACACTGTGCCCTTGTATATACCAAATAATCAAAAATTAAACCCTAATTTTTTCTCTTTAACAAAACAAAAATTTGATTGAATACTAAATGAAGGCGACAAAATATCGTCACAGTATATCTAACTTACTCTACAAAATTGTTTGTCTTAAATTTCAATAATCCCCCACAATTTTTTTAGGCCTCTATAATATTCAAAGTTTTTTTATTTATATTGCAATATGTTTTATTCAATTTTGATCTTATGGAACTAACTGTTAGGCAACTTCTCTTCCTTGACCATCTAGTTGTAACATGAGTTGTATACCCGCTGAATCACTGAATTTATGCAGAAGTGTATTGTCGCTTCTCTGGTAGTGGCTTTTTAAACTACTATTGTAAATAGTAAAAAAAAATTGTGGATCTTAATCTTATTGTTTTGCTGTAGTTAAATTTTAAGAAATTTGGTCCTATATTCAATACTTGTTCACTTGAATGCAACTTTACTGCTGTTTATCTAATCCTATCCAGCCATTACTTGAACAACGTAAGTAATTTAACATTTATTTTGAAATAAATTCCCTCTGATGCTCCTGTAGACACTGGTCATCCAACTGTTGCTATTTTATATTACATAATTTAAGTTCCTACTGTTTAAGAAGACTCACAAGATATCCTGCTTCCAATCTCCCAAAATTGTCTCCTCTTGCTTTTTATTTTTTTCAACCCCACTACTGTTGCCAGAGTTTCCTTTTTCTAGCCCTCTGTTTTTCGCTATATTATATCTTTTGTCTCAACAACAATCCTTTCATTTCCTTATCACATTGGATATGTGGCAGGCATTGTTGTTGAGATTTAATTTTCACATATTAACTTCATCTATCAAACATCAAATTTTCTTAACCTAAATATTAATATTTGTCAGATTGACAGCTCCCATAATCATATGTTTAGACATTCTACTACTATTAACTATCCTTAACCTATCAAACATCAAATTATCTTAACCTAAATATTTATATTTGTCAGATTGACAGTTCCCATAATCATATGTTTCCACTTTCTACTATTTTACCTATGAAACATTATTAATATTATTTCACTGTCGTCCTTTTCGAGTCTTGTTTAATGGGCACCTTATTTTAGACACATGGTTACATAAAATTACACTCATACATCAGTTTTTGCTTATTTTCGTATATACACTGGACAAATGGATTCATCTTTTTGAGTTCTTATAATTTTTCTAATATGCCAAGGTAGGTTTTCCTCATGATACAAATAACGAGAGATATAATATTCAGACTACCTATTTTTAGACCTGTCACACGCATAGTGCCAAGTGGTGAGTCTAATGGAACAATAATATGCTGTCGTGCAGTGGGGTTTGACGTTTCATTACAACCTCTTAACAAATTACGTATTTTACTAATATTTAAATGCATACAGTTGGAAGTAATAAAAATCAAAAAGATTAAATTTAGTGCTGCGATTTATATTATCTGAAAAAGGCAATATAACGTTCTATATATAACTTCTATAACGTTACTCACCGAGTGACGTCATAGGAGGGGGCAGGGCATATGCGCAATATCATATCTCTTCACTATATCATTGGTTTTCCTTAGGTGATCGAATTTGTGTGGTCCGTATGAGTTTATTTATATTTTCTTTATGGATTTTATGTGTATAATGGTGTAGGTATATATGTATATGTATGTATATATGTATTTCAACTTCCGCTTTTATAAACCATATATATATATATATATATATATATATATATATATATATATATATATATATATATATATATATATATATATATATATATATATATATATTGAAACTGACTCTATATGTCGCTTTTAAGGTGCCTAGTTCGCGATTATTTAAAGAAACTTTTTCAAATTTCAAGTCTAGATCTCCTTGTTGAATTTTTTCCACGAAAATTAACTAATAGTAACCTTTGGGACCATTCGAATGTAAAATAATTATTATTTATTTAAACTGTGGCGCGGTAGAATTAATAAGAACTGATTGGTATTTTTTTTCTTGTCGAGTGGGATGTAGTTTTTAACAAGACGAAAAGTTTGAAGTGACTAAGTGACGTGTATCAAAGTAATGCTGTTGAAGCAGGACGTATGTATCTTGACAGTTACCCGAGCATAACACGGCGGAGTAACAAAATTTTTGGACAATTTAAATTATATATAAATGTGCAAGCAAAATCAAAAGAAGTTAAAGTACCAGTCTTTTATATAATCGCAGAGGAGGAGAACTTAATTCAATTCTATGAAGTGGTCCTATTCTTAAGAGTTTTCTTCTTAATGACCGCTTAGTCGAAATGCAAATTTGCATAAAACTTAAAAGACAAACTTAGAATTAATTAAGAGCAGCCGAGAAAACATCGAACTCACAAATTATAGAGCTTTCAGGGTAAAGCGTTCCCCATAGCTGGCGTTTATAATTCACACACAATAAAATTAAACTCTACATGTTGAGAATTTAATAGCTTTTGCTGTTTGGCTTAGCTGTCGGTTCCAGGACCACTGTTAATAATATGTGCTTTCATATTAAACACTAAAAGAATTAACTTAAAAGTTTTGTATTTACTAGTAGTAGAAGCAAGCTTTTAAAAGTGTTACGAACCTATTTAAAATCTGTTCAATGATCAGATCAACATAATTATTAGTGAATTTTCTTTAAAAAAAATTCACTAATCAGGAGATCCCGACTTTTGAATTTTGAAAAAATTTCTTCAAATGAGCGCTAATTAGGCCCCCCAGAACACATACCCGGGGTCAGTTTCGATTTTTATATGTTTATATATATATATATATATATATATATATATATATATATATATATATATATATATATATATATATATATATGTTGTGGTTGGCTCAATATTGTATTGGTGTTTAGAAATTGTTCATTATTTGTATTTTTATGTTGTGTATAATGCTACACGATTGGACGACATTTATTGTGTTTATATTCTGAGTTCTGCTACGTTATGTGTAAATGTATGTAGTAAATGTATGTATGGAGTGTTAAATGTCGTTTAATGTCAATTAAGATTTATTTTTTTTATTTTGTGGGTTGTTATTGCAACTTTTATTTTTAATATTCAATAGGGCTTATAATGAAAAAAATATATATGTCTTCATCTACTTACTAAATTTAAATCATGTGGTTGTCTTCCGCTCCGGCTTTCTCTTGCATCTCAGGTTGAGTTCAACACTCCACATTTTCTCTATCCACCTGTCAAACTTTCCTCAAATCTCTTTTACTTAACTGTATTGAGTAAGTGCTTTTTAAGAAAAATATGTATATCTTTTGTAATAAATATAATTTTGAATTTGAATAAACTATTCTCTTTGATTTTATGTAACTACGAAACCTTTTATAATGCTTTTTTTTTATATTAATTTTAATTCAAATTCTCCCTCTTCATAGATCCAAATTCAGTCAGTGATACTCTTCTTAAAAATACAAAACAATTTTATTAAAGAGAACATTTATATTACAGTATTTTTTTTCTGATTGACTAAATATTAAAAATTTTGGTTGAGAATTATCTTTAAGGTTATTCCAAATCTTATAACTATTCATGATTTATCTTTGTTGCAACTCCAATATACTTATCTTTATCTTATCTTATAACAATAAATATTAATACTAAACAACAATAAAAAAACTAGAAAGTTATTCTAACACAGTACCTTGGCTCTATATATGCTGATGGTTAGTTAGATTTTCAAACTCTACTGGATTTCACTTATTGGATTCAAAGTTTGTTCGCTTTGTTCTATGGACACACCTATTTCTAGCTTCCCACACTTATGGTTCTGATTGGTTTCGGTTTTCATAAACTCTGTTTCACTTGTCTTCTAATGAGCTTAACTTGATATCTTCAAATTCACCATCTTTTGAGTAAAATCTTTAACTGGGTTTACCGCCTTGCAACCACTCACTTTTACTTTGTGTTGGCTTTTAATTCTAAATTTTTAATTCACAAATAGACGCTACTTTATTATCCTTTCTTCCTTCCATCTGACAACTTGTCATTCTCCAATTTTCCAAAACTTTTTCTGTCCCCATGACAATCAGTCAGATCTTTATTGATATTTATGAAGCTTACTGGAGTAATTGAATTTTAAATTAAATAAATAACTGTCTGGGATTTTGAATTTTTAAAATGAATTGATTATTAGTTCCCCTCAAATTTTCTATGCATTTAAGTGCCTAAATCGAAATCCTAGGTATACAAAATTACACAATTCCAATACTTATTGCTAAACTCTTACACTAAACAACAAATTGTCCACGTATATTAAAACCATAAGCTTACTACCTATCTCAAATATTACTTTTAAGAAGTTTTTTTTTTTTTCGGGTCAAATTCACAAATGGTCCGTTTAATGTTTTTAAATGACCTTAAACTATACCTATTATTGTCTTATCTAGTTTAAGGTCTTTTTAGTGGCCTTTATTCACTTAGAGTTCACTGTTTTTATACACTTTCTTTCACTGATTATAATACTAGCTATATGTATATTATTTACATACATGTATTCAGTATCACTGTCCATTTGGTTCCATGTTGTATTTTATTGAGTTTGCCTTTTATTAGGTTTTCTATTTGATTTTAGACGAAATTTATACATCACATACCGTCTTGTTTTTGAACATCATTGAACCAAGTTATTTTGTGTGCGTTTAGGTGTGTTTTATGTATAGGTGTATCTGAACAATATATATATATATATATATATATATATATATATATATATATATATATATATATATATATATATATATATATATATATATATATATATATATATATATATATATATATATATATATATATATATATATATATATGTATGTATCACACCGATAACTCAAAAAATAAAAAATTATGAGCCGATTTTGATAAAATTTGGTGAGTACCTTCCTTTTGTAAATGACTTGGATAAGTTTGTTAGCCAGGAAAATCGCCGCTGGTTTTGGAATTTGGTACACGGGTTTACATCATTATAGATAAGTTACCTACCAAAATTAAGCTCTGTAGGTCAAAAGATTAAAAAGTTATAGGTATTTAAATAAAAATAAATTCGGGTTTTCCTCAAAACGTCAAAGTTGCGTTTTAAAACGTCAAAATTGGCAACATTTAGGCAAAGAACTTGAATCTAGTACGGTCTATGGAAAGAAAATGTCACTAGAAGAATGTTTTAAAAACCCGTAAGTCTTAGTTTCAACCGTCATTGTCCTTCATTTTACTAAAATGTTTCCAGAAAATTCATTTCAAATAGACTCTTTCTCTGACACTTTGGCAGTAGCCTTAGCTATAGAGTTTATTGTTTAATAGTATATAATTTATGTCGAATTTTCGTAAAAAATCAATAAATCTCAATATATCCGTTATTATACAAGATATTAAAGAAATTTGTATACATTAATTATAGGGTGTCTTGAGCTACCTGTTAAAAAATATTTCTACAATCGCAGAGTGGCCCATAAGGCGTTGCTGATACAAATCTTCATATTTTTCAATCAAACACGCCTTATGTTATTCCATTTTTGCATTTTCCATCGAAATATAATGCATGTTTGTAAGAAAAGAAATTATGGAGGCAGCAAGTGCGTTATGGTAGCGAATTTTAATCAACTGCTTCATATTTGAATAACTCAATTTGCTATGACCTATAAGGTTTACCAAAAAACGAATTTTTTCGGGAACACTTTAAGTTTACTTTCGGAAATTTTTGTACATTTTCAAATAATAAAGTTATTTTGATGAAACATGGCACATTGTTTTTACTATATTTATTTATATCACCTACTCCTAATAAATGTATAACTAGTTGCATACGATATTTTAATATATGTATCGATAGTTAAAATTTCCCGGCTTTCTGACTCTCACAGCTCAAAGTGAATTCTCTCTTTTTTAGTGAAAAAAATCACTAATGAGGAGATCGCGACTTTCGAATTTTGAAAAAATTCCTTTAAATGAGCACTAACTAGGCCCCCTAGAACACATATCTGGGGTCAGTTTCAATTTTTATTTATTTTAATTAGACAGACGGATTCTCCGGTCAGTATCAGTTCTGAGCTGACCATAAATGTATGGAATTTCGATCACGAAATTAATAATAATTATAATGCATGTTTTGTAAGAAAATAAATTCGGGACTCAGCAAGTGCGTTATGGTAGCGAATTTTTATTGAATGCCTCAAATTTGAATAGCTCAATTTGCTACTAACCTATAAGGTTCGTTGGCCAGGAAAGTAGTTTTTTTTCGGGAATATTTTAAGTTTCTTTTCGACCAATTTATCTACATTTTCAAACAGTAAAGTTATTTTCATGAAATATGATACATTGTTTCTACTGTATATGTTATACTGGTAACCAAATTTGAGGTCTGCTTTCTTAAAAAAACACATATTTGCTATTTAAAACATTTTTTATGAAAATTCACTATCATAACGCACTTGTTTATGAAATAAGTTAAAAAAAATTAATATTGCAGGATATTTACGGAATATGCAGGGGTTCCGACCTCAAAATACAACCTTTCTCACGCAAATAGTAAAAAAAAACTCGGGACGCAGCAAGTGCGTTATGGTAGTGAATTTTTATTAAATGCTTCAAATTTAAATAACTCAATTTTCTATAAACTTAGAGAGTTTAATTTTAATACGTAGTAAGGTCTTTTCTAAGGCAAGATATTCACAAAATTTCATTAAAATAACTTTGTAATTTTCAGAGAAAACATTTTTTTTCGTAAGAAAATTTAAAATTTGAATAACTCAATTTTTTCTAAACTTAGAAAGTTGAATTTTGGTACGTAGTAATATCTCTCCTGAGGCAATATATGTAGTAAATTTAATTAAAACAGCTTTGTTACTTTCGGAGAAAAAAATTTTTTTCGAAAGAAAACTCAACATTTTTCCGGGAAACCCCGTCCGATTTTTCTGAATAACGAACTCGTCCAAGCTATTAATAAAATAAAGGCACTTGCCAAGTTTCATAGAAATCGGTTATTTATTTTTGGAGTTATGAGACGGATCCCTATACATATACATATATATATATATATATATATATATATATATATATATATATATATATATATATATATATATAAATGAAATATATTTACAAATGAACTTTAATAAGATATTATGCTGTGACAATACCTCTCTCAAGCAGTGGCGATTCCTCCTAGTGAGCTAGGATATAAAATATAATCAAAATGTGCACAGTTATATATGTTTTATTTCTTTTTCCCTTAGTCTTAATACACTACATATTTTATGACAATCGATTTAATTTACATATTTGATTTCATAAAGAGTCGGTTAATAGTGACTTGGAATGAAGTAGATACCACGTTTCTAACATATTCAACGAATATGAGTAGATCAAAGCAACTGGGAATGAATTCGGTCACTCCCCGGCACACGTGTTAATACAATAGTGAGGAAAATACTTGATTTTAACACTGCAGTGAGCTATAAAAACTCGGGACGCAGCAAGTGCGTTATGGTAGTGAATTTTTATTAAATGCTTCAAATTTAAATAACTCAATTTTCTATAAACTTAGAGAGTTTAATTTCAATACGTAGTAAGGTCTTTCTTAAGGCAAGATATCCACAAAATTTCATTAAAATTACTTTGTAATTTGTAAGTAAGTTGAATTTTGGTACGTAGTAAGGTTGAGGCAACATATATAGTAAATTTCATTGAAACAGCTTTGTTACTTTCGGAGAAAAAAAATTTTTTCGAAAGAAAACTCAAAATTTTTCCGGAAAACCCTGTCTGATTTTTCTGGATAACGAACTCATCCAAGCCATTAATAAAAGACAGGCACTTGCTAAGTTTCATCGAAATCGGTTAATTATTTTTTGAGTTATCATATATATATATATATATATATATATATATATATATATATATATATATATATATATATATATATATATATATATATATATATATATAAACATATAAAAATTAAACCTATTTACAAATGAACTTTAATAAGATATTATGCTGTGACAGTACCTCTCTCAAGCACCCTAAAATATAATCAAAATGTGCACAGTTATATATGTTTTATTTCTTTTTCCCTTGTCTTAATACACTACATATTTAATTTACTTATTTAATTTCATAAATAGTCGGTTAATAGTGACTTGGAATGAAGTAGACACCACATCTTCAAACATATTAAGAGAATATAAGTAAATCAACAGCAACTGGGAATGAATTCGGTCAGTCCCCCAGCCACGTGGTTAAAAAACACTGTTTGTATGAGTAGTTACAAATCTACCTCTAAATAAAAGGACTGTAACAGCGGCAGAAGCAGAAGTCAATGGAAGGTGTGTGTATTCGCAAAGAAACTATTGACTATTAATAACAACAATTGACTAAAAACGCTGCGAGTTGTAAGGAGAAAATAATTATACTACAGAGGTGATAAATGATAATAAATTACAATTGGGTTATATATAATCGTAAATGCTTCCAATGATTAACAATCAGTGAATTCAGTATTATTGACATTTCTCGGAAACTTACAAATGAATTTCATGAGTCAATAAGAAAAGCATTGACTAACCAACAGCAACCACCTACTTATGATTTAAACATAAATGTTTCAAATTTGAGTAGCTCAATTTTCTGTAACCCTAGAAAGCTGAATTTTGGCACATAGTTAGGTATTTCTCAAAGCAATATGTAGACCAAATTTTATCGAAATTTTCGGAAAAAAAAATTTTTTTGTAAGAAAACTCAAAATTTTCCCGAAAAACCCCGTCCGATTTTCCTGGCCAACGAACTCATCCAAGCCATTAATAAAAGAAAGGCACTTGCCGAGTTTCATCTAAATCGGTTAATTATTTTTTGAGTTATCAGACGGATACATATATATATATATATATATATATATATATATATATATATATATATATATATATATATATATATATATATATATATATATATATATAAGCATATAAAAATTCAAACTGACCCCGGATATGGGTTCTAGGGGTCCTAATTCGCGCTCATTTGAAAGAATTTTTGCAAAGTCTCACCATCGATACCTCTCTATTAGTGAATTTTTTTAATAAAAATTCACTAAAAATTTGATTAACTCAGTTTTCCATAATCTTAGAAAGTTTAATTTTGGTAGATAGTAAGGTATTTCCTAGGACAAGATATCCACCAAATTTCATTAAAATAACTTTGTAATTTTTGGAGAAAAAAAATTGTTTTAAAAGAAAATTTAAAATTTTAATAACTCATTTTTTTATAAACTGAGAAAGTTGAATTTTGGTACTTAGTAAGTCCTCTCCCAAGGCAACATATATAGTAAATTTCATTAAAGCAGCTTTGTTATTTTCAGAGAAAAAATTTTTTTTTTGAAAGAAAACTCAATTTTCCTGGAAAAACCCGTCCGATTTTCCTGCCTAACGAACTCATCGAAGCCATTAATAAAAGAAAGGCACTTGCCGAGTTTCATTAAAATCGGTTAATTATTTTTTGAGTTATCAGACGGATACATATATATATAAATCTATATATATATATATATATATATATATATATATATATATATATATATATATATATATATATATATATATATATATATATATATAAACATATAAAAATTGAAACTAACCCCGAATATAGGTTCTAGGGGTCCTAAATCGCGTTCATTTGAAAAAAATTTTGCAAAGTCTCACCATCGATACCTCTCTATTAGTGAATTTTTTTAAATAAAAATTCAATAATAGAGGTTAAATAAAACAATTTGTGGAAAGATTTTATATTCAAAATTAACGAAAATGTTTCTAAAAAATACTTTTGAGGATTTATTTATGAGTGAATTTTTCTTTAACAAAATTCACTAGTGAGGAGATCGCGACATTCAAATTTTGAAAAACTTTCATTAAAATGAGCGCAAACTGGGACCCTGGAACCCAAATCCGAGGGCAGTTTCAGACTTTATATGTTTATATATATATATATATATATATATATATATATATATATATATATATATATATATATATATATATATATATATATATATATATATATATAAAGAGAGAGAGAGAGGGAGAGCACGTTTATCAGAACCTGCTGGCAACTGCTGGGGCCCTGGCCCACTGCGCTATAATTGGCTGCTAAAGACCACGTGACTCGAGTAGCGTACGTCAGAATTCAAGTACCTACATATGAAAAAACCCTGGGCGCAGCAAGTGCGTTATGGAAGTGAATTTTCACAAAAATGTTTCTAATTACAAATATATCGCTCTAATGCGAGCAGGCATCAATTTACCAAGTTACCGGTATAATCTATATAGTAGGAACAATATAACATATTTTATCAAAATAATTATTCGAAAATGTACAAAAATTTTCCGAAAATAAACTTTAAATGTTTCTGAGATAACTGATCTCCTAGCCAATAAACCTTAGGTTAATAGCAAATTGGGTTATTGAAATTTGAAACATTTAATGAAAATTCCCAACTAAAACGTCCTTGCTGCGTTCATATAAAATATTCCACAATTAAAGTTAAATGTTGGTTTCTTAACCAACAAAACTTACGTTAATAGCAAATTGCGTTATTTAAATTTGAAGGATTTAATGAAAATTTGTTACCAAAATGCACTTACTGCGTCAAGATTTTTTCTTACAAACATGCATCATATTTCGATAAAAAATGCTAAAATGCGGTAACAAATTTGTTCTACGAAAATTAGCTAAACATTATAGACCGTTAAACCATAAACTTCACTAAACCTACAGCGAAATCATCAGCTTAACTAAAGCGACAGCCAAAGCATCAGAGAAAGGGTCTATTTTAAATGAATTCTCTGTAAATATTTCAGTAAAATGAAGGGCAATGACGGTTAAATCTAAAACTTCAGGGTTCGCAGAACACTCTTCTTGCAATATTTTCTTTTCACAATCCGTATTTGTTTCACGTTCTTTGCTTAAAAATTGCCAATTTTGACGTTTTAAATTGCGAATTTGACGTTTTAAATTGCGAGTTTGACGTTTTGAGTAAAAACCCAAAATTTGGTGCTTTAGCTGCCCGCAACTTTTTTGTCCTTAAACTCAGAGACCTAATATTTGGGAAACATTACCAGCAATATTTTCACCATACTGTATACCAGAAGTCTTAGATTTTTTTGTGTAGGCATTTTGTATAACTTAAAGTAATTTAAGGTAATAAAATTTCTCGAGGGTGTGATCAAATGATTTTTTAACTCTGAGTAGGGTTGCCATTTTATTTGAAATATTCCTTGTGCAAGGCAAGTGCCGGTTTGCCACTCGAAAAGATTAGCTTATATTCCTGCAAAACGAACGAGAATTCTGACAGCCTACTTAGAGTGGTGAAAAAGTTTCTTTATTAAATTATATTTGAGCATATTGCTGGCAGACTTTTTAAAATTACCTTTCACAAGAATTCGCTACCGCTTTCCTCTATTAACGCACACTACCTGCTGCTAATATTTTCATATTACTTTCTATTCATGTACTCATAACTTCGCCTTTGAAGATTTTCTTCTTGAATAATGGTAAATGTTACAATACACAGAGCGTTTCATTGGGAATAAAACAAACTAAATCAAGTTTCATAAAAAGTGAACCATCTAAGTCTAGCCGCAAATTTAAAGCTTAGCCATTTACAAACGAATTGATGTCTTTCTTTATTAAATGCGGTAATGAAATTAAAGGAAAAAACACTGGACGCAGCAAGTGCGTTATGGTAGTGAATTTTTATTAAATGCTTCAAATTTGAATAACTCCGTTTTGTATAAACTTAGAAAGTTTAGTTTTGGTATGTAGTAAGGTCCTTCCTAGGGTAAGATATTTACCAAATTTCATTAAAATAACTTTGTAATTTTTGGAGAAAAATGTTTTTTTCGAAAGAAAACTTAAAATTTGTATAACTAAATTTTATATAAACTGAGAAAGTTGAATTTTGGTGCTTGATAAGGGCTCTTCCAAAGCAACATACATAGTAAATTTCATTAAAACAGCTTTGTTATTTTCGGAGAAAAAAAATTCTGGAAAGAAAACTCAAAATTATCCCGGAAAAACCAGTCTAATTTTTTGGCTAACGAACTCGTCCAAGCCATTAATAAAAGAAAGGCACTTGCCGAGTTTCATTGAAATCGGTTATTTATTTTTTGAGTTATCAGACGGATACATATATATATATATATATATATATATATATATATATATATATATATATATATATATATATATATAAAAATTGAAACTGACCCGGGATATGGGTTCTAGGGGTGCTAAAGCGCACTCATTTGAAAAATTTTTTGCAAAGTCTCACCATCGATACCTCTCTATTAGTGAATTTTTTAATAAAAATTCACTAAAAATGTCAGGTATTTTTTTACAAAAAAGAGAAGAAGAAGAATATTATAAGTTTATTTTCGGCTAATGGTTGCACCTTGCAAACGATAAACTTATTTTGATGAAATATGGTACATTCTCTACTATATGGGTCATACTGGTAACCAAATTTGATCCTTGCTTTTAGTGCATTTTCTTAGAAAAAATTCACCAATAAGAAGATCCCGACTTTTTAATTTTGAAAAAATTGCTTTAAATGAGCGCGAACTAGGACCCCTAGAACCCATATCCGGGGTCAGTTTCAATATATATATATATATATATATATATATATATATATATATATATATATATATATATATATATATATATATATATATATATATATATATAATGTGAAACACACTTATGAATAAAATTCACTACTTAGGAAAAAATAGTTTTTGTGGAAAAAGCTGAGACACGTGAAGTTTAATTTGTCGAACATTATCTTATAATCAATGTTAAAAAAATTTAACTCCCACCATTTTACCCCAACCACTTTATCCATTTTTTTTAAATAGCAACTCTACATTTTTTTCATCACAATTCGACGGATAACATTTTTCTGAATGCGGAGATACCCAATATTCTTCTAACGTTACAGTTTTCAATACAGGCTGGAAATTTAATACCGGAATATTAAAACTAAACAGTTTACCCTGAAATTCAAAGTTCGAAAATAAACTTAATAAAAACGTCCCTTTCTTATAATAAATGTTCAAAATATTCTCCATTCACTTGCACGCAACTAAATGATCTGCTCTGGAATTCTTCCCTAACTGTGTTCAACACGTCAGGCGTTACGTTCCTAATTTCTGTTGTGATTTTCATTTTCAAATTATCTAAATCAGCAGGTTGCGTTTTATACACTCTGTTTTTAGGTATCCCCATAAAAAGGAAATCAAGAGGTGTAAAATCTGTGATCCAGCGGGCCATCCTACGAAAACTCTTCGTCCAATCCATCTTTGTGGAAAGACTTCGTGTAAATACTCCCCTACTTAAAGAGCAATGTGGGACGGTGCACCGTCTTGTTGAAACCACATCCAATTCTGATAACATTAGGACAACCTGTTCTCTTAGCATTTCTAAATATCTTGAACCGTTTGGATTTTCTATCAAAACAGGTCCAACTACGTGATCACCAATGATACCAGCCCAAACGTTCAACTTCTAAGGACGCTGAATGTGTGTTTGTCGCAACAGGTGGGGGTTTTCGGCAGCCCAGTATCTGCAGTTTTGTCTGTTTACATCTCCATTCAAAAGAAATGTTGCTTCATCGGAAAACAGAACGTCAGCATAAGAAATAACACTTCTATGTAACATGTTCAGCAGTTGTTCACAAAATTGCAGTCTTCTATCGGAATCACCGCCAATCAACTCTTGAACGTGTTGTAGTTTATAGGGATGCATTTTTTCGTTTTTGAGATACCTTAAATCTGTTGATTGACTAACATCATTTTCACGTGCAACTTGACGGGTAGAAGTTGTTGTTGAGTTGAGAATATTGAGTTTTACATCTTCTTCAACAAACTTGGGTCCCCTAGGCATTGGTTTAACCTGTCCATAATCACGAAACTGTGAATGTATCTTAGACACGGTTCCCTGGGTTAGTGGGGGGCAAATCTGGATGTCTTTCATTAAATAGGTTAACAGCTTGTGCCTATACCCAATCATCATTAATACTTCTGTTCGCAGAGTTTCAGTTAAGTATTGCATTATTAGACCAAAAATTTATTGAAATTATCAGAACAAAATTACGACCAATTTATTAGGAGACCGTGAATTTAACACAATACACAACAAAATAAAACAGAACTGTTAAATTTCACCTTTCACGCTGCAAAAATTGGTAGTTAATAAGAAACGATTAATGATACCAAGTACGTTTTAGATAAAAGACAAGATAAGAAATTTAAGATAAGAGTCAGTGAAGAATTCCAGAGCAGATTATTTCGTTGTGTGCAAGTGAATGGAGAAAATTTTGAACATTTATTATAAGAAAGGGACGTTTCTATTAAGTTTATTTTCGAAAGTTGAATTTCAGGGTAAACTGTTTAGTTTTAATATTCCGGTATTAAATTTCCACCCTGTATTGAAAACTGTAATATTAGACCATACATATGGGGTATCACGGCATTGAGAAAAATATGATCCATCGAATTGTGATGAAAAAAATGTATGGTTGCTATGTAAAGAAAAAATTGATTAAGTGGTGGGGGTAAAATGGTGGGAGTTTATTTTTTATAACTAGGATTATAAGATAATGTTCGACAAATTAAACTTCACGTATCCCAGCGTTTTCCACAAAAACTATTTTTTGCTGAATAATGAATTTTATTCCATAAGTGTGTTTCACATTATATATATATATATATATATATATATATATATATATATATATATATATATATATATATATATATGTATATATATATATATATATATATATATATATATATATATATATATATATATATATATATGCGGAATTAAATTCTAAAACTTTTATTACTCTTATTAATTTTCAAAAAACTTTGTCGTTTTCAACAAAATTCAATTAAATACACGTATTAGAGCTATATTAGGCTAGATGCATTCTCACCACAATTAGAATCGCAGACCGGTTTCGCTCTAATTAGAGCTCGTCAGTACGGCATACTAATAGCAGCGAAAATACACCTATAAAGTAATACGGCTATGGTAGCCAGCCTTCCAACACTAAATGAGATGTAAGACACGAAGCACGTGCCGCCACCTCGTTGCGGAACCAAGTAGTATGTTGTCACGACAGCTTCAAATAACACAGAATGTTAAAAAATAGAGACTGCATACAACCAACTAAATATTTAACAAATTATAAGCCCTGGCCCATTTCTACCCTTATATAGGGACAAAGTATGCATGAGACAAAAAACAGCTGATCAAATCTATTTTTCCATGGCTTTCTTGATTAAAATATATTGGTTTTAACATGGTCATGACACGCTAGATTTAACTTTAAAATATTATTTGCTTTAAGCGAAAATGTCAAAAGTTGACATATGAGGGGTCGTTGTATTCAAAATGTCATTTTCTTTCAAATACAGTAGAAAAATACTGAAGGTCCAATTTAAAAATCAAAAGTTGCAGACATTTACAGTGAAACCGGAAGTGACCGGAAACAATTGAATACGTTAATGAATCTGGATTTATGTCATATACTAACATACCAAATTTAATTATTTTATCTCAACAAATAAAAAAGTTATTTGGGTGAGTCACTTTTGAAAAACACCCCTGACCTGACCTGACCTGACCTGACCCATGATATGTGTTCTAGGTGCCCAAATTCGCGCTCATTTGAAAAAAAAATGTTTGCAAAGTTTCACCATTTAGACCTCTCTATAAGCGATTTAAAAAAAAACATTCGCAAAGAATGATAATAAACTCAACTTGTCACTGACGCCACAATGTCATCTGACACACAAACTTCACAAGCATAAAAATATTTGCAAAACCTACCGCGCCATCTATCGTATTATGATAGTAAATTGCGTACTATAACGTCCTGATAGGCACCAACTTACATAAATGATTTCGTATGCAAGGCTAGATCAGTGTTGTTCCTTCTAGCATGATCGTGCCAGATTTAGCACTGTCTTCAGATTTGGCACTCTAGCACCCCGTTACACTTTTCTGGCACATTAAAAAAAATTCAAACTACGCGCCATTCTCAAGTCAGATACGGATATAAAACATACAACATACACACATTCATGAAACGCATTCGTAGTTTCCGTTTTACGCATGCGCATTACCTTCCTGTCTCCCCGCTACTTGATGGTTTGATTCATTATTATAGGTTGGCATACCTTTTCTACTTTTGTGTATTGCGTACTGTCAACTTTTACGTCAAATGTCAATTGTTTATGGATTTTATTTTGTAAGATAATTATATTTTTATTTAAAGAAAAATTGGTGTCTCGGCATTAATATTGTCATTGGCACCTACAATATATTTGTTCTTATTTATTCCAAAGAAACTTATTTCTTTTGTTAATTTTCAAAAAATAAAATATTTCATTTTTGGTTTAATTATCGTTTTATTATCATAAATATGCATAATTTTCCCCTCTTTCGTGAGACCTTTTAGCACTAAAACGTACAGTTATGCTTTATTTTGGTTCCAATTAAGTCTGGGGATATTTTAGCACTCAAACCTAAAATTTTGCACCGAAATGTCCCTAAATTCAGCACTTATAATCTCATGACAGGAACAACACTGGGCTAGATGCATTCTCACTACAATTAGAACCACGGTCTGCGGTCAACTTGAGTCTGAAATTATAATTTTGTTATTGTTGATATTGAAAAAGTCGGTTTGATTAGGTTGACTAAAACGAAATCATACTGGTTATTAATAATGAAAAATAACTGATTCGTTTATAATTTGGCAGGTACTTTAATTTTCTAAATATGAATTGGGTTTCCTTCTGGAAATCTTTTGTATAACTTTAATGACATTTGTAATACAAGTTTTTTTTGATACAGGAGTGGGAAATGCTCATGCAGACCCTATTCACAGCCCCGTAGGTGCCGTGGGATATCGAGGTACTGTGAGACTGTACTCATTAAAACCCTCTCCCTTGGAGTACCGGACCTTAGTCCATATCTCCGTCGGAATGATTTCACACAATGACGTTTGGGTTTGAATGTTTCCATTCTGTTTTTGCCGCGGGGGCGTTAGCGGGTAAGTAAGAAGTTTCTTTTAAAGAGATTAACACTATCTATAGATATAGCAAAATTTAATTCCTTAGCTTCATCTAAAATATGAGTTAGAACTAGGGATGAGCACCTAACATCAATGTTTTTGGAATATCGATGTTTTACATTGAACATCGATGTTTAAAATATCGATGTCGCAATTTCGATGTTATATTTTTAACATCGATATTACTTGTAACCATCGAAACATCGTTACGTATCTCACAAATCCTGTTGCAAATGCATATCGTTTGCAAATTTAAAAAATTGTCATGCTATTGTTTGACGACAGATATATGGACAGATATGCAATGTAGAAGTTTTATTGGTGTTACTATGCACTTTGAAGATAACAATTCCATAAATTCTGTTGACTTAGGTGTATATGTTTTAGATGAACGGCATACAGCCGAATACATTTCAGGAGTGTTAAAACGTATACGTGAGGAATGGGGTATCCTAGAAACTAAAGTTACTACTGTTGTTACGGATGGAGCGGCCAATATGACAAAAGCTATTGAGGAAACGTTTTCCAAAAAATAGCAATGGCTCATCAAATAAATTTAGTTCCTGAAAGAGCTATAAAATCTATTTCGGAATTGTGATTAGTTATATCTAAATTAAAACAATTGTAACGTGGTTTAGGCATTCAGTAGTAGCTGCTGATGAATTACGGAAGGCACAAACAAGCGACCATAAACCTGAAAAAAAAATTATACAAGAGGTGTCCACCCGCTGGAAATCCACATACTACATGATTAATCGTTTTCCTGAACTTCGGGAATACATAAATACCATAGTGAACAGACATCCTTCTGCCCCCACAATGGTTACAGCCAACGAAGTTTTTGAACTGAATAAAATCATTGAACTTCTAAAGACGTTAGAAGCAGTAACAACAGAAATTTGTGGTCAAAAGTATATTAGTTCGAGTCTTGTAATCTCTCTCACGTATAATTTGGAAAAATAAGTTTCACACATTGAATGTGATGTAAACGACACCCTAGGTATTTCACTAAAAGAAGCACTTCTCCAAGAATGTAGGAAAAGATTGTCTGCTGTTGAACAAGTCCAGCAATTAGCCGTGGCAATCTTGCTGGATCCGAGGTTCAAAAAGATTTATTTTAAGAGTCCTCATAATGTTGCAGCAGCAGTTATTCTAATACAACAGTTGTCACTGTTAGTAGAAACGCAAGGAGATGATGACCACAATCACGAAATAATAGAAAGTGAAACGACAAATAATAAACAGGACACGGGTAAGTAGGATAGATTGTCACAATGATGTTTGGTAAAAATGTTAACATAATTATAGTTACTCCAAACGGCAATATATGGGCGCATCATTCTCAGTTAGTTCAAAAGAGTGCTTCACAAGAGAAAGAACAATTAAGCGAAATGTCTTTGTATTTAAAGAATCCTCTAATTAATATTACCGAGAATCCACTGAAATGGTGGTCAGATAATAAAAATGTATGTCCCCATTTATACCCTGTCGCGAAAAAATTCTTGTCCATAGTGGAGACTTCTGCACCGGCAGAATTTTTTTCCAAAGCTGGACAGACAGCCACGCAAGAAAGAAACCGTTTAACTGGAGAACACTTCGGCAAAATATGATTCCTTCAGTCCATTGACAGAGATTACTGGAGTATATAAAACTGTATGGTGAGATTATGAGTATTATCACTAATATTGGTGAATTATATTATATATATATATATATATATATATATATATATATATATATATATATATATATATATATATATATATATATATATATATATATATATATATATATATATATATATATATATATAGAGTTAAATTTGAAGTTTACTTTTTATTATTAAAGTCATTAAAAGTTAAGTTTTTCTATTTTTGTTTTACACATTCTTTCTTATTTTATTGCAGTACAATAAACATTTATTTATTTTTGTTACCACTTATTTTTTGTATTACTTGCACCTGCCATAATCTGCATCGAAATATGTTTCCATTTTCTAATGCCTACAAAACTACAAACTATTTTTTTTTCTCGAAAGAACATAGAATTATAGAATTGGTAAATTCACAATTATTTTGAAAACATCGATGTTTCCCAACATCGATGTTTTCCAGCCGATGTTTTTCCTACCATCGATAGTAGGTTTCGATGTTAAACATCGATGTTAACATCGATGTTTTAAGAAATGTGCCCATCCCTAGTTAGAACTCAAGATTTCTTTGATAATAGAGAGATATCGATGGTAACACTTTCGAAAGAATTATTCAAATGTGCGCGTACTAGGACCTCTAAAATCAATATTTAAGATATGTGTAAGTTTAAAGTATTAACTTTACTAATATGCCGTATAATAATAGTGTACAATTCTTATGAAAATTCGCTACTATAACGCACTTGCGTCGTCCCGAAATTGTTGTGCAATAACGACGACCTAAACTGGTAAAGAACGTTTGTAATTCAATACTATTTTCGCATTAAAACAATTATCCCTTTTAAGCTTGCAATTTGGAATCAAATGACCAAATATTTGCTGTACACATTATGAAGTGATTAGTTATTATGACACGATAGAATATTGGGTTTCGGTCATTGTGCTCAGTGACTATTTTGAACCGACAGATATTCATTTTCGATTCAATTAATCCGAATTTATGTTTGAACTGTTGACGTTAGTTACCTCGGCTCAAAGAGTCGGGCTTTATATAACAATAAACACGATACAACCGAACCCATGAAATTAACTATCCATTTATTTTGTGCCCAAGGTAAACCTATCGACTTAAATAAACAACGAATCGTGACTGCTTCTTAAAAATATTTAAAAAAAACTCGGGACGCAGCAAGTGAGTTATGGTAGTGATTTTTTATTAAATGCTTCAAGTTTTAATAACTCAATTTTCTATAAACTTAGAAAGTTTACTTTTAGTATGTAGTGAGGTCTTTCCTAGGACAAGATATTCACCAAATTTCATTAAAATAACTTTGTAATTTTTAGAGAAAAAAAATTTTTCGAAAGAAAATTTAAAATTTGAATAACTCAATTTTCTATAACTGAGAAAGTTGAGTTTTGGTACTTAGTAAGGTCTCTCCCAATGCAATATATATAGTAAATTTTATTAAAACAGCTTTGTTATTTTCGGAGAAAAATTTTTTTTTTGAAAAGAAACTCAAAATTTTTCCGGAAAACCCCATCAGATTTTCCTGGCTAACGAACTCATCCAAGCCATTAATAAAAGAAAGGCACTTGCCGAGTTTAATTGAAATCGGTTAATTATTTTTTGAGTTATCAGACGGATACACACACACACACACACACACACACATATATATATATATATATATATATATATATATATATATATATATATATATATATATATATATATAAAAATTGAAACTGACCCCGGATATGGGTTCTAGGGGTCCTAGTTCGCTCTCATTTGCAAAAATTTTTGCAAAGTCTCACCATCGATACCTCTCTATTAGTGAATGTTTCTAAAAAAAATTCACTAATACTGTGAAACAGTGATTTAATACAGTAAGTGAAGATTGGAACCTGTGATGAGCACTGATAAGTGGAGAACCGAAATCACCAGAACACATTTTCTATAAAAGACTGGATACGGTGGCTGGAAACTGAAACCAAAGGCAGAATCACAATAAAAAAAGTCTGGACGCAGCAAGTGCGTTATGGCAGTGAATTTTCATAGAAATGTTTTAAATAGAAAATATGTCTCTCTAATGCACGCAGGCATCAACCTGGTTACCAGTATAACCTATATATTAGAAACAATGTATCATATTCTATCAAAATAACTTATTGTTTGAAAATGTATAAACATTTTCCAAAAATAAACTTAAAACGTTTCAAATAAAACTGGTTTCCTAGCCAGCAAATGTAAAGCTAATAGCAAATTGAGTCATTGAAATTTGAAGCATTTAATGAAAATTCGCTTCTTTTACAAACATCAGATGTCGATAAAAAATGGAAAAATGCAATAAGATAAGGGTGTTCGAGAAAATAATTGTAGGTATGACCAACGACTTATGGTGTCTCCCTTGCTCTGGTGCCTTGTCGTGGACGGCCTGCTGGGGAGTCTTTCTGGAGGGGGGTATGAGGTACAGGGCTATGTGGAAGACATTGTCATCATAGTCCGAGGAAAGGTCACACAGTCAGTGTAGGAGCGCATGCAGACAGCACTGAAAGTGGTGGAAAGGTGGACCGTTGGTCAACGGCTCGGGGTAAGCCCCGAGAAAGGAACCGTCATACCGTTTACGAGGAGGAGGAGGAAGTGGGAGAGCCACAGATGTCTCAATCTATACGGCAGGAATATTCCAATGGCTAGGGAGGTATAATATCTTGGGATCGTATTGGACTCTAAGCTAACCTGGAATGGTCACGTTGAAAAAATACTGCGTAAGGCAGCCATGACCTAAGCCGTCAATAGGCGGCTATATGGAAAAACGTGGAGACAAGGACCTAGTACGGCCCACTGGCTGTACACAAGGGTGGTTAGATCCTCATTAACATACGCGACACTGGTCTAGTGGCCTAATGTGACACAATCTAGTGCCAAACAAAAACTAGGCAAGATCCAAAGGATGGCTTGCCTAGGTATCACAGGGGCCATGTATTCAACCCCAACAGCCACCATGGGGGTGTTGCTGGATCTGCCCCCCCTCCCCACGTTTAGTTCTTATGGGGGAGGCCAGGCTAGGACTATATAGACTAGCCTGGAATGGTACATTGAAGATCAACCCAGGCTTCAGGGGCTACTGCAAAATTCAGGAGATCGTGAAGGAGCACATGCTTGAAATTAGGTCAGACTTCGTGAGCTCGTGAATCTGCAGGGAAATAACTTTACAGTAGAAATCCCCGACCGAGAGGCATGGCGGGAGCAGACGCCGGGCATACATCGGGACGCGCTGGTCTGGTTCACGAACGGATCCGGCGGAGAGCGTGGGACGGGTTCAGGTGTTTATTTGTCAGGACCGAGGGTTAGTCGTGGTATTTCCCTCGGAGCCCATGCAACGGTCTTTTAGGCCGAAATGTACGCCATCCTGCACTGTGTGCGGGGGAACAAGAGGAGGGGCTACGCCAGCAAGCGGATCCTCATAGCCATAGACAGCCAGGCAGCCCTGAGTAGTCCGCGGGTAAATCCTGGCTGGTGAGTGAGTGCCGAGACGAGACGAGCGACCTGGCTGTGCAGAATGAGGTCACGCTCATCTGAGTGCCGGGTCACTCGGGGGTCAAAGGCAATGAAGAAGTTGACAATCTCGCGAAGAGAGGGTCAGCAGAACTATTTATGGGACCAGGACCGGCTCTGGGCGTGACAAAGAGCACTGCCAGGGGAGCCATTAAGTCCTGGGTCAGAAACCAACACAAGGTGTCCTGGGCAGACTGTCCAGGGTTCAGACATGGGAAGTCAATAATTGAAGAACCCAGTTCAAAGAGAGCTGTGGAGCTGCTAAATCTTAGCAGAGGACAGCTCAGAAACATAACAGGTCTCTTGACGGGACACATGCCCGTCAAGAAACACCTGCATAAAATGGGGCTGTTCGAGGGGGACCTCGCATGCAGACTCTGCGGCGAGGTGGAGGAATCAGCCTAGCACATGTTGTGCGGGTACGAAGCTCTGGACCGCAAAAGACAACTGATCTACGGTTAGTCTAGACCGGAGACTGAGCATTATAAAACTTCACCCTACCAATCACTTTGCAGACTAGTTGAAGGCACAGTGATTTTGGAATGGGTGGAGTAAAAAGACTAAGGGCATGCACAATAAGCCAAAGGTTGCAGTGCTATCGGGACGGCAAAGCATCGGACGAGCCCTGAGGGAAAAAAAAAACTTACGGGCCATCCTGTGATTGTCAAAATAATTTTATAAGATACAGCTCAAGATACCCTATAATTAACGTATACAACTTTTTCTCGTATCTTGTATAACAACAATTATATTCAGCTTTACCAAAGAAATGCGTCGCCCTGTATATATGTAAACAGATATAAACTGAAACTCAACATGTATGTGGATTCCAAGGGACTAGTTTGCGCTCATTTGACTAAATGTTTTTAAAATTCAGTCGCGGTCTCCCCTTTGACGAGTTTTTTCTGCGAAAATTAGCTAAAAATTATAGACGGTTAAACCATAAACTTAACTAAAACTACCGCCAAAGCATCAGAGAAAGGGTCTATTTGAAATGAATATTCTGGAAATATTTTACTAAAATGAAGGACAGTGACGTTGCAAATCGCGACTGACGTTTTGAGGAAATCCCCCTTTTTTTAAATGCCCATATTTTTAAATCTTAAAACGTACAGACCTAGATTTTGGTACATGATTCAACCTTTATAATACAAACACGCGCACTAAATTTAGTTGCCCTTACTTTGTTATTTCAGGAGATATTTTTTTTTTCCGAAAGAGAACACAAAATTTTTCGGCAAAGCCTGGGCCGATTTTCCTGGCTAACGAACTTATCCAAGCCACTTGCAAAAAGAAAGTACTTACAAAATTTTAGCAAAATCATAAATTTTTGAGTTATCGGTGTGACATTTTCTTATATATATATATATATATATATATATATATATATATATATATATATATATATATATATATATATATATATATATATATATATAAATTCCAGCTTTTCTGGTCAGGGATTGTGCTCACATACTTGTTCAGCCCTTGACTATACTGTTCAATATATCGCTGGGGTCTTCTGTATTTCCTAGCACCTGGAAAAACGCGAAGTCAATACCTGTTTCAAAGGGAGGTGATTCTACGTTGATTGAGAACCATAGACAAATTGCTATAATGGACAACTTTGCGAAAGTGTTCGAGATTGTCCTGCATGAGATAATTTCGTTTGCGGTAAAAAATGTGATTAGCAGTGCTCAGCATGGCTTCGTGAGGGGCCGCTCCACGACCACTAACTTAATCAGCATAACTGATTATATATCTGCTGCCATGGACAAGAGGTCGCAGATGGATGTTATCTACCTGGACCTCTCCAGGGCCTTTGGAAACTGGATAACATGGATTTCTCACCGAACTTGCTGACGTTTATGGAATCCTATCTTCGTGATCGAGTTAGTGTTGTCCACTATCATCGGTGTCAGTCCGTCGAGGTCTTGACTGAATCAAGTGTTCCTCAGGGATCTGTTCTGGGACCCTTGCTGTTCAATCTGTTCATCAATGATATTTCGTATGTTATCGACTTACCCCATCTTCTGTATGCGGATGATGTAAAAATCTTCTCATCCGTTGCTGGTCTCTGCGATTGTTCGGTGCTTGAGAGATGTTTGCGTAGAGTTCAACATTGGTGCGCCATTAACAACCTCCCACTGAATATTAAAAAATGTGTTGTTAAGTCTTATACGCTCAACCGCCGTGTAATCGAGTTCCCATACTCCATAGATGGACAGCCTCTTCTAAGACCTGCAACCTTTAAAGACTTGGGTGTCGTCTTTTACTCGAAACTCTCATTCGTGGAGAGCTGTGAACATGCTATTGCTAGGCCATCGAAGACACTCGGATTTCTTATTCGCAAATTCGGTTCGTTTCATAATGCAGACACTTTGAGGCTCCTGTTCGGTGCCTCTGTGCGGCCGCATCTGGAATATGCCTGTGTGGTCTGGTCTCCTCTGTATGACGTCCATATAGGGGCTCTTGAGGGTGTCCAACGGTGATTTGTTAAGTTCCTTGCATACGGAGAGGATGAAGTGTATCACGCTACTGGTACACCACAGGACGATTTACTGTCGAGGTTATCATTGGAATCTCTGCAGACTAGGCGTATTTACTCTGCTCTCTCCCTGATATATAATTTACTGCACATTAGGATCGCCTGTCCTGAACTGTTGCGCACTCTGCTTTTTCTCACCCCTAAAGCCAACTCTAGAAGACACGACTTCTTTTATCTACCGCCACCTAGGACCAATGTTAGGCTTAACTCACCGATTTACAGATCGTGCACCATTTATAACAGCGTGCATCAGTCAATAGACATATTGTGTTGTGGTGAGTCTGAGATGAGACACGTTGCATCGCTGCTTGGTAATTAGTAGAACTTTTACTATGTTAATTTTTCTAGTGTATGATATGTATTTTATATTGTATTTATACTCTTAATTTGGGATAATTCCCGTTAAGTATTTGTAGTAATATATATATATATATATATATATATATATATATATATATATATATATATATATATATATATATATATATATATATATATATATATATGAGACATGCTTGGTTCTCGGGTTAAACCGCGTCCAGAATTTATGGAGACTCGACGTTTCGGCTCCTGTTTTGGAGCCATTTTCAAGAGGTAAAGGAAATATGTAAGGACACTCTAAGGCCTCAATCTGCCTACTCCTTAGAGTGATGGACAAAGGTGGGTAAAGGAAATATGTAAGGACACTCTAAGGCCTCATTCTGCCTACTCCTTAGAGTGGTGGACAAAGGTGGGTAAAGGAAATATGTAAGGACACTCTAAGGCCTCAATCTGCCTACTCCTTAGAGTGATGGACAAATGTAGGTAAAGGAAATATGTAAGGACACTCTAAGGCCTCAATCTGCCTACTCCTTAGAGCGGTGGATAAAGGTAGGTTGGGTTGTTGTAGCTCGATTATATTATATATATATATATATATATATATATATATATATATATATATATATATATATATATATATATATATATATATATAAACATTAAAAATTGAAACTGACCATGGATATGGGTTCTAGGGGGTTAGTTCGCGCTCATTTGAAGAAATTTTTTTTAAATCCAAAAGTCGGGATCTCTCCATTAGGGAATTCTTTTAAGAAACTTCACTTAAACCACAAAAATAATAACAGAGAGTTAGGCTCTAGATACATATTTCAACAACGAAGTTGCCTTCCTTAGTAGCTGTCCCTAAACCAGCAATTAGATATAGCTGCGTTGTTTATAATTTAAAACTTTCCTGCTACGACTTGTTTAAAATTATTTAATGCATATAACGGATTGTAAAAGACAAATATCAACAGTTTATTGTGTACTTCAGTGTTGAGGTTACTTTAAGCGATTGCTTATAAACATAAAATAACTATTAAATAGGAATTTAATTTGTTCTTATTTGTGGAGAGTTTTCATCAAACTTTTAAAGCGAAATATATGACGAAGTTACTTCATATGGTTACCTAGGTAAAGGTAAGATGCTTACTGGCAATTAGGCCATTGCTGACCCTTTTTGCTCATCTAAACTAACCTACCCTACACCTTGAGCTCGATCTCAACGACGACAGTGATTTGAAAAATCATCCGCCGCCGGTGAGTCTCGAACCGTCGACCCCCGAGTCCGTATTGGAAAGTCTGAATCGACTTTCCCGCACGGCCACGGAGGCGCTAATTGGCTACCTAACACGGGCGTTTCATACGAGACAGAAAAAATGTACTGGAAAACCTTACTTAATTGATAAAATTGGGAAGTTTGAGTCAAATAAAAAGACCTACTGGATGCAGAGAGTCATGGTGGCGACGATAAGGAACATAAACTTTAGACACTGATAATGAAAACACTTACTATTTCGGAACATTTCAATTAAATTTGTAGTTAAACAAATAATTGGTTCGCCGATTGAATGAATTCTGTGGCTTTTTCCATAAAATTGCCTATAATTGAATAACCAGTTGAATCAAGTTTACAATTCTACAGAAGATAATATAAATTATATCAAAATCTGTGCTTCAATTGGTCCCCTTTGGGTCCGGGGACTAACTAAAAGAATAGGCCAAAGGTAACTCCTGCCTGTCGTAAAAGGCGACTAATTGGAATCAAACACTGGCGGGGGTCTTGTCCATGTGGGCCTGGAGGGCGGCGGATATCTCTTGGGAGTGATGTACACCCGGATTTTGAGGCCTCCACTCTGGGCTTAGAAATGGATGGTTGCCCGCGCTTGGTTGTTACTCGGGAGCGGGGTTCCGGATGGGTGCCGCCTTGGGTTGAGTGCTGGCGGGTGTCGCGTGTCTAGACGACCCGGAGGGGGTTGACAACTCTGATGAGTGGTAAACACGCGGAGTTTGGGGCCCCCACTGTGTGCTTCGGAACGGACGGACGGCCTCGCTTGTGCGATGCTCGGGAGCGGGGCTCGATGGGATGTCGCCTTGAGTCTAGCACTGGTGGGTGTCGGGTCTAGACGAACCCAGAGGAGAGCTGATATATTTAGGGGTGGAATAAAACTAAGGGTTGGTGCCTCTTCTGTGAGCTTCGAAACGGACAAACGACCTCACTTGGGTGCTGCTCGGATGCAGGACTTCATGATACTGCACCGAGTCAAACACTGACGGATGTCTGGTCCAGACGAACTCAAAGAGAGGTTATCTCTCTTTGAGTTTTGAGACGGGCAAGCGACTTTGCCTAGATGGCAGTACATCTGTCAAACAAATTTTTACTTCGCAGGTGTGGTCTCCTGTCGGAAGCTCGATTTGTTGGGTGAAATTTAAGCTAACGCTGGCAGGTGTTTAACCTGGACGAACCCGGAGGTGGCTGGGGTCTCTAGGGGTGGATTACACCTGGAGACTTGGGCCTACTCTGTGAGCATCGATACAGGCTAACGACCCCGCCTGGATGCTGCTCGAAGGCGGGACTTCATGATACCGCCTCGAGTCAATGAAACACTGGCGAGGGTCTGGTGCAGGTGAGGCTGGGGGGAGGCAGACATCTCTGGGAAGTGATATGCACCCGGAGTTTGGTGCCTCCACTGTGGCCTCAGAGACTGACAATTGGCCTCACTTGGTTGTTACTCGGGAGCGGGGTTTCAGATGATACCGCCCTGGATTGAGCCCTGGCGTGTGTCGTGTGTCCAGACGTCCCGGGGGGCTCTGATGAGTGGTAAACACCCGGAGTTTGGAGCCCATACTGTGTGCTACGAAACGGACGGACGGCCTCGCTGGAGTGATGCTCAGAAGCGGGACTCGATGGGATGTTGCCTTGAGTCTTAACACTGTTAGGTGTCAGGTTTGGAAGAGCCTGAGGGAAGCTGAGATCTCTAGGGGTGGATTACAACTGGAGATTAGATGCTGTTCGAGAGCGGGACTTCATGATACCGCTTTGAGGCAAACACTAACGGATGTCAGGTCCACACGAACTCGGAGAGAGGTTATCTCTCTTTGAGCTGCGAAACGGGCAAGCGACTTTAGTCAGATGGCAGTACACCTGCCAAACATACTTTCACCCTCAAGAAAAGATCGACTCCCTCAGGGAGCTGGAATTGATGGGTGAAATGTAAATAATTAGACGTGAGCCACAATAGACCTAAGGTCGCGGTGGAGGGACTGAAATATCCCACTCACAATAAAATTTAATCTAATCTAATTTAATCTACTTCAATTGGCTACTTAACACGAGCGTTGCAAACCAGACAAAAAAATTTACTGGAAAACCTTACTTGATTGATAAAATTGGGGAGTTTGGGTGAAATAAAGAGAGCTACTGGATGCAGAGGGTTGCAACGATAAGGGACATAAACTTTAGACGCTGATAATGAAAACATTTGCTATTTCGGGACATTTCAATTAAATTTGTAGTTAAACAAATAATTGGTTCACCGATTGAATGAATTCTGTGGCTTTTTCCATAAAATTGCCTATAATTGAATAACCAGTTGAATCAAGTTTACAATTCTACAGAAGATAATATAAATCATATCAAAATCTGTGCTTCAGCGAGAATTTACTCTCGCATGTGGAATAATCGCATCAGCGCTGAAGCTGATCCAACTTTTCGTATAAAATCTGTCAGTGAGGAAGACAACGGTGGCACCAGAGGCAGCAATGTAATATGAGCCAGGGTCGCTACACACTTTACACCCAGGCTTTACGAGCTCACTGATTATCCCACCATAAAAGCTCTAGAATTTAATACATTCTACTTATTTGCATAAGATATGCTTCTCTGACAGTTTGTAATTACTAAAATGAGTCAGTTTGTCAGATTTATTTCACGCAATTTATAATGAATTTTCTTCACACAAAAAATTACTAATGAGAAGACCCCGACTTTTGAAATTTGAAAAAATTTCTTCAAAGCAGCACGCACTGGGCCTCCTGAAACCCATATCCAGGGTCAGTTTCAGTTTATATATGTATGGTATATATATATATATATATATATATATATATATATATATATATATATATATATATATATATATATATATATATATATATATATATATATAATATTACTGAATAACATACTACTTTCTTCCGCAACCAGGTGGCGGCACGTTGCTTCGTGTCTTACCACTCAGGTAGTACTGTTTAATAGATTATTGTAAAAAAAACTCTGATTTTTCATTAAAATGTTTTTATTGCAAATATGTGTGTTTTCTTTTTAAGAAAGCAGGCATCAATTTTGGTTACCAGTATAACCTATATAGTAAAAACAATGTGCCATGTTTCATAAAAATAACTTTATTGTGTGAAAATGTACAAAAATTTCCAAAAGTAAAGTTAAAATGTTCCCGGAAAAACTCGTTCCTTGGTCAACCTTATAGGTTAAAAGCAAATTGGACTATTCAAATATAAAGCATTTGATCCAAATTCGCTACCATAACGCACTCGCTGCATCCAGAATTTCTTTTCTTACAAACATGCATTATATTTCGATGGAAACTGCAAAAATGCAATAACATAAGGCGTGTTTGATTAAAAAAAAATTAGTATTACCATCGACTTTTGGGCCAGCCTGTGATTGTAGAAATATTTTTTAAGATGTAGCTCAAGACACCCTATAATTAATATATACAAATTTTTTTCATATCTTGTATAATAACGGATATATTGAGCTTTATTGATTTTTTACAAAAATTCAACACAAATTATATATTATTAAACGATAAACTCTCTAGCTAAAACTACTGCCAAGCATCAAAGAAAGGGTCTATTTGAAATGAATTTTCTAGAAACATTTTAGTAAAATGAAGGACAGTGACGGTTGAAACTAAGACTTCAGGGTTTGTAAAACATCCTTCTTGAGACATTTGATTTCCATAGCCCATATTAGATTCAAGTTATTTTCCTAAATGTTGCCAATTTTGACGTTTTAAATCGCAACTTTGACGTTTTGAGGAAAACCCCAATTTTTTAGTGCCTATAACTTTTTGTCTTTTGACCTACATAGCTAAATTTTGGTGGGTAACTTACCTATAAGGATTAAAACCTGCGTACCAAATTTGGTTGCCCTTACTTTGTTAATTCCGGAGATATAAATGTTTTTTTTTAAGAAAATACAAAATTTTCCAAGAAAACCTGGGCAGATTTTCCTGGATAACGAACCTATCCAAGCCATTTGCAAAAGGAATGTATTCACCAAATGTAATCAAAGTCGGCCCATTATTTTTTGATTTATCGGTGTAATACATATATATATATATATATATATATATATATATATATATATATATATATATATATATATATATATATATATATATATATATATACATATATAAACATATAAAATTTTTTTTTAAAGAAAATTCACAAATTTTTTTTTAAGAGACTTCACTAAAAGGTGTTTGCAAATTCACATGGAAAATCTGTTTTCAAATTTTCTTTAAAAATAATTTGTTTAGCAAATTGTGTAAAATATTTTGTCTAGCTAATTTTCGTAAAAATAATTTTATATAAGTTTTGTGAACATTTAAGCCGATTTTCGTAAGAAAATGGTAAATTTTCGTGAAAGGGGTTGTTTGCAAATTTTTGTGTAGTTTTTTTTTATATTTTTGTCAAAAAGCTTTTTGTGAATAATTATATCTTAGCTAGTGTAGTTTTTGTGTAAATCGCTTGAATTGGTTCGTTGTCTAGAAAATCGGATCATTTGTTTCGGGACAAATATATTTATTTTCCGAAAATGTTTATATTTTTTGAACAATAATGTGTAACACGACCCTACCTTGTTTACATAGATACCTGGGCCTAATTGTTATATTTCATCCCCATAGACGCATGCAGGGTACTCCAGCCCTATCGGACCAGTTTTTAAAAAAATCCGAAAAAAATTTGTATCTCAAAAAAAATCAAGTTATTTTGATCAAATTTGGTTGGTATTTTGCCCTCTTAAATACCTTACTCCACGAAAACTCAACTAGGTTTATAGAAAATTTAGTTATACAAATTTGAAGCATTTAATGAAAATTCACTTTTTTTTATTTCAACAAAACACCACGAGGGTTCACAGCCTAAATATTATCGTATGTGTCGACAAGGAGGTAATAGGTAACTTGTTAATTCTGGACTTGAAGGTTTGGAGGTTCGGAGGAGAAGGAAAAACATGTGCCGGCAAGGAGTTCCACAATTTCGAAGTCCTCGGGACAAAAAAGCGGGCATAACAAGATGTTCTATCTCTGGTGACCTGGACAGTAAAAGCGTGCATTCGCTCTGTTCCACTGGTAGATCTGTTGGGGAAAGCAGGTGGAGGAACTATGGAAGAAAGCTCTTCTGAGCAGTGGCCGTGCAGATATCTATAAAAGAGAAAGAGGTCACCAACGGTACGTCAATGAGCAAGGGATATCAGCCTTTGTGTGAGGGTAGGGTCCCCGATGAGACGTACAGCTCTCTTCTGAATGGAGTCCAGGATAGCGAGTGTAGAAGCGGCAGCGGCACCCCAGATGTGGGAGCACTATTCGAGGTTTGGTCTTATTTGTGAAGTATATAAGGTATGGAGATTAGCTGGTGGAAACTATTTGTGAGCCCGGAAGAGATAAACCTAATTTATTAGCAGCCGCTTCTGCAATTGGTGTGACATGTTGGTGCCAATTGAGATTTCGATCCACAGAAATGCTAACAAGTAAAAAGGACTCATTACTTTTAATAACTTGGTTGTTCATTGTGATGGGTCTAGGGCTGATGTATCTCTTATGAGATAGAAAGCCAGACTGAGATTTGGTGGAGTAGAATTGTACAAGATTTCTACTTCTCCAGTCTAATATTTTTTATAGATCCACAAAGACAGAACCCTCCATGAGTCTGCGATCCTCATCTAACTGGGATAAAGAGACAGGCTTAGAATATTGTATATTTGCGTGGAGGGTGTTGTCGTCCGCCTAACTGTGAACTGTTGGATGTGCTAGAGAGTAGGTTATTGATGTGGAAAAGAAACAAAGTAGGGGCTAATGTTGAACCTTGAGGGACTCCTGCATTAATTGGATACAGTTTAGAGGAATGGCCATCTACGACAACGGAGATTCTCCGGTTGGAGAGGAAATTTGCTATCCAGGTACAGAGTTTTGGTGGTAGGCCATAGGCCGGAAGTTTATCAAGCAGCGCTGCGTGCCAGACCTGCTCGAATGCTTTGGATATGTCCAGAGCGTCAATCTGGGATTCACCGTGTAGTTGCATAGACTTGTTCCAAGAATAGGTGACAAAGGAAAGGAGGTCGGCAGAGGTCTGCGCTGACGGAATCCATACTGCCTGTCGTGTATTAGACTGTGTTTTTTAAGAAATTTTAGTAATTCGGTGTTTATATACTTTTCCATCACTTTAGAGACGACTGAAAGGAGAGAAATAGGCATGTAGTTGCTAGGAAGCGTTTTGGATCCTTTCTTGGGGACGGGTTATTTTCCAGTTACTAGTGAATTTGCCTCTATTGTAAGATGTCTGAAGCAGACGAGTCACCATAACGCAATTGCTGTGTCCTGAAATGTTTTACTCATTGCTTAACCATAAACCTAAAAACCATACACAAGAAACGACTATGTAAATGGTCAAATACTGGGTGCAAACTAAAAGAACCATTGAAACCAGATTTGAGGATCGTCTGGTATATCTGAGATACGGTAGTATAGACGAGTCATAGGTGACTACATATCTGTGAAATAATCACCACATGGATAAAGATAACCTGAAGCTTAGAAACGAATCGTTTTTGTAAATCTCTTAGGTCATTATTTTGGTCAAGCGCTGGGATCAGTTTTTTTTTTATGGAAATGCAAATTTACTTTCCAAAAAAATGTATCTTTACAAATAATAGAGTTATCTTGTCTTATTATTCATCAGTTTTAAGCTTTTAACATATTCAGATTGAGGATGC
Source organism: Tillus elongatus (assembly GCA_964006375.1). Lineage (NCBI taxonomy): Eukaryota > Metazoa > Arthropoda > Insecta > Coleoptera > Cleridae > Tillus > Tillus elongatus. The sequence continues at coordinate 167,285,067 of OZ023266.1, forward strand.
GTTCACAATATATTATCTTCTTTCTTATTAAAAAAACTATGAGATATTTACGAAACTCATTAATTAGAAATTGCCTGGCTGTTCAGTTCTACAAACTAAGAAATATTATCAAATTATCTAAATGCGAGTTATTTATTCCTGCAGTAAAGTTTAATTTTAGCCAAACTACCCTCATAAAAAAGTTTATAAGTACTGAACACGCTAAGAGTGGAACGATTTAGAAAGAGGGAGACATAATTAGTAAATAAATCATGCAGCGGGTAATTATCCCAAATGGCTGTTTAATTAGGGGAGTCCCCGGGGGAGAGCTCATGGTTTTATAATGCCCGCTGGGCCAGATATACCCCCGTTCCTTTACAGAGGGACATTGCACATTTGACAAAGGACATGTTTCGCGAACCATAAATTATCATCGAATGTTTGGCGTCTCGCCACGATTGTGTTCAGTGTCTTGTGGATAAACGCTGACCTCTGTCAACATGCGTAGAGATCGGACGCTTTGTTGTTTGATGTGTTAAATCACAAACACTCAAGAATCATTCGCTAACGGAAATTTGATACAAAACCGCCTGCACTTTTTAGTGAATTTTCTTTAAAAACAAATCAGTAATGAGAAGATCCCGATTTTTGAATTTTGAAAAAATTTGTTTAAATGAGCGCGAACTAGGCCCGCTAGCACCCATATCCAGGGTCCGTTTAAATTTTTATATGTTTATATATATATATATATATATATATATATATATATATATATATATATATATATATATATATATATATATATATATATATATATATATATAATGGATGGCATATTGAAAACAAAACACACCGATTTGCGTCCAAAGAAATTTTTTTTTAAGAAACGCTGAAACACGTCAATTTTAATATTGAGGGGGACATGTTTTGACATAAAACTAAACTTTCTCACATCAGCCCCTTAAGTGTGGTGATAACAACCCTTATGTTTCAAATAGGGAACATGGGTCTAGTGTTACATCATTTGAAAGATCTTTCTTTTCTGAATTCAGCACACTAATTTTTTTGGAAGTTTTATCAACTCGTTTAAAAATTATTCACAGTTGAAAATGCAAAAACGCATTTTACTCATTCCGATAAGAAATGTGCTGATAGTCAATGTTTTGTCGGTTGGTAAACAAAAAATTGACTATCAGAACATTTCTTATCGGAATGAGAGAAATGCGGTTTATCATTTCAGTTTATCGGTCGGTTTGACACTTGAGAGTACTACCGAAAATTAATTTCACAATGGTGTATTCTGTAGAAGAAAGAGTTGAAATAATTACTCTTTTGTTCAAAAACGATGACTGTGCCAACCGTACCGCAAATGTGTTTAATGAACGACAGCCGAACAGACATGTTAACAGAAAATACATTTTGGAGTTAGTTGCAAAGTTTCGACAAAGTGGTTCATTAGCCAACAAAAGACGAGATCCTGAACGTGAATTTCCGGTTAGAAATGAGACTACTGAGATTGAAGTTTTAGGACAAATTGCTGCAGACCCAACTTTGAGCACCAGAAAATTGGCCACTGTTTCAAACAGCAAAAGAAGAACGATTCAGCGAATATTGAAGCATCATAAATTTCACCCGTATAAAATTCATCTTGTACAACAACAGAATGAAGATGATTTTGATCGGCGGCTAGAGTTTTGTGAAGTTATGACTGCACGAATAGCTGATAACGGGAACTTTCTGTTTAATATCTGTTCTTCAGAAGAGTGTACGTTTTTATTCAACCCTACAGTCAATCGTCATAACTGTCGTTATTGGGCAGATCATAATCCAAGAAGTTTTTACGAAGTCTACACTCAAACTCCACAGAAATTGAATGTCTGGACTGGCATTTTTGGAGAACGTTTAATCGGACCAATTTTTTTTATGGCAATTTGAGTGGCGAAACGTATTTGGAGTTATTAGAAGATATCGTTTACCGTCTACTAATTGACATTGTTGAAAATGATGATCGCTATCAAGAAAATCAATTAGTGGTTTAACAAGATGGAGCTCCTCCGCATTTTTCACAACATGTTAGGGAGTTTTTGTACCGCGAGTTTCCAGAGCAATGGATTGGACGTAGAAGTGCTATTGAGTGGCACCCTAAATCACCGGATTTAACTCAATTAGACTTCTTTCTTTCTTTAAAGAGTGTAATTTTCGCAACAGAACCGGAGTCTCTGGAAGAATTACGACGACGCATTGTTGAAGAATGCCGTCTCATAACTCCACAAATGCTCCAGAATGTCAAAGCTCGTTTTGTACAAAATTTGTACTTTTGTATGGAAGCTGGTGTTCAACAATTTGAACACTTACTTAACTGAATAAACATTTTTGAACGTTTGGTTTTGTTTTTTAGTTTTTTTAACGAAAAATTGACTAATTAGTGCATTTATTATCACAATGAATGAAACACGTTCTTGCAACTCCAACTGTGAATAATTTTGAAACTAGTTGATAAAACTTCCAAAAAAAAATAGTGTGCTGAATTCTGAAAAGAAAGAGCTTTCAAATGATGTAACACTCGACCCATGTTCCCTATTTAAAATATAAGGGTTGTTATCACCACACTTAAGGGGTTGATGTGACAAAGTTGAGTTTTATGTCAAAACATGTCCCCTCAATATTAAAATTGACGTGTTTTAGAGTTTTTTAAAAACAATTTCTCTGGACGCAAATCGGTCTGTTTCGTTTTCAACGCGTCATCCTGTATATATATATATATATATATATATATATATATATATATATATATATATATATATATATATATATATATATATATATATATATATATATATTGTATCACACTCAAAAAATAATGGACCGAGTTTGATAGAAATTTGCTGTGTACGTTCCTTTTGCAAGTAGCTTAAATAAGTTCGTTAGCCAGTAAAGTCGGCCCAGGATTTCCTGGAAAATTTTGTGCTTTCTTTTGGAAAAAATATATCTCCGAAAATAACAAAGTAAGGGCACCCAAATTTAGTACGCTGGTTTCTGCCATAAAGAGTATGCTATGTACCAAAATTTAGACGTCTAAGTGGAAAGACAAAAAGTTCTGGACGCAACAAGTGCGTTATGGTAGTGTATTTTCATTAAATGCTTCAAATTTGAACAACTCAATTTCCTCTACACCTAGAAATTTTGGTGCCCAGTAAGGTCTTTCCCAAGACAACATATCCGCCAAATTTCATTTAAATCGCTATGTAATTTTCAGAGAAAAATGTTTCAAAAGGAAACTCAAAATTTTTCCAGAAAACCTTGTCCGATTTTCCTGGCTAACGAACTCGTCCAAGCTAGTAATAAAATAAAAGTACTTGCCGAGTTTTATCAAAATTGGTTACATACTTTTTGAGATATCGTTTGGATACCTGGCCATATATATATATATATATATATATATATATATATATATATATATATATATATATATATATATATATATATATATATATATATATATAACAACTGAAAACGACCCCGGATATGGGCTCTAGGGGTCCTAAACCAAAGTCTCACCATCGATACCTTTCCATTAGTGATTTGTTTTGTAAAAAATCACTAAAAACTTTTGGGTAAGCCTTTGATTAAAAAATGTGACAACTTCAAAATTGATAATTATAGTAGGCGTACTGTGAGCGAAAAATACGACACGAAATGACTAACAAGCTTCTAGATCTGTGTCTAAGTCATTATTTTCCTTCATTTCGTTAAAAAATTAGCCAAAAAATCCATTGTAAATAAACATTGTTTGGTCTAATTAATACAGACGTTAGAAAATTTAGATACTACGGTATATATCTGCTAATAAATACATCTGTCATGTCGCCGAACCCCTGCCTTTCTGTAAGGAGGGTAGGGATCGTCAACGTGCCCAAAATCGCGTGGACACGAGAGCGACGGCTTTACGGCCCCTCTGAAGGGCGGAACCTGCAGACATTCAACTTGCTAAAATACAATGCCAGAACCTCGGTTAATGTTACCGTTTGTACTGAACAAGTGAAAGGAGTACCCTGGGATCGAACCCAGTACCCTTCGGTTCAGAGGCACACGTTCTTATCCTGAATCACCGAGGTTCTATTCTTTTAAGACTTAGTTCACTTTGAATAGCATATCTGGTTTTTTGTTATTGCCCTAACTTAGTGAAACCGTTCGATATTTAATACAGTTTTTAGTTGATTTTCTGAAAAAAACATTCACTAATGACAGGATCCCGACTTTTAAATTTTGAAAAAATTTCTTCAAATGAGCGCGAACGAGGCCCCTTAAAACCCATATCCAGGGTCAGTTTTAATTTTTGTATGTTTGCATATATATATTATATATATATATATATATATATATATATATATATATATATATATATATATATATATATATATATATATATATATATACATACCGATAAATAAAAAAATATAATGAATTGCTTTTTATCAAATTTGCTGAGTACCTTCCTTTTGCAAGTGTCTTCGTTAGCCAGAAAAATCGGCCAAGCCTTTCCCGGAAAATGTTTTGTTTTCTTTCGGAAAAAATTTATCCTTCCAGAAATAATAAAGTAAGGGAAACCAAATTTGGTACGCGTTTATTATAAAAAGAGTGAACCATGTACCAAAATTAAAGTCTGTAAGTTTAAAGACAAAGGAGTTATAGGCATTTAAAGTGGCGATTGGAAACGTCCAAATTGGCAACATTTAGACAAAGGACCTGAACCTAATACGGTTTATGTAAAGAAAATGTGAGAATAATGTTTTGCAAACCCTGTAGTGTCAGCTTCAACCGTGATTGGTCTTCAGTTTACTTCGCTTCATTATACTGGTAACCAAATTTGCCGTCTGCTTTCATTAAAAGACGACATATTATGTAGTTATTAAAAACATTTTTATGAAAATTCGCTGCCATAACGCACCTGTTGCGTCCAGATTTTTTATATGATCCGCAAAAAGCATATACTGTATTGGATAGAATTTCGCTAAAAACACACATGAAGCAGCAGTTAGAGTTTATTTAAAGCCCAAGTTAATATAAGACAGGTGTCTAAAAGTGAAACACAATGTTTTTGAAGTAAGAGCTCAAACCACAAGTTAAACGTGTTGTTCTTATATAAATTCGAATGTATGTGTTTAAACTTAGAAACAGTTAATTAAGCTTTACACTGATCCTTACAGAGCTGTTTACGTGTTTCAGGGCTTCCAACATGCATGATAACGTTTGCCAAATAAATCTAGCCTGATGTCTCAGGGTTATACAAAGTTTGTTGTCTGAACTGCGCGAATATTCGAGCGGAAGCGATTTGATGATGATAGCGCCTGAATTATCTGGCTAATAAATTATCGTCCTGAGTAAACTTGCAAAGTTTTCATCACAATGAGACAGACAATGCGGAAGATACGCATTCACGTGACTTTGGGCAACTTTCTGATTATAATAACGTCTTCTCCCTTACACCACTGACACAACGATGTAAAGAATGTGTAAAGATTTTCTTGGGGAGCAAAACTCGATAAGTTTACGTGGGGTTTGCAGTTTAATCAAATTTCTCTTACATTTTAGACTCGTAAAATTAGTTTATAGCTAATGTACGAGTTGGGCCTCATATGCTTTATCGTATACGCGTCTTTTACGACATCGTTAAATTATGCCTAAAATGTCAAGTAGTTTTAAAGGAAAAATAAAGTGACATTGTTTTCTTTTATATCGTTTAACCTTAAAGTACACCATGCTTGAAATAATTGAGATATATATGTTCAGATGTAACAATTATTTTAACAGACTAGCTTTTAACAACTAGCTTTATTTGTACTGAAAAGAATTAATTGTGGACTGTTTTCTTTTAAATCAACATCTAAAAGAGCCTAATTTTTCAGGAAAGAATTTTTTTGTTTACTAAGTTTCATGACAGTTCTACTCTCAACCCACCTCCAACAGTTCAACCACCAACAGTCCCCAATGTGACGCATAAAATGACGGATATCACTTTCAAAATCAAAAAGATACGAAGGATGCTCTCTTCTCTTAACACCAGGACAGCTTCTGGCCTTGACGAAATCCCAGCAATTGTTTTTAAAAAATGCGCCCCAGAACTTGCTCCTGTCCTGACTCATATGTTTCAGACATCTTAAAGTACAGGCATATTCCTGAGTAACTGGAAAACTGATCGAGTACAACCCGTCCCCAAGAGAGAATCCCTAGCGCGTCCCAGCAACTACAGGCCTATTTCTCTCCTTTCAGTCGTCTCTAAAGTGATGGAAAAGTATATAAACACCGAATTACTAAAATTTCTTGAAAAACACAGTCTAATCCACGACAGTCAGTATGGATTCCGTCAGCGTCGATCAACTGTTGACCTCCTTTCCTTTGTCACCCATTCTTGGAACAAGTCTATGGAACTACACGTTGAATCCCAGATGGTGGCTCTAGACATATCCAAAGCATTCGACCAGACCTGGCACGCAGAGGCGCTTAATAAACTACCGGCCTCTGGCCTACCACCAAAACTCTGTAGTTGGACAGCAAATTTCCTCTCCAACCGGAGCATTTCTTTTGTCGTGGATGGCCATTCCTCTAAACTGTATCCAATTAATGCAGGAGTTCCTCGAGGTTCAGCTTTAGCCCCCACTTTGTTTCTTCTCCACATCCAACCCAATTCACAGTCACGCGGACGACAGCACCCTCTACTCAAATATGCAATATTCTAAGCCTGTCTCTTTAGCCCAATTAGAGGAGGATCGCAGACTCATGGAGGGTTCTATCTCCGCGGATCTCCAAAAAATATTAGACTGGGGAAGTAGAAATCCTGTACAATTCAACCCCACCAAATCATAGTCTTGCTTTCTTTCTCATAAGAGATACACCAGCCCTAGACCCATCACAATAAACCACCAAGTTATTCAAAGTAATGAGTCCTTTTCACTTTTTGGCATTTCTGTGGATCGAAACATCAATTGGCACCAACATGTCACATCAATTGCATAAGCGGCTGCTAAGAAATTAGGTTTCCTTTTCCGGGCTCGCAAATACTTTTCACCAGCTAATCTTTATACCTTATATACTTCACAAATAGGACCAAACCTCTAATACTGCTCCCACATCTGGGGTGCTGCTGCCTCTTCTACACTCGCTATCCTGGACTGCCTTCAGAAGAGAGCTATACGTCTCGTCGTTGACCCTACCCTCACCCAAAGGCTGCCATCACTTGCCCACCGACGTGCCGTTGGTGACCTCTCTCTCTCTCTCTCTTTTATAGATATCTGCACGGGCACTGCACAGAGGAGCTTTTTTCCATAGTTCCTCCACCTGCTGCCCCCAACAGATCTACCAGGGGAACAGAGCGAATGCACCCTTTTACTGTCCAGATCATCAGACATAGAACATCTTGTTATGTCCGCTCTCCTTCTCCTCCGAACCTCCAAACCTTCAAGTCCAGAATTAACAAGTTGCCTCTTTCCTCCTTGTCGACACCCACTGTACGATAGTAGTTAGGCTGTGAGCCCTCGTGGTGTGTTGTTGAAATAAAAAAATAAAAAAATAAAAAAATGACGATAAACTAAACAGTAATATTTTTTATTAATTTATTAGCAATATAAGTAGATCTGTAATAAAAAACAGACTTAATTCTCTTGATAGAAGTATAAAAGAATATATCAAAAAGCCTATTCTTTCAAAACTCGACAAATACCTAAACTCGACACCTGCAAACATAAAACTTAAATGAAGGGCTCATTGTCTTCGTAGGATTTTCCTTCATTGTGTTATGTGTCTTTGACGTTTGCTATTAAAACTTCTTTACAAAAGAGAGCTGCAGCTTTATCTAATCCACAATCACGAAGCCACTGCTCAACATCTTCTTTCATCTTCATACTGCTTACAGATGACTACAATCTGGAACCTCCTGGACAGAATTTAACCTCCCTGCATCTTTTACGCTTTTTTCATAAATTTCGACCCCTACTTCTACCCGTAGAGTGTTTCTTCAATTTTAACAGCCACGTTTCTTAATTATTACATAACTGTTTAGTCTAACCTCACTCATTTTGAATAGTAGCTTAGATTTCAGAATAGTTTTTGTGGCAGACTTAAAATCATATGTTTTGCAGTTCTTTACCCAAATTTTATTAAACAACATAAAAATATATCCTAATCCAATGACTTCAATGCAAAAGTGCATACCCACATAGGACAGGAAGAGAAATCACTTCCGGAGTGGATCAGCGAAGGCAACTAGGTCTTACTGAATGATGGCGCAAAACTAATGTTTGAAAGAAATAATGGATCGTCATATATCGATGTCACAATCTGCTCACCAAGTCTCGGGCCTCTTGTGAGCGAGTGGTACGTGAGCGATGAGAAAAACATAAGCTATCACAAAAATATTTACGTTTGGAAGGTGGTAGTGGACTTTTCCTTTACGTGATAGTAAAGGATTTTTTTCAAGCAGTTCACGACGCAGCAAGAAACCGCTTGCCGTCCGTATTCTTTCTGATGCAAAAAAACTTGTTTAATAACCACATCAAAAACAAAGTCCTCTCAAGCTCCAACGGCAGCATCTTGCTAAATCTATTGGGAATAATTTCTGCAAGAGCACGTTCCCACCTCTTGTTTCATGGGATGAAATTGTTTCTACCGCGCTGGGAAAAGCTGATCTTTTGCCTCGTTGTTCGTCGGCAATTCTACTCTAAACCCACATCCAAATGTTCAACCACAAACGGTTCCCAATGCCTCGTATAAAATGACGGATATCATTTTTAAAACTAAAAAGGTACGAAAGATGATCTCTTCTCTTAATACCAGGAAAGCCTCTGGCCTTGACGAGATATCAGCAATTGTTCTAAAAAAATGCGCACCAGAACTTGCTCCTATCCTGACTCGTCTATTTCAGACATCTTACAATAGAGGCATATCCCCTAGTAACTGAAAAACTGCTCGAGTACAACCCGTCGCCAAGAAAGAATCCAAAGCGCTTCCTAGCAACTACAGGCCTATTTATTTCTTTTCAGTCGTCTCTAAAGTGATGGAAAAGTATATAAACACCAAATTACTAAAATTTCTTGAAAAACACAGTCTAATCCACAACAAGCAGTATATATTTCGTCAGCGCAGATCAACTGCCGACCTCCCTTCCTTTGTCACCCATTCTTGGAACAAATCCATGGAACTACACGGTGAATCCCAGATTGTCGCTCTAGACATATCCAAAGCATTCGACCAGGTCTGGCACGCAGAGCTGGTTTGTAAACTTCCGGCCTATGGCTTAACACCAAAAGTCTGTACCGGGACAGCAAATTTCCTCTCCAACCGGAACATTGATGGCCATTCCTCTAAACTTTATCCAATTAATGCAGGAGTTCCTCAAGGTTCAGCTTTAGCCCCCACTTTGTTTCTTCTCCACATCAATGACCTCTTCGCTAGCACATCCAATCCAGTTCACAGTTACGCGACGACAGCGCCCTCCACTCAAATATACAATATTCTAAGCCCGTCTCTTTAGCCTAATTAGATGAGGATCGCAGGCTCATGGAGGGTTATCTCTCTGTGCAAATCCAAAAAATATTAGACTGGGGAAGTATAAATCGTGTACAATACAACTCCATCAAATCTCACTCTTGCTTTCTATCTCATAAGAAATACACCAGCCCTAGACCCATCACAATAAACAACCATGTTATTTAAAGTGTTACACCTGCCTTGCGCGAAAGATTAGAAGGAGGAAACAGAGACAAATATAAACAACAAAGAGGGCTGTGAGCTGGTAGTGAGGCGGTGTAATTACACCGGTTAGCTCATGTAGAGCAAGAGACTGGGCATGGGTACAAAAGGAAGCATACTTCAGCCTAAGGAGGCGCTACTGGCTTACCGCTTAAGCCAGAAAGCTCTTGTCTTATGTTTAAGAAGCCCACGAACCCTGAAATTAAACTGACATAAGTGATAATAATCATAAACGACGCGTAAAGAAAAAATGAAATAACCAACAACCAACCGTTGTTACTCGATGGTAGGTAACATAGAGTGTTAAGTACTCTATGACCTATGAGAAGACGCAGTGTATGATAGATTCTTTGCACCAATGATTTCTACCAGTTGACCTAATACTATAAAATGTCACGTCAAATCAAATCTAACGTCACTAATATTAATATATCTGATATCTAACCACAAACAAAATCAGGAGACAGGCTGAATTTAATGAAAGTTAAAGTTACATAAAATATTGGTTAGAATTACACAAAAGAGATTGGTTAACTGCTGAAATATGGTATTGATTTGTGTTTTTACAAAAGGAGACAACAGGTTCGTTATTAAAAAAAAAGGAGTAATACGCTATAAAGCCTTTGTTTAATGACCTTTAACACATTTATGTAATCTTAAAGTGAAAAGTAATTTACAATTACGTATTGTTTATGCTTGTTTACAAGTGGCAATATCTAAATATTTCTCGCTCAAACATGTACGGTCGAGTTACACATAGGTCAATATAATGGAGATAACAACATAGAGGAAGGTGTGAGTAATTTAAGAACTCACTCCTACGAATATAATCTTCAACGCTTAATCTAACTAGGTACAATGTGTTTACGTAAGTACTAATGATAATTAAAATGAATTAGTTAACTGTTGGCAAAGAGATTTAAAAGAACGTTAAAACGATAAAGTTATTAATTATTTACAGGTGCATTCTGAATATCTGCTAATGAGTAACTCTCTGCAGTTTTAGATGGCTGTACACAAAAATTTATGATTGTACTTCCCTGGTGCAGTATCCTAGTTTCGCAAATCGACTCGATCGGCATCTAGTGCAGCTGTGTGACCTGAGACGGACCTCTAGTGGATCTTTGACAGCAAGCTGGTGGATAGAGTACTGCGGCCACATATCCAGTGGTGGAACAGCAACAGGGGAAGATTAAGGAGGAATGTGATATTAACAGGAGAAAAGTGAAACAGTGAGATATTGTAGTGTCAACGAAAACGCAATCAAAGTGAACAATAGTGTTCTATGGTACATAAGACAAGGCGAAAGGGAAGATGCAAAAGGAAAGGGGTGAATCGAAGGAAAGGAATCAAACGGAAGTAAAGGAAAAAAAAAACGAATATGTTTTAATTGAGATGAGCACATGTACCTAAGTTTTAACTATTAAAGTTTGCTGATCTCTTGGAGGGTTTTTGTTCCTTTTTGTGGCGACTACAATGTTAAAAGTGATCTTTTTTGATTGGATGACTTTACTTCACATGGTCAAAGTAACAAATTCCATGAAGGCTTGGTTTTCTCACAAAAATCATGTAGTACCAAAAGAGAAAAGTTAGTTGCTTATGTAGAATGAGTCCAAAACTTCCTTCAAATGAAGAGATTGACCAAAAACTTTTAGAACAGCATCTACTACCCATGGCCAGGCGGTGAAAAGTGATGTTCCTTATCTGTCCTTTATTAAAATTTAAAATTCCACAATTGTTCAAAGAGAAAATCAATATAACAGAAAAGGATATATCGACAGTCGATTAAATGGTTAGATGTCAACCAAATTTCCTAAAGCAAAATGTAAACAACAATCTAATGATAGTAGAGTGATTGCTTAGTTATAAATTTTTGTTTTGAATTTTATTTGCGTTTTAAAGTGTAACAAAAGTAGTGAGTCCTTTTCACTTGTTGGCATTTCTGTGGATCGAAATCTCAATTGGTACCAACATGTCGCATCAATTGCAGAAGCGGTTGCTAAGAAATTAGATTTCCTCTTCCGGGCTCGCAAATACTTTTCACCAGCTAATCTCTATACCTTATATACTTCAAAAATAAGATCAAACCTCGAATACTGCTCCCACATCTGGGGTGCCGCTGCCGCTTCTACACTCGCTATCCAGGACTCCATTCAAAAGAAAGCTCTACGTCTCATCGGTGACCCTACCTTCATCCAAAGGCTGCCATCCTTTGCCCACCAAAGATTCGTTGGTAATCTCTCTCTCTCTCTTTTATAGATATTTGCACGGGCACTGCTGAGAGGAGCTTTCTTCCATAGTTCCTCCACCTGATGCCCCCAACAGATCTACCAGGGGAACAGAGCAAATGCACCCTTTTACTGTCCAGATCATCAGACATAGAACATCTTGTTATGCCTGCTCTTTTGTCCCGGGGACTTCCAAGAATTAACAAGTTGCCTCTTTTCTCCTTGTCAACACCCATGGTACGATAGTATTTAGACTCTAAGCCCTCGTGGTGTGTTGTTGAAATATAAAATAAAATAAAAAATATTTTATGTTAGAAACATGTTTTTGATTGTCCTTTTTTGCCCTATTTTTTACTGTTCCGAATTAAATAAGGTAATGTTTTATGACTTTTAATATAAGGCTAAATTACTATAATATATTATTTTTCTAAAAATGCACTACCATAACGCACTGGCTGCGTCCCGAACATCATTTTGATGATACCGTGTAGACAATTCGATGATCTCTCAAAATAGAATAAAAACCGGAGCCATTAAAAAAAATCGGTGACGTCACATTGGAAAAGCAGGAGTGGTAGTAATGTAAGTTTTATGCAAAAATATGTGTTTTTGAAAACTGGAGTTGACGCCCGAGCATTTCGTCAAAACACAAATTGCTCAATTTTGATTCCATAATTTTTGTGCTCACTGTACAGAAATTAGGACTCAAAAAGTTATATCACGAAAATGTGAAAATTATATTAGTCTACTCTGATTGTAAAATTTTATGTTCGATACTCATAAAGCTTTTATTATCTTCGTTGGAACTGCGTGCCTGTTCTGAAACATTTGAAACGTTTTATTTGAAATTTTGAAAAGAATTCATATCAGAATTCTGCATTGCCTCCACCAAAGGGAATACTGAACGCTATCGTCTATACGACTGAAAATTAGGTCATCAGATCGAATCAGAACTCATAAATTTATAAGAGCTGTCGTCATCAACGCCTTGTATAGAATTTTTATAGCATCTTAAAAAAAGTGCTGGTCTAATGAAATTTGCAAGTACAAAAGTAAAGGTGAAGAAATATTGTTTGTTATTTACGGAGCATATAAAACAACATGTGGCACATAGACTGGTAGAACAAAATTATGTTCAAGCCTTTTCTGTCCATTCACCCGTTATTTTTACTTTCAAAATAAAATTACACAACTGACAAATCGTAAAAAGTCTGGACGCAGCAAGTGCGTTATGGTAGTGAATTTTCGTAAAAATGTTTTTAATAGCATATATATACAGGGTCGCTGATAAATCTGGAAACGGTCGATTATCCGGGAAAATATACAAGGTGTCGAAAAAAGTTTTATACAAAAGTTTTTGGGTTCTTCAATGTCTACTAGGCGGTGATAATTTTATTTATACAGAGTTGGTCATACAGGCGTGGCACACCAATATTAATTTTTTTTTAATGGAACACCCTATATATTATTCGATATTTCAATCCTTCTCTTAATTTTGAGCAACATTTATCAGAAGCATGATGTACATAAACTCAATCGTTTCCGGGTAAAAAAATAAATAAAAATAAACGCTACTGTTTTTAAAATCTATTGGATGAAGAACAAAAATAAATGAAAAGTAGAATATCTCTTGAAAACAATCTGTGAGTGTGAAAAGAACCGGTTGCGATGTTTTTAACATTGTTTGGAATCCCAAGATAAGATAAGATGCCCATAAGAAACGCAGTATTATTCTTTTGTTTTAAAATGTTTCCAGGACAACAAATGTCAAACATTCATTCAGTGTCAACAGTTTTGAAACATTAGTAATTTAGTGTCAACAGTTTTTGTGCAAAATGGCAAGTTTAAGTGAAACCGAACGTATCGAAATTTTAATGATGATAGGGTACGGTGATAGAACACGAAGTTTTGCTCAAGTGGTGATTATGTTCAATGAGTTGCATCCTGAGCGGGAATCGATCTCCAAATCCACAGTTTCGAAAACTTTGCATCGTTTTCACGAAACTGGCGGTATCAAGGATAAACCTAGAACTGGAAGGCCAGTAACCGTTACAAATGAAGAAAATTCTTTGAATGTAATATTGGATGTGGTGGAAAATTCGAAAACTTCGGCACAGCAATTGGCTTTAAATCACAATATGAGTCGATATTCAATTCAAAAGATTACGAAGCAGGAAAAGTTCCGTCCATATAAAATTCATTTATTGCAAGAACTGAGTGAAGACGATTTTGATCGCAGAATCGAGTTCTGTGAACTTATTATGGAGAAGTTACGCCAAAATTTTAACTTTGCCAACCACATTTTGTTTTCCGACGAATCTACATTTTGTTTGAATGGACAAGTCAACCGACGCAACTGTAGGTACTGGTCAGACGAAAACCCACATTGGATGGAACAAATTCACACCCAAAGACCGCAAAAAGTAAATGTTTGGTGTGCTATTATTGGTGGACATATCATAGGACCTTATTTTATACGCGGTAATTTGAACTCTGCTCGATATTTGACACTTTTGCAAGAATCAATTGTTCCAGACGTTAGTCGATTATTTCCGAACAATAACGACCCAAATCTACCAGCGGAAGAAATATGGTTTCAGCAGGATGGGGCACCCCCTCATTTTGGAATTGAGGTACGGGAATATCTGAATCAAACCTTTCCTGGCAGATGGATAGGGCGCAGGGGAACTATTGAATGGCCAGCTAGGTCTCCCGACATGACGCCGCTTGACTTTTTTTTGTGGGGTCATGTAAAAAATTTAATTTACCAAAATAGACCGCAGAATATTGAAGAGTTGCAAGCAAGGATTGTGCATGAAATTAATAACATTCCTCAAAACGCTCTTGTAAATGCAGTGCAATGTTTTGTTAAGCGAATTCATTATTGTCAGGAGGTCAATGTAGAACACTTTGAACATCTTATAAAATAGGATTCCAAACAATGTTAAAAACATCACAACCGGTTCTTTTCACACTCACAGATTGTTTTCAAGAGATATTCTACTTTTCATTTATTTTTGTTCTTCATCCAATAGATTTTAAAAACAATAGCGTTTATTTTTATTTATTTTTTTACCCGGAAACGATTGAGTTTATGTACATCATGCTTCTGATAAATGTTGCTCAAAATTAAGAGAAGGATTGAAATATCGAATAATATATAGGGTGTTCCATTAACAAAAAATTAATATTGGTGTGCCACGCCTGTATGACCAACCCTGTATAAATGAAATTATCACCGCCTAGTAGACATTGAAGAACCCAAAAACTTTTGTATAAAACTTTTTTCGACACCTTGTATATTTTCCCGGATAATCGACCGTTTCCAGACTTATCAGCGACCCTGTATATATATATATATATATATATATATATATATATATATATATATATATATATATATATATATACAAAGCTGGGATCAAATTTGGTTATCAGTATAACCTATATAGAAGAAACAATGTACTGTATTTCATCAAAATAATTTTATTGCTTGAAAATGTACAAAAATCTTCCGACAATAAACTCAACATGTTACCAAAAAAATTGGCTTCCTGGCCAAGGGACCTTAGGGTAATAGCGAATTAAGCTATAAAAAGAAACATTTTATGAAAAATCGCTGCCATAACGGACTTGCTGCAACCCGAATTTATTTTCTTACAAACATGCAATATATGTCGATGGCAAATGCAATAATATAAAGCGTGTTCGATTAAGAAAAAAATATGTATTACCAGCGACTTATGGGCCATCCCGTGATTGTAAAAATAATTTTATAAGATGTAGCTCCAGGCACCGTATAATGAACGTATAATTTTTTTTCTTGTGACTTGTATAATAATGGATAATTGAGCTTTACCGTAGAGATGCGTCACCCTGTATATATGAGAACGGATAAAAACTGAAACTAATTTGGATATGGGTTCTATGGGGCCTAGTTCGTGCTCATTGGAAGGAATCTTTTCAACATTCAAAAGTCACTAAAATTAAATCCAACTATATGAGTAAACTTGTGATATAGTCACTTTGAAAGTAGATCTGACATTTGTCAAAATAATTTGTCAGTTGAATATAACATGTACTGTTGCCATGGACTATTATGCACTATTGTATTACGCCTTATAAGAATCTTGTTTGTTTTTTTGGAGTACGAAAACTTATTTTACTGTTTTAATATTTTCGATCCCTTAACCTGAAATGGTTTTCGTCTCATTTAACGTTGTTTCATTATAGCGTCGCAGTTTGTTGTAGGCAAATGTATCCATTAACGTTGAAACTGATTCGGTTGTTATCCGAAAAAAGTCCAAAATAGTAGGTAAAAAAGGAGTACATAATACATACGTAAATGAATACGGTTTTTTAATCATTTTGCAGTCACAAATATGTACATATGTATGTACATTATATTCTTTCCCAAAGATTCGTTTAACGTCGCTTCACTTAACGTCGTACTTAACGTCGCGTACCTAGAACAAGTTTTATTTTCCTTCAATTATAAATGACAATTTTAAGTTAATTCCTATATTTTCTGTGCGCAATGTGTTGAACGGATGCGAAACGAGAGAGAGAGAATTTCATTTAAAGTTAAAATGACGAAGAGAACTTTATTCGAGGCACAAGCGTTGTTTCCAATTTTTTTTTTTTAATATTAATAGCATTTATAGGTAAATTATCAGATGAACGCATTGTTAGTTTTATAAAAAAATCAGGAACATGCTTAGACGACCCCTTTATGCATTAACCATCGTACAAATGCTGTGATCTCAACTCCACAATACAGTTAAGAGACCTAAAGCAAATTTGAGGTTCTGTGCAAGGGAAACATGCTACAACGGAGCTACAAATGCAAACTGTAAAAAAGTCAGCTTACAGAAGTCCATATAAAGGAGAAACTCCTTACCGACACCATTTCTTCATAAAAAAATTCCACTTTGCCCAATTGAAAAAAAAACGCTAAATAATAATGTAAATTTATTCGTTAATAGAGTTAAATAAATAACACGAAACTGCTACCAAAGCATTACATAAAGGGTCTATTTTAACTTAATATTCAACAAATATTTTAATAAAATAAAAAACAATGAAGATATATTCAACAAATATTTTAATAAAATAAAAAACAATGAAGATTGTAGCTGAAACCTAAGACTTTCTAACTTCTTACGACAATTATGCTGCAAAGTCGTATTCATTTAGGGTCTCTATCTAGAACATGTCAATTTTGACGTTTCGAATCGTGACTTTTTTCACGTTTTAAGAAGAAAAACTTAAAAGGTTATAACTTTTAAGTGAATTTTTATTTAAAAAAATTCACTAATAGAGAGAGGTATCGATGGTGAGAATTTGCAAAAATTTTTGCAAATGAGCGCGAATTTGGGCCTCTAGAACCCATATCCGGGGTCAGATTCGATTTTTATATGTATATATATATATATATATATATATATATATATATATATATATATATATATATATATATATGTGTGTGTGTGTGTGTGTGTGTAATAACTCAAAAAATAATTCAAAATTTTAAATAAAGTTGTTGAAGTATTTTACATAATATGTTGATAATTAATTAATTTATAGAATATAACATGATCATTTTCCAACACTCTCCCAGTATACAACACAATATTACTCCTCAGTCAATAAATTCACTTTTTTCATTCTGCTTTATCAAAACTACATTTAGTAAATTTTAATTTTACACTACAATAACGACTTGTTAATTAATGCATTCTCCAGAGCACACAGAAGCACAGAAACGAGATAAGGTTATGAGCAAAATAGATAGTAGAAACAATGTGCCATATTTTATCAAAATAACTTATTGTTTGAAACTGTACAAAAATTTTCCCGCAATATACCTTAAACGTTGGTTTTCTAACCAACAATTCTTAGGTTAATAACAAATTGAGTTATTGAAATTTGAAGCATTTAAAGAAAATTTGCTACCAAAATGCACTTACTGTGTCTTGATTTTTTTTCTTACAAACATATTTCGATAAAAAATGCAATAAAATAAGGCTGTTCGAAAAAAATATTGTAGGGATCACCAACGATCGACTTGTGGGCCAGCCGGTGATTG
The DNA here is from genome assembly GCA_964006375.1 of Tillus elongatus. NCBI lineage: Eukaryota > Metazoa > Arthropoda > Insecta > Coleoptera > Cleridae > Tillus > Tillus elongatus. The sequence continues at coordinate 167,303,106 of OZ023266.1, forward strand.
TCAAAATAATTTTATAAGATGCAGCTCAAGACACCCTATAATTAACTTATACAATTTTTTTTCGTCTCTTGTATAATAATAATAGAATTCAGCTTTACTGTAGAAACGCGTCACCCTGTATAATATCAGCCCTTTTGTAAAACTTCGATCATTTATATTTATTTATTTATTGAATATGCAAATACACAGTTTATAAACCATTTACGTATATATGTATTGATAAAATATAACAAACACTGTTTAATCCACCCACTAACATTAATAAAGGAATTATTTGCACTTGTATATAAAAATTTCCCAAATGACACAAATAATTCGTCCACTGAAACAAATAAATAAAAAAAACATAATATAAACGATCTCATATCATATACGGTAAATGTCAGTTAGAGCGTCTAACAGACCTGCGCAATAATAATCATATGTTACGTTACCATGACAACCACAACTAGTTCTCATATAAACTATTCAATGTAGGCGGTGGAATTAAACATAAATGTTTCACATTTGAATGGCTTAATTTTCTGTAACCCTAGAAAGCTGAACTTTGGCACATAGTTAGGTCTTTCCGAAAGCAATATGTACACCAAATTTTATCGAAATGTCTTTGTAATTTTAGAAGAAAAAATTTTTTTTCGAAAGAAAACTTAACATTTTTCCGGAAAACCGTCTCATATTTTTCTGGCTAACGAACTCATCCAAGCTATTAATAAAAGAAAGGCGCTTGCCGAGTTATATATATGTATATATATATATATATATATATATATATATATATATATATATATATATATATATATATATATATATATATATATATATATATATATATATATTATATATATATATATATATATATATATATATATATATAAACACATAAAGTCTGAAACCGACGTCGGATTTGGGTTTCAGGGGTCCTAAATGAGGCTCAAATTTTTTTCAAAATTCAAAAGTCTCGATCTCCTCATGAATCAATTTTTTTTAAAAAGTTTACTAAAAATTATAAAACAACATATGTAATTAGAAAAGAACTAAAACTAGAGCTGTTCTGAAAAACTGGTTTCACTCAGTGGTAATAGCTCTATGTTCTGAACAACATATCTGGAAACAGAAATTCATGAAATACGTGAAATAAAGGTGACGATTGGAATCAGCCTTTAGCTCCGTTACACACCCGGTTAGTTCTAAAACTGGGACAGCTGCATTTTCACCAAACTTTTTCTCTCTTTCTGAAAGTTCTCTGCGGTTGAGTTTTAAATTTTCTGCAACGACCGTTTAATGGTGAAGTAGATCCAACTTTCCCAGTACAAAGCTTGATGAAAAAGCTCCAGCGGTGCGATATGAGCGAGCGGTATCAGGGCACAGGCGCCCTTTTACACTCCGGATTTACGAGCTCGGTGATAATCTCCACCACAGAGGGCCCACCAGACCTTAATACTTTCTCCAAATTTACATAAATTATACTTTATTGGAAACATTCCAGGAATCATTCCGTCCATATCCACTCTCAGTAATTTTAGCAAATAATTGTGAAACGTGTCCTTTTGCATTTTATTACGGATCTCGAGTAGTATCCTAGAGGGTCTTTGGCAACGTCGCCAAACTTTATGACTCGACACTAGTATCTAGGAAAATTGTTAATTAGGACTTTGATGGTTACTCAAAGAATAAATGCAAGCCATAATTAAGTTATTACTTTCTAGTTTAAATATTTTCACCTAGGTAGCGCTCAAGGTTATACCGAAAGTTACTATTAAAGTCGTTAATATATATATATATATATATATATATATATATATATATATATATATATATATATATATATATATATATATATATATATATATATATAGGCTGTTTCAAAAAACATGCACCATCGCTCGTGGGGAAATTCCTTACTAAAAAATAAGAAAAAAAGTTTCTGTGCACATGGGCCCGGAAACGCATGGTTTCCAATATACAGGGAGTTGAATTTTAATTTTTTGTTTAATTTTTTATAAATAATTTCAAAACCACTGGATTGATTTTAATGAAACTTGGAACTTGAAAGTGTATTATGAAAGTGCATATTTTCAAGTGAAAATCTACTTACAACTGCGTCAGTGGCGTGCGTACGGGGTAACTGTAAAAATTCATTTGGGGAAAAAATATGTGCGCCACTGTCTTTTTCCAATGTTGATACATCAGTTATGAAGCTTATTACATAAGCCACAAAAGCTACCTCTTGGTATTTTTTTGTTCAGGGTATCCCTTAGGAGATATGATTAATTTTATAAAAAGGGGTAAAGTACCGATTCGTTGGAGTAATGAAAACAGTAATCGTAAAGTGCCATGAAACTATAATTTTTGACAGTTCCCTAAATTCTACAATTTTGAAGTGCTTTGTAGCCGTCAAAAGAGTTTTCGTGCTATTCTTTAAATTTTGATACGGTGCAGTATTTGCGTTTTTAGTTATTTGTTGATACTGAGCTGCTCATTAATATTATTTCCTCCTCTCAAGATTGTTTTCATTAAGTACACTTCAGCGGATTTGACTGATATGTTGTTAATTTATGGACAAACAAATCAAAATGCTAGACAAGCTGTGCGAGTTTATCAGGAAACTTATCCGCAAAGAAGAATTCCTAACAAAAATATTTTCCCACGTATTGTAAGACATTTGAGAGAAACTGGTTCTTTAAAACCTTTAAAAGCTGACTCTGGACGCAGAAGATACCGCCGAACTGTACGAGTTGAAGAGGCAATATTAAATAGAGTTGAACGTGATCCTAGTACAAGTACGAGAATTATTGCCACCGAACTGGGTAATATTTCGGCATCATCAGTTCACAGAACTCTGAAGGATCAAAGTTTATATCCCTATCATTTTACACGTGTCCAGGAACTTCTACCTAGAGACTTTCAACCAAGGGTAATGTTTTGTCAGTGGTTCTTAAACAAACTTAGGCACGACCAACATTTTTCTAAACGTGTACTATTTACTGATGAGGCGTCATTTACGCGAAAAGGTATCGTAAATTTTCACAATTTACATACATGGGCCGATGAAAACCCACACTCTTTAAGAGTTGCAAATTCGCAGTATCAATTTTCCATCAATATTTGGGCTGCTATTATTGAAAATCACATAATTGGTCCTGTTGTTCTACCGAATCGTCTTGACCATGAATCATATTTAAACTTTTTACAAAATGATTTGCCGTTGTTACTACCGCTTTTTATGAGAAATGGTACAATGTGGTTCCAGCATGATGGTGCGCCCGCACATTTTGCAGCAGTTGTAAGAACATATTTAGCCAACACATACGGTCACCGATGGATTGGTCGTGGAGGTCCGGTGTCATGGCCACCTCGATCTCCGGACCTGAATCCTCTCGATTTTTATTTGCGGGGTCATTTAAAAGAAATAGTGTATAAAACACCAGTAAATACACGAGAAGAATTGTTGGGAAGAATAGAATATGCATTTGACACCATTAGAGAAGATCAAAATATTTGCAGAAGATCTTTGCGAAGAAGGTTAAATAATTGTAACGACGCTAATGGTGGTCACTTTCAACATTTTCTTTAGCTTTGTTATTAAAGTCAATTGAGTAATGTACAAAAAACAAGAGTTTGGAAAAATCATGGTGTCTTTACGATTACTTTTTTCATTTTTTATTTTTATTTTTTATTTATCATTTTTTATCAATGTTTGTAATATTCATCTCAATGTTTATCACCAATAAGTTTTACGTAGGTTAGTTATTTGCACGTTTATTGCTGTAATGTTCACTGTATGTTTTGTTTTTCATATTCTTATGGTTGCAGTAAACATATATTATTATTATTATCATTACGCCGACTAATCGGTACTTTGCCCCTTTTTATAAAATTAATCATATCTCCTAGGGGATACCCTGAACGAAAAAATACCAAGAGGTAGCTTTTGTGGCTTATGTAATAAGCTTCATAACTGATGTATCAAAATTGGAAAAAGACAGTGGCGCACATATTTTTCCCCAAATGAATTTTTACAGTTGCCCCGTACGCACGCCACTGACGCAATTGTAAGCAGATTCTCACTTGAAAATATGCACTTTCATAATACACTTTCAAGTCCCAAGTTTCATTAAAATCAATCCAGTGGTTTTGAAATTATTTATAAAAAATTGAAAATAAAAAAAATTCAACTTCCTGTATATTGGAAACTATGCGTTTCCGGGCCCATGTGCACAGTAACTTTTTTTCTCATTTTTTAGTAAGGAATTGCCCCACGACCGATGGTGCATGTTTTTTGAAACAGCCTGTATATATATATATATATATATATATATATATATATATATATATATATATATATATATATATATATATATATATATATGTTTATATATATATATATATATATATATATATATATATATATATATATATATATATATATATAAACATATATATATATATATATATATATATATATATATATATATATATATATATATGTTTATATATATATATATACAGGCTGGCCAATTAGTGCGACAAAGCTCAATATCTCCTGTACCATTAAAGTTAGGGGAAACTTTTCTGGGGAAGTTACTTTAGTTAATCATTTTAGACTATACAGGGTGCTCCAAAGAGGCGGTGTGGGACAATCTAAGTAAGTATAATAAGGGGGGGGGGGTTCTTAATTAACATTGGGGCTACGCAAACTTAAAAGTAGAGCAGACATTTTGATCGTGTTAAAAGCCATAAATTTGATTTCATGTCACAATGGTATTCTGATCATAAAAAGATACTTATATCTGTATATACACAAAAATCAGTAAAATACATTTATAAAATCTAATAAAAAACAACAATTTTACGATATTATTTTAAATAAACCGATAGGATTACGTTTCGCGGCGATTTCGCTATTCGCGAGTGTATGAAGCTAGCTTTTGTCCAAGACTACACTGAAATCCGGTCGAACGCAAGCAAGCAGCTTGTAAATTAACGTAGATAGGCTTAGACGGTTAACAAATATACTACAAATATGTCCTGACGAAAATTTTCGGCATTGTAAGGAAAGCGGTTAAGAATGTTCTCTAAAAGAGAAGTTGTTTCCAAGAAACTGTAGTTTTCGGAAAACCTGATTCGATTAGGTCGACTAGAACAAAATCATCCACGTAATTATTAGGGAAAATACCTGCCCCGTTTATAATTTGGCATATACTTTTTCTTTCTAAATATGAACTAAGTTTTCCTCTGTAGAGCTTTTGTAACTTCAATGAAATATGTATTAAAAGTTTCTTTTAAATAGACTTACAAGACCTAAATATAACAAAATTTAATTTTCAAACTTAGAAAATTGAGCTTCGGACAAATCTCTCAAAAGGGGCTAAAGATTTTTTTCAAAATATCGAGACACTTTCGGAAAAATTATTCCAATTAGCACTGCCGGTGATGTCCCAACGGACGTTTCCGGCTCTGGTGTATGAGTCTCTTTCCCTTATAAACAAAAATGATGATGGTTCCTTCTTGTACAAAACATTCCGGAGTTAAAACACCCCTCCATTCGGATATCCGGGAGAGGAGTGTGCAGGAGGCGCCGGCATCAAGATTTAACATATCCTTCTCGAATATATGTGGCCTAAATTCTAACCTAAGCTCCGTCCACCATTTCCTCCAGCCTAATGGGCCCCAACTCCTCTTCCTCACCGAAACGAAAATCAGTGCCAAAGCAGCCACTAATCATCTTAATTTCCCGGGGTATGAGCTCCTTACTTCATTCAGATTGCATGGAGGTGTGTGCGCATACGTCTGTAGCAATCTACCCTGCACCAGATTCCCCAATTTGGAAGCTGGAAGAAAAGACATACTTTAAAAGAAACTCTCTCTCAGGACTTCAACCAAATTCAACTGTTGCATTTACCGGTCACCTTCTGACAACAACTTTGTCCAGATCTTAGACTACGCTTCTGAAAAAACAGACCATCTGAATTATGAATATCCTTCCTCCGAGGTCACTATGCTTGGTGACTTCAATGTCCATAATAAGGAATGGCTAGGATCTTCAACAAGGAAGAACAGCGGAGGCCTTCGTAATCAGCATTTCTTTAACGAATATGGTTCAGCAACCTACTGACTTTCCTCGCGTCCCAACACAGAGCTCAAATCCCTTCGATCTCCTTACTACAAAACCACCCCCCCCCCTGGTATCTCAGGCCACGGCGTGATCACTGCTTCCTGCACAATGCAACCCAAGGTCACACAGTCATCACCAACGTACGGCTTGGCACTACAACTACGCGAACTGGGACGAAATGCGGGATTACTTTTCCTCATTTCTAAGGGCGTGTGTCTGCTTCTCTCATCCTGACCCCTCTAATACCTCACAAAACGTCATTGAAATCATCCAAGCTGGCATGGAATTATGTATTCCACGTACACAGAAAACCTCTTCAGCCTCTCAAAAGCCCTGGTTCCCTAAATCCTGTGACAGGGCCAGGGTTACGCTGCTATTGCAAACAAATGCTCCAAATTAAGCTTCAAACAAACAGGCTACAAAAACATGTTACTATAAACAATCTTCGTTTAGTAACCACATTAAAAACAAAGTCCTCTCAAGCTCCAACGGCACCAAACCCTTCTAGACTCTTGCTAAATCTATTGGGAATAATTTCTGCAAGAGAAAGTTCCCACCTCTTGTTTCAGTGGATGAAATTATTTTCACCATCCTGGGCAAGGCTGAACTTTTTGCCTTGTTCTTCGCCGGCAATTCTACTCTCAACCTACCACCAACAGTCCCCAATCCCCAATGTTGCGCATAAAATGACGTATATCATTTTCAAAACTAAAAAGGTACGAAAGATGCTCTTTTCTCTTAATACCAAGAAAGCCTCTGTCCTTGACGAGATCCCAGCAATTGTTCTCAAAAAATGCGCACCAGAACTTGCTCCTGTCCTGACTCGTCTGTTTCAAACATCTCACAATAGAGGCATATTCCCTAGTAACTGTAAAACTGCTCGAGTACAACCCGTCCCCGAGAAAGGATCCAAAGCGCTTCCTAGGAACTACAGACCTATTTCTCTCCTTTCAGTCGTCTCTAAAGTGATGGAGAAGAATATAAACACCGAATTACTAAAATTTCTTGAAAAACACAGTATAATCCACGACAGGCAGTATGGATTCCGTCAGCGCAGATCAAGTACCGACCTCCTTTCCTTTGTCACCAATTTTTGAAACAAGTCTATGGAACTACCCGGTGAATCCCAGATTGTCGCTCTAGAGATATCCAAAGCATACGACTAGGTCTGGCACGCAGCACTGCTTAATAAACTTCCGGCCTATGGCCTATCACCAAAACTCTGTACCTGGACAGCAAATTCCTCTCCAATTGCATTGCTGTTGTCGTAGATGGACATCCCTCTAAACTGTATCCAATTAATGCAGGAGTCCTCCAAGTCCTCTCTAGCATATCCAACCAAGTTCACAGTTACGTGGATGACAGCACCCTTCACACAAATATACAATATTATAAGCCTGTCTATTTAGCCCAATTAAATGAGGATCGCAGACTCATGGAGGGTTCTGTCTCCGTGGATCACCAAAAAATATTCGACTGGGGAAGTAGAAATTCAACTCCACCAAATCTGAGTCTTGCTTTCCAGCTCATAAGAGATACACCAGCCCTAGACCATCACAATGAACAACCAGGTTATTCAAAGTAATGAGTCCTTTTCACTTGTTGGCCTTTCTGTGGATTGAAATCTCAATTGGCACCAACATGTCACGTCAATTGCAGAAGCGGCCTAAGAAATTGGGTTTCGTCTTCCGGGTTCGCAAATACTTTTCACCAGCTAATCTCTATACCTTATATACTTCACAAATAACGCCAAACTTTGAATACTGCTCCCACATCTGGGGTGCCGCTGCCGCTTCTACACTCGCTATCCTGGATTTCATTTAGAAGAGAGGTATACGACTTCCAAGTTGTGAAATTCCTTGCCGTCACATGTTTTTTCTTCTCCTCCGAACCTCCAAACCTTCAAGTCCAGAATTAACAAGTTGCCTCTTTCCTCCTTGTCGACACCCACGGTACGATAGTATTTAGACTGTGAGCCCTCGTGGTGTGTTGTTGAAAAAAAAACTCTTAAACCGATCGAGGTCTGTGTAAGTTTAAAGTATTAATTTTAGTAATATGACGTATAATAGTAGTTTACAATTCTTATGAAAGTTAACTTTTCTAACGCTAAATAAATTGTAACTCCGGTTTACGGCTTTAAAATTAAATTTATTTATTTACTCAAAGCTTGGTGAATTACAATTTATTAAAAAATACGAGAACTGCAAAGACACAAGGCTAAGTCTAATACAGAACTGATTAAAATTATAAATCTACACATATTTAATAACTTGGGTGGTATGATGTCGATCATGTGACATCAGGTCCTTGGTGTGGAAGTTTACAATAAAAATGCTAAATTGCAATATTAAAGTTCACAGAGTTAATGATCTAATTAAACTTGCTAAATTAGATATACGTATTATAAAGGAAACATTTATAAATGCTGAAATACAGAATTGCATAAACTATACTATAATGTTAATTAACAATTAGATTTAAAATATTCCTATATACTTATATACAGGCCGATTACATAACTCGCTCTTGCTGCGTCCCGATTTTTTTTACTTTTTACTAGCCAATAATCTCCTTAAAAAAGTAAAAAAACAGCTTCTACTTAAAAAAGCTAATCGCATTATAATAAGTTAATGAAACAATAATAATAATAAAACAAAATAACATACGGATGAGTAAGATAAGCGTAACAAATATAATCGAGTTTGACTAGAAAGCATGTGTACAAAACATTAACAGCAGAAGCTAATAAAAACAAGTCCACAAACTGACATTTTGCTTTCCAGAAAATATAAATACATTTTATTTACCGCGAAAATTACGACCGAAAGAGAAGAGCAGAGAATTGTCAAGCGGATGAGGGACGACAATGGCCTAAACAAACAAAATACTCATATTCGTTCAAAGCTACCTGAACATAAAAGAATCCGCATTGGCTTCTTTTCTATTATATTTATTATATTAAAAGTCATCGTTGTGTTTCGTTGACTTGCCGATTTTTGAATCTAAGTGCCTCTTTAATTTTAATAATTCTAACCTCTTACCAAAAAGTATATTTATTCACTCTAAATTAAATTATTCTGGACCTACTTTCAAATGAATTTATACGTTTAATGCTAACTAAGCTGGTTTGAGTATAAGAGTTTATTATCTCGTTTTATAAAATTTGCACAAACAAATAGAAATAAATTATGTATAGTTGTGCCAGAAATAGATACAATTAAATTTCTGGAAGTAGCAAGGGCGTTATGGTAGCGAATTTTCATTAAATGCTCAAATTTATATAACTCAATTTTCTATAAACTTGGTAAGTTGAGTTTTGGTGGAGTAAGATATTTACGAGGGCAACATACCAACCAAATTTCATAAAAACAACTTGGTTATATTTTTGAGATACAAATTTTTCGGATTTTTCTTTTCTTTAGAACAACAGGTCCGATAGGGATTGCTAATGAACTCATTCAACAAGCTATTAATGAAGTAAAAATTCTTGCCGAGTTTCATCAAAAACATATAAAAACTTAAACGGACGTGTCATTGCACGTGTCTGACTCACGGGTTAAACAGGGTAGCAGAAGAAATTAGACAGCAATTTCCTTTAGTCAATGAATTTATTAATTATATGAAAAAAGTGTTCGTCAAAGCTCCTTTAAGAGTTTAAAGATATAGAAAAGTTCTGTCTGGGGTACCATTACCTCCTAGACCTGTAATCACGCGATGGGGAACCTGGATCGAGGCAGCCTTATTTTATTTTGAACATCTTAAAGAAATCACGGAGGTAATGGTTGAATTCGCAGATGAAGTCAGTGCGTCAGTGTAACAAGCAAAAATTATTTTAAAGAACTCCAAATTGAGCCAGCAATTATGTTTTATAAACAGTAATTATAAAATAATTATAGAAACTATAAAAACTTCTGGACGCAGCAAGTGCGTTATGGTAGTGAATATTCATAAAAATGTTTTTAATATCAAACATGTTTTTTTAAGAAAGCAGGCATCAATCTATATAGTAGAAACAATGTGCCATGTTTCATCAAAATAACTTTATTGTTTGAAAATGTACAAAAAATTCCGAAAGTAAACTTAAATTGTTCCTGAAAAAACTGGTTGCCTGGTCAACCTTATAGGTTAATACCAGATTGAGCTATTCAAATTTGAACCATTTAATAAAAATTCGCTACCATAACGCACTTGCTGCGTCCCGAATTTCCTTTCTTACAAAGATGTATTATATTTCGATGGAAAATGCAAAAATGCAATAACATAGGGCGTGTTCGATTAAAAAAAAAAATTTGAATCACCAACGACTTATGGGTCACCCTGTAATTGTGGAAATATTTTTTAAGATGTAGCTCAAGACACCCTAAAATTAATGTATACCTTTTTTTTCGTAAATTGCATAATAACGGGTATATTGAGCTTTAATGATTTTTTAACGAAAATTTGACAAAAATGATATACCATTAAACGATAAACTCTATAGCCAACACTACTGCCAAAGCATCATAGAAAGAGTCTACTTTAAATTAATTTTTTGGAAATATTTTAGTAAAATGAAGGACAATGACGATTGAAACTAAGAGTTTAGGCTTTGTAAAGCATTCTTCTTGAGACATTTTCTTTCCATAGCTCATATTAATTTCAGGTTCATTGCCTAAATATGACCAATTTTGACGTTTTAAATCGCGACTTTGACGTTTTGAGGAAAACCCAAATATATTTTTCTTTAAATACCTGTAACTTTTTTTGCTTAAACCGACAGAGCTAAATTTTGGTGGGTAGCTTACCTATAATGATATAAACCAGCGTATCAAATTTGGTTGTCCTTACTTTGTTAATTCCGGAGATATAATTTTTTTTAGAATGAAAACTCAACATTTTCCCGGAAAACCTCGTCCGATTTTCCTGACTAACGAACTTATCCAAGCGATTTAAAAAAGGAGGTATGTGCAAAATGTTATAAAATTCGGCCCATTATTTTTTGAGTTATCGGTGTGATATATATTTATTTTTTATTTATTTATTTATTTATTTTCCATACATACAATAATACTTACTGACTAATATTAAGAACACTAGCACGTAAGTTCAGAAGAACTTGTATGTGCTGAAAAACTCCTCCTACATATTCTACAGAGCAGTTGCATGCATCTTTCCAGCTACAGTGCAACAGGACGTATCACGTCCGTATGATCCGGTTCTCCAATCTTATCTCTATTATTTACCATTAAATGATCTCTACAATCAGCCGTGATTAAAGTCTACTCCCCTCTCATCACCATAAAAAAGAGGAAAGAGGAAGATCCGATATTTACAACAAATTACTAAACCACTTGTTTCCCGATTCAATATATACCTACCCAATCACAATTGAAAATAACACTCACTTACCAAGTTAAATACCCACCAAGTCTCTCACGTACGCGCACTCACACTCACACATTCCCACACATCCACACTCTTTCATGTACATTCATTATCCAAATATATACACGCAGTATGAAAACATCATTCCCTCTTTTCCCGTATCACTTGCTCAAATGTTACAAAGTTCTCAATTAAATGATTTAAAAGTTTTTTCCTAAACTTATAATTATCTTTCATTTTTTTAGTCTCCAGTGGCACAAGATTAAGTAGCACTGGACCAAGGTACGATACATATCGCTGTGAAATGTTCTTCCTACACGCCGCAGCCGTCATAAAATCACCCATTTTGCCCCTTGTACTGTAACCATGCGTTAACAATTTCTGAAGGCTTATAGTTGTGTGCGTGTATTGTATGAGTGCCATTATGTACAATCCAGTGATATTGAGTACATTGGTTGCCTGGTTATACAACAAGTTAGTGGGATATTTAATCTCCTTGTTCAATATAGTCTTCATTATAAAGTTCTGTGTGATGCGTAGAGGATTCATGTAAGTGTCATATGCCGATCCCCAACACGATATTCCATACCTCAAAATTGACTGGACCAGGCTATCATACGTCAGTAGCAAAATCTTTTGACTTAAGATGCCTCGTAGAATATAAAAAATATGTACAAATTTCCTGAGCCTTTTGTTCAGGGTTTCAAGATGACAATTCCATTTTAGATGCTGGTCTATGATGATCCCCAGATACTTCACGTTAGTGTCGCACTTGATTATTTCATCTTTCACTCGTATTACGGGAACAATGTGCGGGAGACCCACCCTCGTAGGTGAAAAAGTGATAACCTTCGACTTCTTTGCGCTCAGATTTAGATTGTTAGAAGCCAAAGACGCAACAAGGTCTTGAAAAATATTAGAACTGCACACAACAGCCTCGCTCCAGGTATTTGCACCATACATCATCACAATATCATCCGCATAAGCTACAAGATCGCAGCGGGTCTCAAATTTCTCAAGGATGTCATTTATGTAAATCAAAAACAGTATGGGCCCCAGTATAGACCCCTGAGGAACCCCACATTTTATTACTTGTGGATTACTTAGAACATTACCTATTTTTACTACCTGCTGTCGGTTGTTCAAGTAGTTCCCAATTAAAGTGAGGCCTACACCCCTTACACCCACCCGGTCCAGTTTTTGCATCAGTATGTCGTGGCTCACCGTATCAAATGCCTTATGAAGGTCTAAAAATATTCCAACTGTTTTTAAATCTTTATCAAAATTAGTCAACACCTTCGAGCAAAGTTCGTGTAGGGCCTGTTCGGTAGAATAGTTTTCCCTGAAGCCAAACTGATTAATAGATATTAAGTTATTTTTATTGAAATACTCAGTAAGTCGTAAATAAAGAGCTTTCTCAAATATTTTGGCCAGTGTGTTAAGTAAGCTTATGGGACGATAGTTGGCGGGGTCAATTCGACTTCCTGTTTTAAATATGGGCGAAACTACAGATATCTTAAACTGCTCGGGCACCAAACCTGTTTCAAAAATTCTGTTTACTATGTGAACGATTGGTTCAACCAAAAAAAGATGACCAACCTGGAAAAGCCAACCACCCAGTCCGTCCATGCCAGGTGCAGATCTTGCCTTCAATTTGCCAATTATAATAGTAATTTCACTACCAGAAACAGGGCGGAGGAAAAACGAACTGGCGCCTGATCTTGCAGTCTGATAATGCACCGTTTGTGTACCAACATTAGAATCCTCAGCACCCACTGACACAAAATACCTGTTGAAAATATTTGCTATTTGTTTCTTATCTCGTACCACTTCATTGTCGCTTATTCTCACGGCTTCAATTCTTCCCTGGTCTTTACCTCTGCCCAATGCAACGTCTGAAATAACATTCCATATTTTCCTGATATCTTTTCCTGCATTCACGACCCTACCTTTATAGTAATTATTCTTGGTAATCTTTATTAAATTAGTCAACTTGTTTTTATAGACTTTATATTCCAGTTCCAGTTGCCTATTATTCCTGTCATTAAGCCATTTAATTTTTAATTTGTCTCTAGTTTTAAGTGATGCAACAAGACCATTCGTTATCCATGGGCTTTTCTTTCTAGTTTTATTAATAGGTAATACAACCTTTGACTTCTGTACTATAGTACTTAGTTTATTTACAAACCCATCCACAGCACCCTGCACATCTTCACAATAAATAATATCATCCCACTCTGTTGTTTCCAAGTTTTTTAAGTATTCTACCTCATCTATTCTTTGGTACGTGCCGTTTCCATCACTCGCACTAGCAATGTTAGTTTCATCAGAGTGAAGACCACCACCCAAATCAATCGTCAGAAATACAGGGTAGTGATCGGTAACATCCGACTTTATTATATAAGATCTTGTTGCAGATATATATATATATATATACATATATATATATATATATATATATATATATATATATATATATATATATATATATATATATATATATATATATATATATATATATATATGAAACTGACCCCGGATATTGGTTCTAGGGGTCCTAGTTCGCGCTCATTTGCAAAATTTTTTTCAAAATTCAAAAGTCGGGATCTCCCTATTAGTGAATTTTTTCTACGAAAATTCACTAAAAAAAATCAGCAGCAAAATGTTTTGCTAACTAAATCAGTTAAATTAATAGAACATTTCAAAGAAACTATTGATAAAGCAAATGGGCCTGTTGCAAAACGAAATTCAAAAAAATTATCAGAAACACTCACAAAAAAATAGGGATTTTATCAAGCTAACGCAGATTGCAGGTGGAGATTTTTCATATTGTCAAGCTTAAAATATGCTCCAATTACCTCAGTCGACGTAGAACGGAGTTTTTCTTCCTATAAAAAACTTACTAACTGAGAGAAGGAAATCTTTCAAAATATATAATTTAGAGCGCCACTTAATAATATCTGCTAATAGTAATAATTGCAATAATAATATTAATGGATAATTAATAAATAATATAATTAGGGTCCTATGTGATAATGACTATGAAGAAAATTAATAACTTAGACCTTTAAAAACTTGTTTTATTGGTATACTATGATTATTTATGCATTGCATATATCGATATTTTTGTGCACATCTTGTTCAAGTTGCTAAATATTTTTTTCAAATTTCCTGCATATATATGCGCATATTTCACCTAAAACGTTTGCATACAAATCCGAGCCCTGCTTATAAAATATACTTAGAACCTCTCTACTCAGGTTATAAGTTGTACACGCTAAAATGTTTGCGACAATTTGTAAAAGCCTCAAAAAAGATAATTATTTACCTTATTTATGGACGTCAAAGGTAATAAAGGTCCACCCTTATTCTTTTTGCGTTGAGACTACTCTAAAAAAAATTCTGGACGCAGCAAGTGCGTTATGGTAGCGAATTTTCATAAAAATCTTTTTAATAACAAATATGTGTGTTTTTTTAAGAAAGCAGGCATCAAATTTGGTTACCAATATAACCTATATAGTAAAAACAATGTGCCATGTTCCATTAAAATAACTTTATTGTGTGAAAATGTACAAAAATGTTCCAAAAGTTAACTTAAAATGTTCCCGAGAAAACACGTTTCTTGGTCAACCTTATAGGTTAATAGCAAATTGAGCTGTTCAAATATGAAACATTTGATCAAAATTCGCTACCATAACGCACTTGCTGCGTCCAGAATTTCTTTTCGTACAAACATGCATTATATTTCGATGGAAAATGCAAAAATGTAATAACATAAGGCGTGTTTGATTAAAAAAAAAAGGAAATTTGTATCACCAACGGCTTATGGGCCAGCCTGTGATTGTAGAAATATTATTTTAAGATGTAGCTCAAGACACCCTATAATTAATATATACAAATTTTCTTCATATCTTATATAATAACGGATATATTGAGCTTTATTGATTTTTTACGAAAATTCGACAAAAATTATATACCATTAAATGATAAACTCTATAGCTAGGGCTACTTCCAGGCATCAGAGAAAGGGTCTATTTGAAATGAATTTTCTGCAAATATTTTAGTAAAATGAAGGACAGTGACGGTTCAAACTAAGACTTTAGGGTTTGTAAAACATCCTTCTTGAGACATTTTATTTCTATAGCCCGTATTAGATTTAAGTTATTTGCCTAAATGTTGCCAATTTTGACATTTTAAATCGCCACTTTGACGTTTTGAGGAAAACCTCAATTTTTTTTTTTAAATGTCTATAACTTTTTTGTCTTTTGACCTACATAGCTCAATTTTGGTAGGTGACTTACCTATAAGGATGTAAACCTGCATCCCAAATTTGGTTGCCCTTACTTTGTTAATTCCGGAGATATAATTTTTTTTCAAAAGAAAACACAAAATTTTCCGGGAAAACCTGGGCAGATTTTCCTGGCTAACGAACTCATCCAAGTCATTTGCAAAGGGAATTTTTTCACTAAATTTGATCAAAATCCGCCCATTATTTTTTGAGTTATCGGTGTGATACATATATATATATATATATATATATATATATATATATATATATATATATATATATATATATATATATATATATATATATATATATATATATATATATATATATATATATATATATATATATATATATATATATATATATATATATATATATATATATATATATATATATATATATATATATATATATATATACATATAAAAATTGAAACTGACCCCGGATATGTTTTCTGGGGGGCCTAATTAGCGCTCATTTGAAGAAATTTTTTCAAAATTCAAAAGTCGGGATCTCCTCATTAGTGAATTTTTTTTAAGAAAATTCACTAAAACGAAGCATAAACTCCCTTAGTTGAGATTTGGGGATATTTCCTCATGGAATGTTTGAGGTTGATTAATGTTTTGTAAAATCAACGATGACAATATGCAAATATTAACTGACTAAAATGACACAAAGGTATCGCACAAATACACGAACGCACGTAACTTGAATAAAATACCAAAACCAACAAAAATTGAGACAAAACTAATGACAACGCCGTGTGACGCCCCTGAACCAAATTAATAGCACAAACCATTATTATTTTCAATAGTTTTCTCTTTCTATCGCATTACACTAAAAACAGCAAGCATCTCGTTGACTTGGAAGACTGATTTCATAACTTCTCTCTTTAACGCGTACACTGACAAATGGGTTGACGCTTCCAAATGATTGTCTTTGATTAGTTGTCGGTTTATTACGTAACTCCTTTTGTGTTTAGGGCAGACTATAACACCAATACAATGATATTATGAAAACATGCTGGTGATTAATTTCTCGTTATGTGTCGAAATCAACATGCACCTGCCCTTGTATGCTGTGTCCTTGAGCATCCGATGTGACACATCAAACAAATAGATAACAGTAGCTGGCGTGTCATTCTAAAACTAATCTCTCCTATACTGGATATTTGGGACGGAAGAGGAGAGACAAACACACATGGATGGTGAGCTTAAGAAGGATAGGTAAAGGGGATAGTGGCTGGCGCCTTGCCAAACATGTACCGGTCATTTCGACGTTTACTGCTGTCCTTCTACTGTCAGATACACAGGATTCGTCCGGGAAAGCCATAAATTCAGCTGACTCAGCTTCAGCACTTCCAGGATTGGATTTTAGGATAGCGCAATTAACCTTACGTTTTTAATATTTATCTTGGAAACGCTTTAGTTATGTATATTGTAAATGGTATTGTTAGTCATGTACAGGCTGGTCACTTGAGAACGAAACAGGCCCGTTTTATGGCACGTATCATTATTTTGTGCAAAGCTCTCAAAAACGTAAATGTTGTTCTCAAGAGGGAAGACTTTTGGCTAATTTAACATCGCAAGACCAACCCCTAGACGACGGTGTGATCCACCACAAAATTCTTCAATGACAAGGGGGTCAAGTAGCACACCATTTTAGATACAGTGTAAATAAGTTTTTAACGGTGCCTTATTATTAGTGAATTTTCATTAAGAAAATTCACTAATAGAGTGGTACCGATGGTGAGACTTTCGAAAATTTTCTTCAAATGAGCGCGAACTAGCGCCCCTAAAACACATTTCCACGGTCAGTTAAAGAGTTTATATATATATATATATATATATATATATATATATATATATATATATATATATATATATATATATATATATATATATGTGTAGGTATCCAACTGATAACTCAAAAAATACTTCACTCATTTGGACCAAATTTGGGAATTACCTTTATTTTGTTAATGGCTTGGATGAGCTCGTTCATCAGATCTTGACGCCCGTCCTGGTGGAAAGCCAGGAACCACTGATATACTTAAGAACGGCACTTTTGGCCAAAAAACTAGTTATAGAATGGCGACACTATTATCCATTACGTTTAAAGGTATTATATTGGCTTTTCTTGGATGCTTGTCTAATACTTATTGGTCCAAAAAAAAAAAAGATCCACCATTGGTTGATGCATACGGCAATACAATGCACTTTGCTGACGCGATTGTTCCAAAAGAGAAAATCCCAATATTTACCCTACTCTATCAAAGAAACACAGAATAGATATAATATTTCCAAATTATACCATTTTCCCATTTCCAGATCGTTCCATACTTAAAGCAACATTGAAAAAGTTTTACTCTCAAGACGGTAGATACCAAAAAATTAAATAAAATATATAGCATCTATTTACACTGCGGAGGCATATGCCTTGTATGAAGCACTTCAATGGTCAATTGAAAACAAAATTAAACATACTCTAATTTTATCAGATTCCAAATCAGTTCTGCTTTCACTTAAAAATTACACCAAACATGGCAAAAATCCAGTAATATGTGACATAATCAGTCTGTATCAGTCGATAGAGGATGGTGGTAATCGAATCATATTTATGTGGATCAAAGGGCACACGGGACTAGCAGGCAACGAAATAGCTGACAAACTAGCTAAAGAATCTATTGAAAGTCCAAACAAAATAATAAACTGGATTACTGCTGACGATGTAAATCAAAAAATTTAATTTGAAATAAGGGAAACGTGGGAAAGTGTTTGGCATGAGTTTGTTAACAAAACAACTAATCGATTTACACTTATTCATCCAATGTTGCCTAAAAAATTCCACATATTGACGAATTTATTATGCCAAGGTACTATACTACTATAATTACGAGAATGAAGCTGAATCATGGCTGCTTTCCACAACACCTACATAAAATAGGCATTAGTAACAATACTTATTGTACATGTGACAACAGTTACCTAGGAACTTTAGAACACCTCATGTTTCAGTGCAGTTTGTATAACCCGATACGTAAACCACTCTGGAAAGAACTCAAAGATGCAGAAGTGGAGTTTCCTGTGAACTTAGCAACACTTATTTGTACAAATAACTTGAAAATCTATAATATACTTATAAAAGTCATTCGGCATACAAAAATCAAAATTTAGTTTTGCTGTTTCTCTATATGTGTCTTTTAGTATTAGCCTTAGTTAAGAATAATATTAATATATATTTAGTTTCCCTACTGCCTCACCTATTGTTTTTTATCCCATGTCATTAGCTGTCCAGTGTTGTTTGTTAAAAAAAATGCCCTGAAGGACACCTGGGCGAGAAGCGAGTATCCTGTGTTTCTATCATTAATAATAAGTAAGAACACAAACAATTATATTTTGACAAAATTGATATGTTAGAAGATTAATATTACTTATGCTATAGCCATTTAGAAATAGTCATATTCTGAAAGAGTTTGCATATAAAGGTGCGTCTATCGCTTTAACCCTCCCTATTGCTGTAAGTATTGATATCCATGCAGCAAATTATAAATATATTTGAAGGAGAATCGCTTTTCATAACAATGTATAGATATAACAATGATACAAATTTACTGCAGAATTTTTTGGCCAATGGACGTAATGTCCGAAGCAAATTCCTTCCACACATACACACACATCTTGACGCCAAATTTTTCTTAACAAAGAATTAAAAAATATTTTTGTAAAGGCAATTGCTCTCAAGTTGTTTGAGTGATTGAAACGAAAATTCACAGTTTAAAAAAGCATAGACAGACGTCTCTGTATACCAATTTTCAAGCCTTTTGATCAATTAATAATAAAATAATTCTCGACATCACTTCAGATTCTGTAATGCGATATCTACAATGTTATATAAAGACAGATGACGTTACCTGTACTGCTATGCTATGTAAATAAATCGTAGATAAAAAAACAATGGAAGTTACATTATTGTAACATGTCTGAATGTAGAACATTGAGAGATGTACGACAGGGACGCCATCTCGGTGCGGGACCAGGTAGTATGTCGTCACAACAGCTCTAGTTAACACAAAATGTTATAGATAGAGACTGTGTACAACGTTTGATACTTTACAACTGACTTTTAACTAACCTAGCATATTTAAAACATGGATTTAAATATTAAAAATAAATATTGGACGATGCTTATAAATGAAAATTGTGATTTAATGACATAAAACAATACAATTTTACGTAAAATATAAAATCAGTATGCCAGTAAGTCATATTCTAAGAGCAGTGTTAACACTCGGTTTTTAATGTTTCTGAATTAATTGGGCCACGATAGGACCTCTTAAACATTATTATTATTGTATAACCGGGGAAACTAACTAATGCATTATGTAGTAATAGTAACAGTATCCGCATTTTTATAGTTTGTCTCCGTGCGGAAGACAATATTTGTTAGGTTCGTTGTGTTAAATTTAGTACTATGGTCGCCAATGTTCTTTTCAAGTACCAAGGCGTGCTTACAAAATGATAACGGTACCTACTGATAGATAAGTTACTAGATCCGTCATTTTTATTATCCGATTTCGCAGGTTAGTTGTTTAATTATTTTTTTATAAATAGCACTTTAAAGCGTGTTTCTGTATTTCTCATACTGTATGTTTCAAACAGTACAGTCTGCCGCTTGAAATTAGACATACCCACGTTTGTTAACCATCCAAGCCTATCGAGCTTAATCTAGGTACAAGCTGCTTGCTTGCGATCGATCTGCTTACAGTGTAGTCTTGGACAAAAGCTAAGTTCATACACTCGCGAATTGTGAAATCGCCGCGAAACGTATTCTTATTGGTTTATTTAAAATAATATCGTAAAATTTCTGTTTTTTATTAGCTTTTATAAATGTGTTTTACTAATTTTTGTCTGCATACAGTTAGAAGTGATTTTTTAATCAAATTTATGGCTGTTAACACGATCTAAATGTTCTCTATTTTTAAGTTTGTGCAGCCCCAATGTTAATTAAGGGGCCCCCTTTATTATACTTACCTATCTTGTGCTTATATATGTAATATAAAAATAAAAACGAAGTAAAACAGCAAGTGAATTTATTTACTTTGATGCTGTATTCGATATTATCTGAAAAAGGCATTATAGGCGACGTTGTGGAATGTAATTTCGGTAAATTAACTTTTTACTGCACGGGGGGTTTTTAGAATTTTTTTTCAGAAACATGGTTAAAACCCTCCTTGGATGCACAAGCCACAAGGCAAATTTGTTGCAAACAACCCCCAAAAATGTTTCTTGGTTTCTGACCCAGGACTTAACGGCTGCCCTGATAGTGCTCTTTGTCACGCCCAGAGCCTGTTCTGGTCCCATAAATAGTTCTGCTGACCCTCTCTTAGTTTCTTCATTGCCTTTGACCCCCGAGTGATCCGGCACCCAGATGAGGGTGACCTCATTCTGCCCAGCCAGGTCGCTCGTCCCGTCTCGGCACTCACTCACCAGCCAGTAATTTACTCGTGGGCCACTTAGGACCTTAAGGGCTGTCTGGCTGTCTATGGCTATAAGGATCCGCTTGTTGGTGTAGCCCCTCCTCTTGTTCTCCCGCACACAGTGAACGATGGCGTACATTTCGGCCTGAAAGACCGTTACATGGACTCCGAGGGAAGTGCTATGACTTACCCTCGGTCCTCCCGAATAAACACCTGCCCCCGTCCTACGCTCCTCGCCGGATCATTCCGCGAACCAGACGAGCTACAAGCTTAAGTAAACTTTAAATTGGCATATAAACTTTTAAGTTTTACAAGGTAATATTAAGCTTAATATGGAGATCCACATTTTCATACATGAGTAAGGTAATCTGGATAAGGAAAGAAAGAAAAAGAACTTACCGGTCATTTTGATGCTTACTGCTGTCTTCCTTCCATTAGATCCAAACTCCTGAAATCATTGACAGGCAGTTTTCGAGCCTATGTCGATGGAATAAAGTTCATATTTGATAAATTTCTACACGTCATAATTATAGTAGGTTGATTGATTAATTCTATATTAATTTTTTTTTTATTAAAATTATTTACTATTGCTTTATATTATTATTATTATTATTATTATTATTATTAGTCAAAGTTAGGAAGCACAAACTATTTTCAATTATATTCACTTCACTGACCTGTGTTAGTTTATAACCCAGTGGAGTGAAATGAGGTGAAGTGGAACCTTCTCATTAGTCTGAAAAAAAAAAGATAACATAATCAGAATAACATATGATGTTAAAAATATTATAATCAGATAAGTAATACGTTTCTTTTTTAAACATTTTTGAATAAAGAGAGCTACCGCTTTCTTACATTGCAAAAACATTCGAAACATGCTCATCTGTTGCAAACAATCATACGTTAATATACTGATTTTCAAAAATCCAGAAAGAGTGTAACGATTACGTTTCGTTCCTGCTTTAATTAGTCAAAATAAGCCCGTAAGAGGCTTAATTAACAGCCGACAATCTAATATCTGTAAGGCAATTCATGTTTTGACTTCAAAATTATTTTCATAAAAAGTCGCCAATGTTTAACTATCCTGAACACCGTACTGCATTTTAAGTATACACGTTAAAAGTCAAATATTTAAAGACGCAATATGGATTTGTTAGTAAATGATGCGTCGCATTTTGCGGAAGGAATATTTCCAAGAAATAAATGTCGTTGCTACTGGCTCTGTAATTTTCCGTGACGGGCGACGGTTTAAAGAATTGCCGGCACGGGAGGTGAGTAGACGTGACTTCAGCACCGATTGGAGGTCCCGTTTTATCCCATTCAATGAATGGAGGCTAGAAAGAGCTCGCGCACAGCCACCAACCGACACAGTAAGAATTTTTGCGTGCAGAGAACTAGCAGTTGCCGAACCCGAGGTGAGTAGACGGGAGGTAAGTAGACGTGACTTCAGCACCGATTGGAGGTCCCGTTTTATCTCATTCGAAGAATGGAGGCTAGAAAGAGATCGCGCACAGCCACCAACGGTCACAGTAAGAATTTTTGCGTGCAGCGAACTAGCAGTTGCCGAACCCGATGTGAGTAGACGGGAGGTGAGTAGACGTGACTTCAGCACCGATTGGAGGTCCCGTTTTATCTCATTCGAAGAATGGGGGCTAGAAAGAGATCGCGCACAGCCACCAACCGTAACAGTAAGAATTTTTGCGTGCAGCGAACTAGCAGTTGCCGAACCCGAGGTGAGTAGACGGGAGGTGAGTAGACGTGACTTCAGCACCGATTGGAGGTCCCGTTTTATCTCATTCGAAGAATGGAGGCTAGAAAGAGATCGCGCACAGCCACCAACGGTCACAGTAAGAATTTTTGCGTGCAGCGACCTAGCAGTTGCCGAACCCGATGTGAGTAGACGGGAGGTGAGTAGACGTGACTTCAGCACCGATTGGAGGTCCCGTTTTATCTCATTCGAAGAATGGAGGCTAGAAAGAGCTCGCGCACAGCCACCAACCGTCACAGTAAGAATTTTTGCGTGCAGCGAACTAGCAGTTGCCGAACCCGAAGTGAGTAGACGGGAGGTGAGTAGACGTGACTTCAGCACCGATTGGAGGTCCCGTTTTATCTCATTCGAAGAATGGAGGCTAGAAAGAGATCGCGCACAGCCACCAACCGTCACCGTAAGAATTTTTGCGTGCAGCGAACTAGCAGTTGCTGAACCCGAAGTGAGTAGACGTGACTTCAGCACCGATTGGAGGTCCCGTTTTATCTCATTCGAAGAATGGAGGCTAGAAAGAGATCGCGCACAGCCACCAACCGTCACAGTAAGAATTTTTGCGTGCAGCGAACTAGCAGTTGCTGAACCCGATGTGAGTAGACGGGAGGTGAGTAGACGTGACTTCAGCACCGATTGGAGGTCCCGTTTTATCTCATTCGAAGAATGGAGGCTAGAAAGAGATCGCGCACAGCTACCAACCGTCACAGTAAGAATTTTTGCGTGCAGCGACCTAGCAGTTGCCGAACCCGAGACATTAGCACGTACTCTCTGCTGAGCGTTCATAGAGTGAACATCCGTCAGTTTGGGTGGCTATAAAATTATCTTAAAACGGGGTTGTAATGTTCTTTCTGTTATCTGTACTACCTAATAATTATTGTCAGTGATTGTTTGGCGTACTTCAAGTGATTTTCGAGTTTAATTAAACATCGTATTCAGCTTTAAAACGCGAGCTAACTCGTGGTTCTTTGTTTAGAACTGTTGGTTTCTTGCCGTAATAAAAAAAATTGCTGGTAATTATCGAACTTTAAGTCAATTGGTAGTGAATTTTGCTTAAGCAAATTCACGTTTTAATTGCAATTCGCAAAGTTTCCATCAAGCGAATTTAGAACCTCGACATAGGTGTCAAATGGTCTTGTAATATTGAAGCAATAACATACACCGGCCCAATAATCTCTGATGAGAAGTCCCAGTCGTTTTCCCCAGTTTTTCCGCCCTTATTGGAGTCTGGAATATGTGTCAGGCACTCATGATTGATTCCACCTGGAAAGCATCTTCACAGGGTCATCAGGTAACCTAATACCGGAAGACTGGTGAGTCTGAACAAATCTTTTCTCTGAATCAGCAGAATTTTCATGCCGAAATCTAATATCTGAAGTTTTAATAACCTGAACTTTAAAAATCACGTAGTCAAGTTTAAGCGCAAACAATGTCAGGGAGGTGCTGCTGGCACAACTATAAATATCCTGTTTAGTCTCTAAGATTTTGTAAATTTAAGCAGTTTTTATTTTTAGTGAATTTTTATTAAAAAAATTCACTAATAGAGAGGTATCGATGGTGAGACTTTGCAAAAATTCTTTCAAATGAGCGCGAATTAGGACCCCTAGAACCCATATCCGGGGTCAGTTTGAATTTTTATATGCTTATATATATATATATATATATATATATATATATATATATATATATATATATATATATATATATATATATATATATATATATATATATATATATATATATATATATATATATATATATATATATATATATATGTATCCGTCTGATAACTCAAAAAATAATTAACCGATTTAGATGAAACTCGGCAAGTGCCTTTCTTTTATTAATGGCTTGGATGAGTTCGTTGGCCAGGAAAATCGAACGGGGTTTTCCGGGAAAATTTTGAGTTTTCTTTCAAAAAAAATTTTTTTTTCCGAAAATTTCGATAAAATTTGGTCTAAATATTGCTTTGGGAAATACCTAACTATGTGCCAAAATTCAGCTTTCTAGGGTTACAGAAAATTGAGCTATTCAAATTTGAAACATGTTTAAATCATAAGAATGTGGTTGCTGTTGGTTAGTCAATGCTTTTCTTATTGACTCATGAGATTCATTCATCAACCTTCCATTGACTTCTGCTTCTGCCGCTGTTACAGTCCTTTTATTTAGATCTAGAGTTGTAAAGTTTTCTGTATCATTTGGGATAGAATTTGTTTGCTTTTGTTACTGACCAACAAAAGATATGATAAAATTGGACAAAGAAAGGGAATATGATATATTAACAAGGCTATTTTTGGCTCAACAGCATTTATTAGTTTTCGTAATTGTTTTTTTATCGGGTTTTGTTACTTTGACTAGACATATTTTTATTATGATTGGTACTACTAAAAGTAATTAAAGTTTGTCTCATTCAATATTAAATTTATTTTAGTGTTAAAATAGAAGACGATGTGATATGGTCCAAAATCTGATTGATATTTTGTTGGTATGTACTGCAAAAAAGCAAATTGCAGTTCAAAAAATCTAGACGCAGCAAGTGCGTTATGGTAGCCAATTTTCATAAAAACATCTGAAATCTCAAAAAATAACAAATAATAATAATAATTTTTATTGACAAAAGACTGAGACTGGACATTGTGGCTGGAAACTGAAACAAAAAGTAGAATAACCCCAAAAACTACAACAATAATAACAGAGTTATGCGCTATCTTTTTTGATACGTATTTCGACAACGAAGTTGTCTTCATCAGTAGCTGTAATTAACCGATTTCGATGAAACTTGGCAACTGCCTGTCTTTTATTAATGGCTTGGATGAGTTCGTTATCCAGAAAAATCAGACGGGGTTTTCCGGAAAAATTTTGAGTTTACTTTCGAAAAAAAAATTTTTCTCCGAAAGTAACAAAGCTGTTTCAATGAAATTTACTATATATGTTGCCTCAACCTTACTACGTACCAAAATTCAACTTTCTAAGTTTAGAGAAAATTGAGTTACTCAAATTTTAAATTTTCTTTCGAAAAAAATTTTTTTCTCTGAAAATTAAAAGTTATTTTAATGAAATTTTGTGGATATCTTGCCTTAGGAAAAACCTTACTACGTATTGAAATTAAACTCTCTAAGTTTATAGAAAATTGAGTTATTTAAATTTGAAGCATTTAATAAAAATTCACTACCATAACGCACTTGCTGCGTCCCGAGTTTTTTTAAATTGTAATTAGCAAATTTTTTCTGTAAAATATATAACCTATACATTCTCTTTAACATCTCTTATTTTTCATAATTAATGTAGAAATTTCCCGTAGGATTATATAGTCTTTTTGTGGAGCCTCACTCATAGAACTGGCCAGTTAATTCACTAGAAAACCTAGCAATTGATTGACAAACGTCAAGTAATTTACCTAATCATTTGTGTTTATTTTTGAGCGATACCCTAAGTAATTAACAGTTACATTTTTGTAATATGCAACTATTTTTGTTTTATTGTTTTGGTACATGTATGTAAATTAATAATTTCTTGCTCTTGAGATTCTTGCTATTTATCTGATTGTTATTTGTGTGCAATTAATGTTTTTCTGAGATTTACCAACCATTTTTATTTCATTTTGTTTGCTACTCCAAATTTAATTTATATGAATAAATTTATATATTTTGTTATATTAGCATATCTGTTTAATTGAAGAGAAATTACTTTTGACGTCGGCACAAACAATTTATTCTTACTAACTATTCTCTAGATATCTAAATTTCTATGTAACCTGGCACTAGTCTGGAGAGCCCACAAATATAGGACTCTGGGCAGTGCGAAGCAAACAAAGGAAGAGAACGTGAGTATCAAACTACATCCAGATCTGTCAGCCTCCTAAAAAGTGCTGCTAATCTTAATAAATTTGATAATCTGATAGATAGCTACTTTAGGGTAGGATATTATAGGCAATCGTGACCTCACCATTGAGCAGATCTATATCCACCTGAGGTCAATCACAATATAACACGGTTCTTGTGCGTAAAACTTTTCTTTGAAGGAGCTAACAAGGGTTGATTAACTTCAATCAGATTTATAAACAATTTATGTTTAATCAAACTTAAAAGAGTCTGGACGCAGCAAGTGCTTATGGAAATGAATTTTCATAAAAATATGTTTACTTGCAAAGATGTTTTTAAGGGAAGCAGGCATCAATTTTGTATAACCTATATAGTAAAGGCAATGTACCATATATAATCTAAATAACTGATTGTTTGAAAATGCACAAAAATTTTCCCAAAATAAACTCAAAATGCTTCCAAGAAAACTGGTTTCCTAGCCAACGCACCTAGGTTAATAGCAAATTGGGTTATAGAAATTTGAAGCATTTAATGAAAATTTGCTACCAAAACGCACTTGCTGCGTCTAGATTTTTTCTTACAAACATGCATCATATTTTGATGAAAAAAGCAAAAATGCAAGGGATGTTCGAAAAAAATTTCAGATATCACCAACGACTTATGGGCCATCCTATGATTATTAAAATAATTTGATAAGATGCAGCTCAAGACACCCTATAATTAACGTACACAACATTTTCTCGTATCTTGTATAACAATAATTATAGCCGGACCGTTCTACTTACCAACCCGCAGTCCCAAAAGTATAGGAAGTCTGCCGATAATATTTCCCGACATAAATTCTAGGTAGTTATGAAGGGTTGAATACATTAAATGTTACAACTTTACCTCTACAATAAATAATCTGAAAAGAGTTACAATATTTGTCAAAATGCAATTGTGAATGTTGTTTCGGGTAAGGACTTATCGACTTTTTCTACGCATAGCGAAAGAAACGCAAAATATATTTATAAAAAAACTCAATTGAACATTAAGTGAGATATAAAACACGAAGTACATGCCGTCACCTAGTTACGGAACCAGGTATATGTTGTCACGGCAGCTCCAAATAATGTTGGGAAACATCGATGTTTTCAAAATAATTGTGAATTTACCAATTCTATAATTCTATGTTCTTCCGAGAAAAAAAAATAGTTTGTAGTTTTGTAGGCATTAGAAAAAGGAAACATATTCTGATGCAGATTATGGCAGGTGCAAGTAATATAAAAAATAAGTGGTAACAAAAATAAATAAATGTTTATTGTACTGCAATAAAATAAGAAAGAATGTGTAAAACAAAAATAGAAAAACTTAACTTCTAATGACTTTAATAATAAAAAGTAATCTTCAAATTTAATTCTAAACTGTTAATAACCCTGTTTATATATATATATATATATATATATATATATATATATATATATATATATATATATATATATATATTACTCCAGTAATCTCTGTCAATGGACTGAAGGAATCATATTTTGCCCAAGTGTTCTCCAGTTAAACGGTTTCTTTCTTGCGTGGCTGTCTGTCCAGCTTTGGGAAAAAAAATTCTGCCGGTGCAGAAGTCGCCACTATGGACAAGAATTTTTTCGCGAAAGGTATAAATGGGGACATACATTTTTATTATCTGACCACCATTTTAGTGGATTCTCGGTAAGATTAATTAGAGGATTCTTTAAATACAAAGACATTTCGCTTAATTGTTCTTTCTCTTGTGAAGCACTCTTTTGAACTAACTGAGAATGATGCGCCCATATATTGCCCTTTGGAGTACCTATAATTATGTTAAAATTTTTACCAAACATCATTGTGACAATCTAGCCTACTTACCTGTGTCCTGTTTATTATTTGTCGTTTCACTTTCTATTATTTCGCGATTGTGGTCATCATCTCCTTGCGTTTCTGCTAACAGTGATAACTGTTGTATTAGATTAACTGCTGCTGCAACATTATGAGGACTCTTAAAATAAATCTTTTTGAACCTCGGATCCAGCAAGATTGCCACGGCTAATTGTTGGACTTGTTCAACAGCAGAAAATCGTTTCCTACATTCTTGGAGAAGTGCTTCTTTTAGTGAAATACCTAAGGTGTCGTTTACATCACATTCAATGTGTGAAACTTCTTTTTCCAAATTATACGTGAGAGGGATTACAAGACTCGAACTAATATACTTTTGACCACAAATTTCTGTTGTTACTGCTTCTAACGTCTTTAGAAGTTCAATGATTTTATTCAGTTTAAAAACTTCCTTGGCTGTAATCATTGTGGGGGCAGAAGGATGTCTGTTCACTATGGTATTTATGTATTCTCGCAGTTCAAGAAAACGATTAATCATGTAGTATGTGGAATTCCAGCGGGTGGACACCTCTTGCATAAATTTTGTTTCAGGTTTATGGTCGCTTGTTTGTGCCTTCCGTAATTCATCAGCAGCTACTACTGAATGCCTAAACCACGTTACAATTGTTTTAATTTAGATATAACTGATCACAATTCCGAAATAGATTTTATATCTCTGTCAGCAACTAAATTTATTTGATGAGCGAAGCAATGAATATGCCTTTTTTGGAAAACGTTTCCTCAACAGCTTTTGTCATATTGGCCGCTCCATCCGTAACAACAGTAGTAACTTTAGTTTCTAGGATACCCCATTCCTCACATATACGTTTTAACACTCCTGAAATGTATTCGGCTGTATGCCGTTCATCTAAAAGATATACACCTAAGTCAACAGAATTTATAGAATTGTTATCTTGAAAGTGCATAGTGACACCAATAAAACTTCTACATTGCATATCTGTCCATATATCTGTCGTCAAACAATAGCAAGACAATTTTTTTAATTTGCAAACGATATGCATTTGCAACAGGATTTGTGGGATACGTAACGATGTTTCGATGATTACAACTAACATCGATGTTAAAAATATAGCATCGAAATTACAACATCGATGTTTTAAACATCGATGTTCAATGGAAAATATCGATATTCCAAAAACATCGATGTTAGGTGCCCATCCCTAGTAGCCAGCCTTTCAACACTAAGTGAGATGTAAGACACGAAACACATGCCGCCACCTCGTTGCGGAACCAAGGAGTATGTTGTCACGACAGCTCCAAATAACACAAAATGTTAAATAATAGAGACTGTATACAACCAACTAACAATTTAATAAAATGTCAGCCCTGGCCCATTTCTACCCTAATATAGGGACAAAGTATGTAAAACTAGATGCATTTTGACCACAATTAAAACCGTTGATCGGTTTCGCTTTCATTAGAACTCGTCAGTACGGCATAGTAATTGCAGCGAAAATACACCTATTGTAACGTTCTTGTTGTCAGCGTAATGTTGTGGTGATCTTACGGAGAGCAACAGCCTTACCACAACCTGTGATGTTCTTGAGACTCTCTTCAAGGTCGTATACGTTACTTTAACATACCTTATCAAATCAGTTGACCTAAGCTGAAATGTTAATAAGTTTAAACAAAACAATATTTAAATGAAACTCTGTGTGTTCAATAGTAGGGGTTTTATTCCTGAGCTCTAAATCGTGATTCTATGTTTTTAAACAGTGTGTACCGGTTAACTAATAAGTTAAACCTTAACCGGACAGCAACTACGACATTAAAATAACGATGCTGAACTTATGTAAAAACAATTACTTCTCGCTTCTCGAGAACAACCCCTTGCATGCAAAGTTCACAAGTTAAAAGGTCTGAAATTATTACTGCTTAAAATAGTAGTATAGAAATTATTACCACTTAAAATAGTAGTGCCACTGAAGGTGTCAATTGCTACCAATTTAACAAATAACAGTAAATTAGCTGTTATGAAGAATATCTTCTGAATAAAATTACTTATATCTTATTCCTGAGATATAGTCTATGAAATTACATTTAAAACATTAAGTTACTTGAGTGAAGCTCTAAATATTAATAGTTAATTAAAACTGGAACCATATTATAAAACTCTAAATTTGGTGTACAGATAACAGATTAAAGGTTTGATATAACAAATTTTTGACAGTGTACTTAGCTTAACAATCTGCAGGTGGTGATGTCGGTGCTCTGCTTTATTCTGACAGTAAATGCGAATGCTGGAGACTATGAGGGACTATCCAGGACTTCTCTAGGTGGAATTTTACTATGACTTCTTTGAAAGTGAATGATAAAAAAATGAGTAACTCTTCTAGTCTTCTAGGAGGCTTTTCACTGGATGAATAAAATCCAAAAACCATAAACTGGTCTACAATAACTGAATAACCGTTTCAGCCATGCGAGATGGTTGCTGAGTCTTCAAAATGAAATAATGAAATCGAAATTCTAGTTGATACCAAAATGGCGGACAGAGGCTTTACTAAAGCGTCTCCAAAAAATTTCTGAAATCCAACTTACGTTGCCGAAATTATCATACTGATATTTCTAAATACTTTTCCAGGGTTCCAAATCCGTTTTACACTTAAAAACGATCAACAGTACATCACTGTTAGTTAAAATGAACCTGTTAAAGCTTCATGGAAATTCTAGATCTGCTCGTGTCGAAGCCGAAAATGACAAAGAGACCTGAGATCGTTTTCAATCTCATTAGTTGCTTTTTAATTCCAATTCTGCCAATTTTCCAGCAAGAATTACACTATTTAAAGAATCGGAGATGTAATATCTATGTACATGGATATACTAATTGAATTTTCATATACTCTATGATACGATCTACATTGACCAGTATAGTATCGATTATTCGACCAAAATCTCAACCAAATGACAGAAGGTATTGACATTAAAGAATGCGTCTGTCATAATAAGATTAAACGTCAGAATTAACCTAATCGTGTTTTAATATCAAAACATCAAACAAATAATACAATTCGAAAGGAATTAATAAAAGACTATCCAACATTCTAGCTGAATCATGACGTTGCGTTTAATATAAAACAGAAGTCGGTTCGAAGAATTTTAACGTGTTTTAGAAGGTAGGTCAGTGAAGGTTATTAGTTGTTTACCACTATAATAATGTATTTTAAATTAGTGTTTCGAACTTCTAGAATGAATGTCATAAGAAGAAACTTATTTAAGAAAATACATTTGCACTGACACAATGCTGTAGAAGTCAGTAACAAGTGAATCACTGATTAAGAAGTTGAAGAAATTCCTGTGAACAATTTACACAAGAAGTCAATCAATAAACTGTGTATAGAATATCCTTTTTTTTTTATGACTGTTAGTCGAGTATTTATTGAAGTAAATGCTTTGAAATCTAAGCATCTATATGTGAATACCACACAAGGTTTTAACTGAAATTATAACCGTAACACTATGAAGTAATATGGGGGAAAGAGGCAACTTGTTAATTCTGGACTTGAAGGTTTGGAGGTTCGGAGGAGAAGGAAAAATATGTGTTGGTAAAGAATTCCACAACTTGAAAGTTTTCTGGACAAAAGAACGGGCATAACAAGATGTTCTATGGCTGAACAGTAAAAGGGTGCATTCGTTGTGTTTCCCTGGAAGATATGTTGGGGGCAGCAGGTGGAGGAACTATGGAAGAAAGCTCCTCTGAGCAGTGCCCAGATATCTATAAAAGAGAGAGAAGTCACCATCGGCACGTCGGTGGGCAAGAGATGGCAGCCTTTGGGTGAGGGTAAGGTCACCGATGAGACGTATAGCTCTCTTCTGAATGGAGTCCAGGATAACGAGTGTAGAAGCCGCAGCGGCATCCCAGATGTGGGAGCAGTATTCGAGGTTTGGCCTTACTTGTAAAGTATATAAGGTATTGAGATTAGCTGGTAAGAAGTATTTGCGCGCCCGAAAGAGGAAACCTAATTTCTGCAATTGATGTGACATGTTGGTGCCAATTGAGATTTCGATCCACAGAAATGCTAACAAGTGCAAAGGACTCAGTACTTTAATTATCTTGGTTGTTCATTGTGATGGGTGTAGGGCTGGTGTATCTCTTATGAGATATAAAGCAAATCTGAGATTTGGTGGGGTTGAATTGTACAGGATTTCCACTTCCCCAGTCTAATACTTCTTGGAAATCCACGGAGACAGAATCCTCTATGAGTCTGCGATCCTCATCTAATTGGGCTAAAGAGACAGGATTAGAATATTGTATATTTGAGTGGAGGGTGCTGTCGTCCGCGTAACTGTGAACTGGGTTAGACGTGCTAGCGAGGAGGTCATTGATGTAGAGAAAAAACAAAGTAGGGGCTAAAGCGGAGCCTTGAGGAACTCCTACATTAATTGGATACATTTTAGAGGAATGGCCATACACGACAATAGAAATGCTCCGGTTGGAGAGGAAATTTGCCGTCCAGGTACAGAGTTTTGGTGGTAGGTCATAGGCCGAAATTTTATTAAGCATGGCTGCATGCCAGACCTGGTCGAATGCTTTGGATATGTCTAGAGCGACAATCTGGGATTCACCGTGTAGTTCTATAGACTTGTTCCAAGAATGGGTGACAAGGGAAAGGAGGTCAGCAGTTAATCTGCGCTGACGAAATCCATACCGCCTGTCGTGGATTAGACTGTGTTTTTCAAAAAATTTTAGTAATTCGGTGTTTATATAATTTTCTATCACTTTATAGACGACTGAAATGAAAGAAATAGGCCTGTAGTTGCTAGGAAGCGCTTTGGATCCTTTCTTGGGGACGGGTTCTACTCGAGCAGTTTTCCAGTTACTAGGGAATATGCCTTTATTGTAAGATGTCTGAAACAGACGAGTCAGGACAGGATCAGGTTCTGGTGCGCATTTTTTGAGAACAATTGCTGGGATATCGTCAAGGCCAGAGTCTTTCATGGTGCTAACAGAAGAGAGCATCTTTCGTATTTTTTTAGTTTTGAAAATGATATCCGTCATTTTATGCGCGACATTGGGGACTGTTGGTGGTTAAACATTTGGAGGTGGGTTGAGAGTAGAATTGCCGGCGAACAACAACGCAAAAAGCACAGCCTTGCACAGGGCGGTAGAAACAATTTCATCCCCTGAAACAGAAGGTGAGAACGTGCTCTTGTAGAAATTATTCCCAAAATATTTAGCAAGAGTTCAGAAAGGTTTACTGCCGTTGGAGCTTGAGAGGACTTTGTTTTTGATGTGGCTATTAAACGAGTTTTTTTGCCTCAGAAAGAATGCGGACATAGCGGTTTCTTGCGTCGTTAAATGCTTGACGGTTTTTTTTTTTTGACTGGGATTGTGTAGAAGCGTTTTGTGAGCTTTGACCTTTTCAAGTCCCGCCTTGTCATAGGATTTAGAGATCCAGGGCTTTTGAGTGGCTGAAGAGGTTTTTTATGTACGTGGAATAAATAATTTTATGCCAGCTGAGATGACTTCGGTGACGTTTTATGAGATATCAGGGGGGTCAGGATGAGAGAAGCAGACATACGCCCAAGTAAATGAGGAAAAGTAATCCCGCATTTCGTCCTAGTTCGCGGAGTTGTAGTGCCAAACGATACGTGGGTGTGATAACTGTGTAACCTCGGGTTGCATCGCGCAGGAAGCAGTGACTATGCCGTGGTCTGAGCGACCAAGGGAGGCGGTGACTGATATCTTATAGCAGTCAGGATTTGTAGTAAGAAGGAGATCCAAGGGATTTGAGCTGTGTGTTGGGATGCGAGGAAAGTAAGTAGGTTGCTAAACCACATTGGCTAAAGAATTGCTGACTGCAAAGGCCTCCGCTGCTCTCCCTTGTGGATCGGTTTTTGAAGACCCTAGCCATTCCTTATTATAGACATTGAAGTAACCAAGAATAGTGACCTCGGAGGAAGGATATTCAGAAATCAGATGGTCGGTTTTTTCAGAATGGTAGTCGAAGAGCTGGACAAAGTTGTTGTCAGAAGGTGACGGGTAAGTGCAACAGATGAATTTAGTTGCAGCCCTGAGAGAGAGTTTCGTCCAAAGTATGTGTTTTCTTCCAGCTTCTAAATTGGGGAGTCTGTTGCAGGGTAGATTGCTACGGACGTATGCGCACACGCCTTCATGCAATCTAAAGGAAATAAGGAGCTCATACACCGCGAACTTAAGATGATTAGTGACTGTTTTGGCACTGATTGGAAATTCGGTGAGGAAGAGGAGTTGGGGCCTATTAGCCTGGAGAAAATGTTGGACGGAGTTCAGGTTATAATTTAGGCCACATATATTCGAGAAGTATATGTTAAATCTTGATGCCGGCGCCCCCTGTACACCCCTCTCCCGGAGATCCGAATGGAGGGTATTTCATCTCCGGAATCTTTTGCACATGGAGGAGCCATCATCATTTTTTGTTTATAAGGCAAATCGACTCATAGACCAGAACCGTAAACGTCCGTTGGGACATCACTTGATGTATGGGGTGGTACCTCCTCGGGCGTGAAAAATCCTTTACTATCACGTAAAGGAAAAGTCCACTACCACCTGCTTGACTCCGATTAGTCGCCTCGTACGACAGGCAGGAGGCACCTTGGGCCTATTCTTTTAGTTAGTCACCGGACCCACAGGGGACATTTTCATTTTATTTTCAATCTTAATGAATTTTTTGATGAAAACATCATAACAGCAACAGATTTTCATTTGTAGTTGTCATGATTTCGTATTAATTTGATTTTTATCTGTCTGAGGATTCTGTCAAGCAGCCAAACTAGTCACCGAAACGTTGAACAACATCCTAGAACATCTAGAATTAAGAAGGGCCGCTTCTCCAGTTAGCATACGCGCTGGCTACGTCCTTCACCTACAGAAATGAAACTCAACAGTGAAGCCATATAAGTAGTCTCCAAGTCTGTATGTAGTATGGACCAGTTTCACCAAGTAAGGGCAACAACAATCAATGAATCCTGTATATTCTTGCATATAAAGCAGCACATCATTTTCTCTAAATTTAGAAACTTTCTACACTCTCCAAATCGGCATATGAAATTTCTCAACATGCATAAAACTTTTCACATTTTGTTTGGAATTACTTTACCAAACGAACTCTGCGCTCTTTTCAAATCAAACTTTTTTAATCAAGTCCCAGTTAAACGTGAAAGTATTTCTTGTGTGTTAATAATCTGAAATTTGTCAGTGGGAATTTCTCCGAGAGACCTGATTGATACCTTTGATCTTAATA
Organism: Tillus elongatus; assembly: GCA_964006375.1. Classification (NCBI taxonomy): domain Eukaryota; kingdom Metazoa; phylum Arthropoda; class Insecta; order Coleoptera; family Cleridae; genus Tillus; species Tillus elongatus. The sequence goes on from OZ023266.1 coordinate 167,339,057, forward strand.
CTGAAGCGTGACGCAAAGGGTGAATATTATATGCCTCCGCTTTGAAGGGTAGCCGCCTGAAGGAGAGGGAAATGTTTGCTGCTCCGTCGAAAGTTAAGTGAGATGCAGATTCTGTCTCTTTATGTCTAAACTTTTTTCAGAGTGTTTATTAAAAGAACCAGTAAGCGCCGTAAATATTTTGTGCATTAAGTATTTGAGTTTCAAAGCTCATGAATGAACGGAAATTATACCATCTGAAACTAAAACACAAACACCTTAAGGCCACGTTGACAGATTGTTACTTAACCTGAATCGTCGTTTCAGGTTTAAGCTTTTCTTGTTACGGACTACATTATAGGGCTCTGAATTTTATATAAATTTTTTCTTTAACGACAATATATTTCCGCGACTATGGCCAATCACCGACGCCAAGGAACAGTTTCACCTTACTATCCTGGAAATTTTCCTGAACTCATGCCTTTCTGTAAGAAGGGTAGGGATCTTTAACGTGCCCAACATCGCACGGTACACGGGAGCTACGGCTTTACGCCTCTTCTGCAAAAGTCACACCTAAATAGGCACATTTATCTCTGTTGTGATTATACAAGACAAATTAATTATAAGTACACTTGGAGAACACCCAAAATCACCACAACACATATTTCAAAGACCTTACGATCGTTTCGTTGACAATGTCAACATCTTCAGAGGAAGAAAATTCTAACATAAAAAAATAGATCCCGTGTATTTATATCGTGTCAAGGTAAACGAACTAGTCCGAAATAAAGTTGTCGTCCAAGAACAATCGTTTGTTTATTGCGCAGTGAAAGTACGTGGTCGGAGACCCGCTTTAATCTTCTGGTCGACAAATTTATGACTCTTATCTAATATAGATTTAAAAAGGACCCGAGTTATTTAAAGAATCAGCACGTTTCCTTTCGATCTAGAAATTTACTATGTGGATATTGGATCATGCCGATAAAGACATCTGGTGAGATAAGCAACATCAACTTAACTCATCTTTTTTAAAAATAGAAAACTAAAAACCCAGGGGTCTGTCTCACCATGTTAACTCTAACAAAGGATAAATAATTAAACTAAAATTCTACATAAAAACTATATTTATATTGATTTTAATTCTACGTGAAAGTATTTATATTGACTACATAGATACAACAAACCGAACAGGTCTTTAAGTCGAGACAAACATAGATATTAGTATATGTATAAACCGGCCGAGTTATTGACAATAATTTCTTATTCTATCAGACAAATTAGAAGTGTTTAAGCCGTCAAATGCAAAGAGAAAATAAAGGGCTTGATATTACAGGTGCCGCACAATTTAATGAAGTTTTGTTCTTAATAGACCTTAATATAAAAATACTTTCTAATTGATCAAGCATAGTTTGATATCTAACATTTTTGACAAGTTTTAATTTTTCTTTGTCAATGTGGTGATTATTATCCCATATATGTTGTGCCACACATGATTTGTCCATCGTAACTGTGCGAGATGTTCACGAAATCTGGTGGCTATGTTTCTGCTAGTTTGACCCACGTATTTAAGATCACAATCTTTGCAGCTAATCTCATAAATGCCGGACATTTCAGTGACTTTGTCTTTGTCTTTCGTATTACCCAACAAATTTTTTAAATTACTTTTCGTCGAAAACGTCAAATGTAAATCGGCTTTCTTAAAAATACATTCCAAACCCTTTGTGATTCGTGGTTCATAAGATAAACACACATTTTTTTCTCTATTTTATCATTCTTAGAATTTTCTTCCTCTGAAGATGTTGACATTGTCAACGAAACGATCGTAAGGTCTCTGAAATATGTGTTGTGGTGATTTTGGGTGTTCTCCAAGTGTACTTATTAGCTCTCATCACAGGTTCCAGTTTTCACATAGTAAATTAATTAGTTATCGAAAAAATTTCTGGACGCAGCAAGTGCGTTATAGTAGCGAATTTTCATAAGAATTGTACACTATACGGCATATTAGTAAAGTTAATACTTTAAACTTTGTAACCTCCTTCAAATAAAAACTAGAACCGTGGTGTATTGTGATTGACCTCAAGCGGATTTGAATCTGCTTAATGGTGAGGTCAACATTGCATAACAACCCTACCCTAAAAGCATCTATCTATCAGATTATTATTATTATTATTATTATTAAGATTAGAAATATTTTAGAATGTTGGCAGATCTTGATATGGTTTGATACTCACGTTCTTTTCTGTTGATGCTCTGCCTGGAGTCTGATATTTTTGAGCGCCCTCGACTAGAGCGTGGTTATATTTGATTTTAGGTATCTAGATAAGCGATAGTTAGAACCTATTAATTGTATTGCAGCCAAACAGGGGATATATTGGGGAGGAATTTCTCTTCAATTAAACACATATGTTAATGTTAACAATAATATTAAATTTGTTCATTTGAATAAATTTGGGATAATAAAGAAAATTAAATTGACATGGTTTGTTAAAATAAACATTGAATCATACACACATAAAAATCAAATAAACAGCAAGGGTTTTAAGAAAAAGAGTTTATCATTTCACATAGGATATTACAAAATAATAAGCTAAGATGGTTGCATATTACAAAAATATTAACATTGCCTACTTGAGGTACGTCAAAAGTCAAATACTGTATTTTACAGCTCAAAAACAAATACACATTATTAGGTAAATTACTTGACGTTTGTCAATCAATTCAGTTAATTTTTCAATGAGTTAACTGGCCAGTTCTTTGAGTGATGCTCCATTTAAGAAAATATTCTTTTGTGAAAATTTCTACTTTAATTATTGAAAATGAAAAATATTAAGAAATGTGCAGGTTAAATATTTTACAAACAAAATCTACTAATTACAATTTCAAGTATTATGTATTTAAATTCATAATATTGATAAAATTTTAAAGAATAAACAGGAAATTTACAGCTGTCATTACGGCACCTCCCTGACACTGTTGCAGTTCAAATTTGATTATGTTATCTTGAAAGTTCAAATTATAAAGGTTCAAATATTAAGTTGCTGCATGAAAAATTCTATTGATTCACAGAAATAAGGCTTATATCGACTCAACCAGTCCTGATGCATTGAGTTACCTGATGACCCTATGAAGATGCTTTCCAAGTGGGATCAACTATCAGTGCCTGACGAGGTTCACAGACTCCAATAAAAAAGGGGAAGCTGGAGAAAATGAGTGGTACTTCCCATTAATGGTTGTATGTCAGGTGGATTTTGTTGTTCTAAAATTGGGTGAGACAATTTGTCCCCTATGTCGATGAGCTGCATTAATTTGAAGAAAACTTTTCAAACAACAATTAAAACGTGAATTGTCTCAAGTGAAATTTATTGCCAATTGACTCAAACTTCGGTAATAATCAGAAATTCTTTACGTTCAATGTGAGAGATACACCAGCGGGTGTGAACAAAGGGTCACTGCTGAATTCGCGTTTTTCTACTAAACACGTTGTTGATTTTATTTCAAAAACCCATCAAATGATATTAAACAACCACTGACCACCGTTATTAGATAGTATCGACAACGAGAAGGATTTTTATCCCCTATTTTAAGATAATTTTTAGCCACCGCAACTAAAAGGTGTTCACTCGGTAACGTGCCAGCTAGGACTCTCTTTCAGCCAGCGTGCTGTGCGTTCAGACCTCACCCTTTTTTCCTGACGTCTCACATCCCCGTGTCTACAATTCAAGGTTTTGCCGGGAATATCTGTTTAACGGCTCAAACGGTCGCTTCTAGGTGACATCATCGATACGGAAAAACACACACCAAGTCGCAACGATATTTAGTTCTTGAAAGTATTCTTCCAGCAAAATGCGACGCAATTTTCCATGGCAAACATATATTGAATATTAACGTACAAATTAGAAATGCAGTAAAGGGGTTTACGGTACTTGAAGATTTAGCGACTTTTCATCAAAATAATTTTGAAATCAAAACATGAATTGCCTTACAGATATTGGATTGTCGGCTATTAATTAAGTCTCTTACGGTTTATTTTGAATATTTAAAGTAGTAACGAAACGCAATCGTTACAACTTACACAGACGATTTTTTTACCATTATATTCTATGATGCGACATGACTAGCTTAAAATTTCCTAGGAAGTTGACAGTGATATTGGCATATAAATGGTAATCAGTACACTTGGAAAACTCAAATCACCAGAACACATTTAAAAAAAGTCTGGACGCAACAAATGCGTTATGGTAGCGAATTTTCGTTAAAATATTTTTAATAGGAAATGTGTCTTGTTTTTACAAGAAGGGCATTTGGTTGACAGTATAACCTATATACAGGGCTTTTATTAATTCCCGAACCCCACGAGACCGGATTATGTCTCTCTCTTAGTGGAATATGATTTTATGAGTTGGCAGTCAAAAAGTAACCAAAAAAACCACTAGTCTAGGGACCCTAAAGTTGCTAAATCAATTGACAGTTCAGTCCATTGGCGCTCAATTCCCTTTTGATGGTTATTTTTTATGTATATTGTGCATTTTCCAAGTTCGACCAGTGTTTACCTTCTTCAAATAATTTTCTGTTGGACAATAAAAATGAACAGTTTTTATCAAAACTTAGCATTTTCATTGCGTTTTTACGTAAGTTAAAAGTGTAGGTATGTTAAGGTTATGTTGTTGACGATATTCGACATCGCATGGAACGAAGCCCTACCAAATCTGTTCGTCGGTAATCTGCCCAAACAGGTACATATTTGTTACATGTTGCACAATACACATTCCTAAAACCGTAAATTAGAAGTTTAAATAATCGGACCTCAATTTCTTTGCGTACATTACAAAATTTTGATATCTATACAAATTAAAAGTAATATTTTATAATGTTTTCAATTTATTTTTTTAACAATCAATAACAGTAAACCATACATGAACAGACTTGCTGTTAAAAATACTAAATAATAAATACATTTAAAACATTTACTGTTTAACCTTATTATAATTTTTATATTTTTTATAAAACCCCAAAGGAAATATGACACAACACTGGCATCTTAGGGATTTCATTAATTCAGGTTGTACAACCGTGTATGTCGGGGTGCCTAACTTAAGCGGTCACGTGGGGTTCGGGAATTAATGAAAGCCCTGTAGTACTAACCATGTACCATATTTCATTAAAATAGCTTTGTTGTTTCAAAAAGTACAAACATTATCCGAAAATAAACCTTAAAAGTTCCAGAAAACTGGTCCGATTTTCCTGGCCAACGAACCTCTTTAAGCTATTTACACACCTGGCAAGATATAATTATTCACAAACAGCTTTAGGACCAAAATGGAAAAAAATATGAAATTTTATTTTACAAACATTCACCTTTTTTTTACATAAATTGCCTTCAGTAATGTTACACTAAATTATATTTTTCACAAAAATTCCACAATTTTTTTTTTACAATAACTCACTAAACATGTATTATTCATTACTAACATATCACAAAACTCTTACAAAAAATGATTTCTACGGAAACACTAAAAACATTTATGCGAAAACATTTAAATTCAGCCACTATTTGAGCGTGCCCGTATACGGAAGCTCGATTTTTTCGACGAGTAATACAAACAAAAAGCTCTCTGAATGCGTCATTTCCATGGGGCTCCGCTATCTATTGATAAAAACGCCGTATCACAATTTGTGATATGTGTTTGAAATATTCAGCAAGCGGCAGGACAAATCAAAAGCAATTTGTCTAGTAGGATTACTAGAACAGAAATTTGCAAACGTGCTTGTGCGTGTATAAGAATGGAGGTAACCATTTTGAGAATGAATTACAAGACTTTTTACGTAAGTTAAGTTTTTTACAGTATTTGTAGAAATTTTTTGTTATCAAATTTTCAAAATAAACGTCTTTGAAATTTTAAATTTATTTGAATTTTTTCACGATACTGATAATTTTTGCCCTCACATTTCTTTAGTATTATCCAAATCAACATAGTAATGATTGCACAGCGTGGGCTAATGTCTACACTATCTGAAACGCAAAAAATTTGCCACTTCCTCTAAAATTTAATTATAAGTAGCAACACATGATGAATTTTCGAAAAATTATTAAAAGTTAAATAACTCGAAAACCAGAGGACTTTGTATAATGTGATATATGGTTTATTATGTTGCAAAAGAGATGTACTATCACTGTCTCGGAGGAATGCAACCACCTACCAGTCACCCTGTGTCTATATATATATATATATATATATATATATATATATATATATATATATATATATATATATATATATATATATATATATAGATATATATTTATTTATTTATTGTGGTGTTATGTATGTGTGTGCCTCACGTACACACATACATACGTAAATACGCAAATAATAAGTATTATTATTATTATTGTTAATATGGATACAAAAAAAATGTTAAAAGAGATGGTGCAGCAAATTTGGTAATTGCAAATTTAATAGCCACGTAAATCTGAATAAAAAAAATTTGAATCAAATTATATTTTTCAGTGCTCATCACAGGTGCCAATCTTCACTTATCATGTATGTGCTATGCACTTTCGAGATTGTGTACATTTTATAAACAATAAAAGGCAAATTCAAGAAAACACAACATGGACTCAAATAGGCAATGATACGTCTGTAAATAATTAAGGTATTAGTAAGTAAGGGTGTAAATAAGTGGTGTAGAAGAGACTTAGGAGTTTAGATGTTAATTACAGACAATAATTTACTTGTATGGCATAAGATGTTAGTTATAAGAATTATATTATGATGCAATCAAAATAATAAATATAAATGACTTAGAAGGCGGACTGTCATGGAAACGGAAAGTTTGATAGGTAGATAATTTTTGAAAGGTCGTGTCAGAGGGGATAGATGTTGTGAATTTGGGGTGAATTTAACTGAGAAATGGAAATAAAAAGTAAGTTGGGGGAGATTAAAAAGAAATTGGAAGGAACAAGGTGAGTTTGGTCAGACCAGAAGAAAATTTGAAAGAAAAAGAGACTTTAGTTAGGAATTTTGATGGAAGAAAGCAACGTCCGTTCGAGATAAAAAGTTAATACGAGGGAGTGTAAACAAGATGCTAGATAGGACCAACGTTAGAAAATATAATGAGAGCAGTTTCACACGATAGTTAATTTCGGTTAATTTGATCTTGAACAGTTTAAGGCTGAATATTTTGTGAGATTAACGGTTCCATAATAAGTAATAGTTATAAACAGTTTTTCTTGCGTGAATACACTTTATAACTAAACGCAGAAAACTTTGTCAGTGTAACTAAAAAATAAACAAACGGTTTTTTTTTAGTGATCGCGAAGTACAAGTAGAACAGTTTGGTGGAGTAACAGGATAAAAGTCTTGTTAACGTTATTCAAGCATTACACAAGAAGATATTAGAAGCTATGCAGAAGCAGACGCAATAGGCATAAGTGTCAGAGGTTAGCTGATGTCAAGCCAAGCTGTGAATCTGTATAACAGAGTACTATTATCATTATAAGGGCTGATGGAAGAATGTATTTAAGGTATCTGTAGTTTAAGTAAATATTATTATATAGAGTTAGAGACGTGATCACGGAATAAGGGTTAATGTTTAATATAAAAATAGTGTTTCCTTGAATATATTTTTTCGCATTATATATATTGAAGTATCATTGACAAAAATTTCGAGTCTGCGAGAGGGGTTTTAAAGTAGAGATTAACACAAAGAAAAAACATGAACTGTTTAACAGTAATTAAATATTGGAACTGAAAACACCTTTAAATTCAAAGTTTGAGGCATTATTCGGCGATAAAAACACATTTATGAGTTCAAGTTTTTTTTTCAAATTAATTAGTAGCTGCATCTACCCTGAGATTAATTTAATAAAGGCATTTTTTTGTATTAAGATAATAGTAGCGGTAATATAGATATCACAGAACCTATGATAACATTACAATATATATATATATATATATATATATATATATATATATATAAACATAGAAACTGACCCCGGATATATGTTCTAGGGGGCCTGGTTCGCGCCCATTTGAAGACATTTTTTCAAAATTCACTAGTCGCGATCCCCTCATTAGTGAATTTTGTTAAGAAATTTCATAAAAAACATGTAAATTGTCTATTATGCAAAGACAACATTGGCCATTGTCAAATTATGCGCCAAGGTTAACGAATATAGTAAAACCGCGCGATAAATAAATATGTTCATCTGCCTTAAACAGATGTCTTTCCAAGAATGATGATAATTAATTTTTTAAGTAGTTTCCCTAGGTTGATAATGAATTGAAGAAACATGCATTTCTATGTAGCAATCTAAGGTGCGCTTAAAATATTCAAGAAACGAAGAAGGTAATGTTGTAAATCTGCTAGCGCCAAGCATATGGGTGCAGAGACAACTTATTTTTTTACGAAAATTCTCTTAAAACTTGAACGCGCAATTTTACCTACGGCTTGAAAAGACAGTCTAAAGTTTAAAAATATTTTGATCTGCGGGATCGGAGCTGGGATGCAAATATTTTCGCTGTTACTTCAAAGTTTTATTGTAGCAAGCTTATAAGGAAAATCAATAAACGTTTTAAAGACTTTATGAAATCTTTCATTTTCAGCGCTTGCATGAAGTGCCTAGAATTAAATACAAAGTCAAGAGATGAATCAATTTAACTTCCGAAAATATTTGTGTGAAAACCACAACGATAACTTTGCTTTTGAGTACTTTTATTAGAAAGTATAATTCGTTTAGCCTAAACAGGGGCAAAAAGCTTTTTGATGTTACAAATGATGCAAAATATTGTAAAGCGTAAGTGAAATGCCTAACAACATTCAAATAAGAGCCTCAAAATCCACTTGAAGTTTATTTAATAATAAAAAGGACTGAGTTTCATTGAATGCTGACAAATGCTTAATAACTATTACATTCATTAATTGTTGTGGTCCTTACTTGGTAAAACTGTTCCATACTAAATACAGACGTAGAGAGGATTTATCTGGCTTCACAAATGTTGGTTTTCTTTTCTGTAACCGGTTTCGCTGCTTGGCAGCATCATCAGACAGAAGAAAATAGATATCATGTATCATGTCTAGTGTATAATGTATAGTGTATAATGCATAATGCATAATGAATAATGCATAATGTATAATTATAATGTATAATGCATAATGTATAATGTATGATGTATAATGAATAATGTATTATGTATAATGCATAAAACATAATCATGCATAATGAATAATGCATAATGAATAATGTATAATGAATAATGAATAACGAATAACGCATAATGCACAACGCACAATTATAATGTATAATGCATAATGCTTATAATGTATAATGTATAATGCCTAATGTATAATGCCTAATGTATAATGTATAATGTATAATCTATAATGTATTATGAATAATGAATAATGCATAATGTATAATGCATAATTATACTGTATAATGCATAATGCCTAATGTATAATGTATCATGCATAATACATAATGTATAATGCATAATGCATAATGCATAATGTGTAATGTGTAATGTATAAAGTGTAATGTATAATGTATAATGCGTAATGTATAATGTATAATGTATAATATATAATGTGTAATGTATAATGTATAATGTGTAATATATAATGTATAATGTAATGAAGAAATGAGAAGAAGAGATAAAGAAACAAAGAAAATGCTACAAGAACAGACCAGCAGAATTGAGAATATTACTTGACGACCGTATGAAGCAGGAAAAAGACGAAATTTTAATATATAATGCATCATGTATAATGTATAATGCATAATGTATCATGTATAATGTATAATATATAATGTATAATGTATAATGTATAATGTATAATGCATAATGTATAATGTATAATGTATAATGTATAATGCATAATGTATAATGTATAATGTATAATGCATAATGTATAATGTATAATGTATAATGCATAATGCATAATGCATAATGCATAATGCATAATGTATAATGCATAATGTATAATGTATAATGTATAATGTATAATGTAATGAAGAAATGGGAAGAAGAGATGAAGAAACAAAGAAAATTCTACAAAAACAGGCCAGCAGAATTGAGAATATTACTTGATGAACGTATGAAGCAGGTAAAAAACGAATTTTCCAGCAAGTAGAAAGAAGAGTAAGGGGTACCAGTGACGATGTCCATGAAAAGCTGACGAATATACAAAAGGAACTGCAGCAGAAAATACAATCACTAGAAAAGAAGTGCGAAACACTAGCCAAAATAAACAACAGGCTCGAAGATAGCCCGGTCGTAAGAATTAAAGTCCCCACATTTGATGGCTCAGTCCCGTGGGGTATTTAGCTACGTCAGTTTGAAGCCGCTGCTACAGCAAATGGTTGGGGAGAGCGGTAGAAAGAGACTTCGCTAATTGTGGCGCTCAGAAGAGATGCTCTAGATGTGCTCCAAGGTATTCCCAGGGAAGAACCGTTGAGTTTTGACAGCATTAAACATCAATTAGAGATGAGGTTTGGCGACCAGCATTTACAACAGCTGTATCAATTGCAGTTGAAAAATCGTTGTCAGAAATCGGTCGAAAGTCTCCAACATCTCCACGCCGACGTTGTCAGACTGACATGATTAGCCTACCCCATAGCTCCGATGGAGTTTTTAAACCAGCTGTCGCAGCAAACCTTCATTGACGGCATCAGAGGTACCGAGACGCAACAGGCGCTGAGGATGGCGAGACACAAAAACTTGAACGATGCTTTGGCACATTCCTTGAAGTTTGAAGTGGTAAAGCAAGCGTTAGAAAGTCATGTGAAAGTTTGTAGTCTTCAAGTCCAAGAAGAAAATAAAACAGATCCATCCAAGATCATGCAGCTACTAGAGAAAATAGCAGAACAAATAAGGCCGACGCCACATGGACACCCAATAAGAGCTCACCGTGCAAATTCCTTGCACTGCTGAAACTGCGGCAAGGTGGGACATATAAAAGGCGAATGTTGGGCTCTAAGATCACGCGCAAGGGAGAAAGTGAAGCTAAGGCCGGTAACCATTTCTCAGGTTAGCGATTCTGGCAGCGCTCTCGTCGTAAACGGATACGTAAGCGGTAATAAGACTCAGATGGACACAGGCGCACCTAGGACGATTATTCGCCGCGAGATGGTTCCGAGATGGCGAGTAAGAGAGCCAGAGTGTACAGAGTAAATGCAGCCGGTGGTGATCGAGTCCAGGTATTTGGCGAAACTAGCGTTGAGCTACAAATTGGGACACGGAAGGCAAAGCAGAAAGCCATAGTTGCCGCCATATCAGACCCGATTATAATTCGCGCTTGGACATACTTCAGGGTCAGTGCGCTAAACTTGATCTTGGCACTAACATCCTGACTATCGGAGGTGAAGAAATAATCATGTCACCTGGCAGTAACCTGGTAGTGCGAAAAAATCACCATAGAGAAAAATAGCAACGTCTGTCGTGAAAGCGCCATTCCAGTGAAGAGAGCTGTGAGAGGAAGAGACGACCCAGTTACTCAACCAGCAGCAAGTGAAGAAGAAATAATGAGACAAGTACAAGATGAAGAGTGTAAAGACTATGTAAATATGAATCCAACCCAGAAAAAGGCCTGTGAACACATTTGTTGGAACAGAGCCGATGTCGACAGGGTGAGTAGGGCCCGTCGAGATATTTTTGCAAGTAGAAACACTAGAACGAGAACAACTACACGGAAAAGCCAGTACCACGTAAGAACTTCTCTTGAAGAAAGCTCCGACATATTGACGAGAAGGAAAACCATCAACTTTGCTGTCGGAATGCACATACTAATAGAAAACAACTGCATGAAGACCCATTATGGCGTGCGAGCTAATTCAGATAGTTTTAAAAAATGAGAACGTGTGTGGTTCTATAATCCAGTACGACGCAAGGGACGGTCACCGAAACTACAGAAATTATGGGAAGGTCCTTTTAAGGTGGTCAAAAGGAACAATGACGTTGTCTATCGCATTGAGAGGAGCGTGAAGAGCAAGATGAAGGTGGTCTATATGCACAGACTTACGCTATGCCAAAAAATGTCAGAGTTCGACCGGGGCGATCGAATGTAAGAGGGGAGCAGTGTCACATTTGTCTATGAGAATGAAGTTTATGGACTTTGTAACTTCTATGGTCAATTGTAGTATGTTGGTAACAGCGAACATTCTGGAATGATATTTCTATAAGGGACCAGAAGTGACAGGTGTAGAAAAGTGTAGAAGGTCTAGAATCTCTATGGAGAGTATAAATAGACGAACGGTACATAGATAAGTTAGTTCAGTATTGAATTAGTGTGGTGCAGAGTAAGTGATCATAGAGTATTAAGCGAGTCGGCAGTAAGTGTTGGTGCATAAGAAGCGCTCATAGAAGGTGAATAGTGGAATATAGTTCTATGTACATTTAATAATAGAGAGAAATATTTTAGTTGATACTGGTGTTAGAAAATAGTCGCTTGTAATATATTAGTAGTTTGAAAAGCTGTGTTTTGTTAGTCAGCAAATCCTCCAGAACCCCGTAGAACATAATTATATATATATATATATATATATATATATATATATATATATATATATATATATATATATATATATATATATATATATTGGAATGTTGCACTACACTGTGATCAGTTTTAAATATACACTTTATTTGTTTGCTGTACTTTTTGTGATTTTTTATTGTTTTACGTGGACTACAGTTTCGAATCGTCCCGGTTCATCTTCAGCACGCTACTCATGAATAGCGTAGTAGCAGTAGTAGTTAAAAGATTCTATAAATTTAGTCTACAGCTAAAGCTTTGCATTAAGGTTCCATGTGTTACTACAAAATTGATTATTATTTAGGCTATAGTGAAACGTCAACCAACCTGCCTACCGAATGATAAATGTCAGAAATTATGTGAAAAAACAACAAACTTTCCGGGTAAAATTTCCATTACCATTATCGCGATCAATAGCTTTCCCATTGTTCCGCAAACCGCGTTTGTTTACACATCCGCTAACGTACATATAAGCTGAGAAAGCACTATATCCCTTTTCTCCGTTCCTTGCCTTTTTACACGCATACACATGGATGTGTGTACACACATATTTACCTAACCACACTCTTAGGATGACACTTTACAAAGAAACTGTGTTGAGTTTGCTCATTAATATAAATATAGAATATCCGCAAAGACAAACAGTTTCCTCTAAGGTCTCTGATACGTTTATTTAGCTCGGTTCTCCTTCACTGGCAAGGAAGATTAATGAGACGGCCATCAGAATCAATTAATCTCCCACGAAAGCTGCCGAATTTATTATAAATTTACAATTACTTCGACTATTTTAGATCGTTTTTCCAAGCCAATAAAAAAAATACGGGTACTTTTTATTTTCTTTAACTGCCTATAGAAGCTGCTTGAATAAGGAAGCTATTCAAATCGTTTTTTTATCGTATCAAAAATAAAAACATACTTATAGTATCAAATTATCAAATCCTTTCCATAAGTGCGTTATGGAAGTGAGTTTTCATAAAAATGTTTTTAATAACAAATATGTCTCTCTCTGTAACCGTCCTTAAACAAAATCTTGAGACGTGGTATATGGTGATTGACCTCAAGTGGATTTGAATCTGCTTGATAGTGTGGTCACTTTTGCCTATTAGCCCTACCCTAAAAGCATCTATGTATCAGATTATTATTATTAAGACTAGAAATACTTTAGAAGGATGGCAGATCTTGATATGGCTTGATACTGACGCTGTTGCTCTGCCTGAAGTTTTATATTTATGAGCGCCCCAGGCTAGGGCCTGGTTATATAAAATTTAAGAAATCTAGATAAACGATAATTAAAATTTATTAATTGTGCTGCTGCCAAACAGAGAAGATATTAGGGAGGAATTTCTCTTCGATTAAACAAATATGTTAATGTAACAATAATATTAAATTTATTCATACAAATAAATTTGGGATAGCAAACAAAATCAAATTAACATGGTTGGTAAATTTCAAATAAATATTAACTCATACACAAATAAAAATCAAATAAATAGCAAGAATTTCAAGAAAAAGAAAATATCATTTCATATAGCATATGACAAAATAATAAAATAAAATGGTTCTAGTATTGACATTACATATTTGAGGTATATTAAGGATCAAATGTTTTATTTTACGGCTCAAAAGCAAATACAAACTATTACATAAATTGCTTGACGTTCGTCAATCAGTTCGATTGATTTTTTTTTCAATGAATTAACTGGCCAGTCCTTTGAGTGAGGCTCCATTTAAGAAAAATATTACTTTGTAAAATTTTCACTTCAATGATTGTCAATGAAAAATATTAAGAAGTGTACAGGTTAAATATTTTCCAAACAAAAATCTGCTAATTACAATTTCAAGTACTATGTATTTAAATTCACAATATTGACAGAATTCTAAAGAATAAACAGGAAATTTACAGTTGCCCTTTTTCAGACACCTCACTGACACTATTGAAGTTCAAATTTGATCATGTTACTTTGAAAATTCAAATTGTGAAGGTTAAAATAATAGACTGCTGCATGAAAGGTTTTTGTTGTCCCACACAAATAAAGTTTAATCGATTCACCAAGTCCTGACACCTAGAGTTACCTGTTGAACCTTTAAAGATGCTCTCCAAGTAGAGTCCACCATCAGGGCCTAACATAGGTTTACCAATTCCAATACGAGAAGGAAGTTTGGAGAGAACAAGTGGTACTTTCCATAAACGTCTATTGGGCAGGTGGATCTTGTTACTCCAATACTGGGCGAGACAATTTGGCCCGTCACATCAAATTAACAACCGTCTTATGTCGATGTTCGGAATTAATTTGACTGAAATCTCTCTACAGCAATTAAAATGTAAATTGGCTCAAGTGAAATTTATAATGCCAACTGATTCAGAGCTCGGTAATAATCGGAAACTTTGTCTGATTAACTTGAAAGATTCACCAGGTCGGTGAACAAAGGATTACTGCTTAATTCGCGTTTTTCTCTCAAACACGTCGTTAATTTAAATAGAAAATCCGATCAAAAGATATTAAACAATCACTGACAACTGTTGTTAGATAGTACCGACAACGAAAAAGAAGTTTATCACCTAATTTGAGATAATTGTAAGCCACGCTAATTAGAACGATGTGAACTTGTCAACTGCCTAGTTAACACTACTCTCGAGCTAACGCTTTGTCCTTTGAGGTTCAACATCTTCCCCCCTTGTCGCTTTTCACCCTTGGCCCATCTTCGGAATGTTCAAGGTTGATATAAATTTGCTGATACAGCCCAACGTTTTCTTTAGATAACTTCGTTGCTCTGGAAAATTCCAGCACGAATTGGATTTCTTGTTTAAAAAAAAAAAAGAAATGAACATTGTATCTCTCGTTACAATTTATTATACTACTCTTGACATCAGCGCTGTATTCCACAACTTGAAATAATAAATGTAACTTTTCTCCACCAGTGTAATATCTCGTCCTGCGATATTTGAGATCGAATTGCAGCATATGCACGCAGTATTGGTTTTAAGGTTGCGAAAGATATTTAGCGAAATTTCATCAAACAATTTTTGAAATCCAAAACTTGAAATATTTAATATAGATAGGGTTATTGGTCATTATTTAAGATACCTGGGGGCTTTTAAATGTTTTTAAACCAGTAACAATGCCAAATAAAAAGTGAATCGTTACATCTCATGCAAGCAGGCATCAATCTGGTTGCTGGTATAATCAAAATAGTAGAAACCAATGTACCATAGTTTATCAAGATACTTGTTTTTTGAAAACGTACAAAAATTTTCCGAAAATAAACTTAAAATGTTGGTTTCCCAGCCAACAAACCTTAGGTTATTAGCTAATTGAGTTATTGAAATGTGAAGGATTTAATGAAAATTTTCTACCAAAACGAACTTACTGCGTCTCGATTTTTTTTTACAAACATGCATCATATTTCGATAAAAGATGCAAAAATGCAATAATATAGGGGTGTTCGAAAAAAACAATTGCAGGGTTCATCAGCGACTTATGAACCACCCTGTGAGTTTCAAAATGTTTTTATAAGATGCAGCTTACGACACCCTATAATTAACGTATACCATTTTTTCTGGTAGCTGGTGTAATAACAATTATATTGAGCTTTACCATAGAAATAAGTATATATATATATATATATATATATATATATATATATATATATATATATATATATATATATATATATATATATATATATATATATATATATACAGGGTGTTTCTAAATTGATGCGAAAAATTTTACAGGGTGATTCTATGGAGAAATATAAGGGGTGTCTTTTCTATAAAGTTTTTCTTAAAACCCCTTCTCCTCCAAGTTACAGCCCTTTGAAATTTTGGCCAAAAAAAAGTTTTCATTAAATTTCCCCGTTATGGAATAATTTTAAAAAACAAAATTTTGCAGATGCATAAGGCTAACAAAATGACAGTTTAAAAGGATTTTATAACCCTATAATGTTATCACAAGAGGGTGAAAAAACCTACCCATACATTATTTTTCATCAGTACTTTTTATTGTGTATACCGTTTTCTATTAAAAGAAATGATTCAGAGAGAAGGATTCATTTAACCACTTTTTCATATCTTGACATTTTCTCGTAAAATTGTTAGTTTCATCACAAAAACATAAAATAACTCTGTAAATTCATATGACATCGATCTGAGTAATATTTTATTTTTTTTGTGATGAAACTAACAATTTTATGAGAAAATGTCAAGACATAAAAAAGTTTCTAAATGATCTCTTCTTTCTAAATCATTTTTCTTTAATAGAAAACGGTACACAAAAAAAGTACTGATAAAAAATAATGTAAGGGTAGTTTTTTTTCACCCTCTTGTGATAACATTATAGGGTTATAAAATCCTTTTAAAACTGTCATTTTGTTAGCCTTATGCATCTGCAAAATTTCGTTTTTTTAATTTATTCCATAACGGAGACATTTAAGGAAAACTTTTTTGCCAACATTTCAAAGGGCTGTAACTTAGAGGAGAAGGGGTTTCAAGAAAAACTTTATAGAAAAGACACCCCTTATTTTTCGCCAAAGAATCACCCTATATATATATATATATATATATATATATATATATATATATATATATATATATATATATATATATATATATATACATATACATATACATATATATATATATATATATATATATATATATATATATATATATATATATATATATATATATATATATATATATATATATATATATAGGTATATACTTTATTTGTTTGCTGTACGTTTGTGATTTTTTATTGGTTTGCGTGGCATGCAGTTTCGAACCGTCCCGGTTCATCATTAGCACGCTACTGACTGTTATCGCTCCTGTGTGGTCTACGTCTGAGATTGTACGTGGCACCTGCGCCGTGAGCTTCTATTGGTCGGTTTACTGTTCTCTGATTGAATGTACCTTCGGACTATGTCGTGTATATCGCTCTCCTGTCTTGGTCACTGTAGTTTGATAATTTGTATATTTGTATGGCCTTTATTAAGTTTTGTTTAAATGTTTGTACTTTGATTTGTTCTCGCATTAACTGTTTCTTATTTGTTTGTTGAATGTAGTATTATTGTTCCCAGATTTCCATTTTTTGTGGACTTTAACATGTTTCATTAGTTGTAGTTGAGTGATGTCTGGTTTTTGGTGTTTTGTGCTGTGAATGTGTGTAGCTACGTTTGATTTGTAGCTAGGTATGTGCATTTTATCTAATTGTGTTATATGTTCCTTGAATCTTGTTTCTATTTTGATTTTTTTTTTCATTCCTATATATTTTTTATTGCATGTGTTACATTCTATTAGATATGTTCCGTTTAATTCATGTGGGTTGTGTTCTTGTTTTTTATTTATTTTGTTGTTATCACCTCCCTTATGGGGTTGATGTGACAAAGTTGAGTTTTATGTAAAAACATGTCCCCCTCAATATTAAAATTGATGTGTTTCAGCGTTTCTTAAAAAAATTCTCTGGACGCAAATAGGTCTGTTTCGTTTTCAATGCGCCAGCCTGTATTGTGTTTACTATTTTCTCCGCTTTTAAACCGACTAGTGATTACATCTTCCGATTGTTCTTGTGGTAAATAAAATTCATCTGGTGTCCAAAAAATCGTTTTTATACATGCTTAATATTTACACCCCAAATCCAAATACATAACAAGAAGCACATTAATTGTAAAGCCTGCCATTTTACTTGCAGGAACCGATTAGTTTTATTCTCCAGAGACTAAGACTTAATAGACAGTCCTTGTCCTTGAATAATGAACGAATAATAAACAAAGGCTACTGAAGGAAACAGTTTTTCTCGAGAAGTTAGTTAAATTTTATAAAGTTGACTGCAGACAAGAGTTTTATCATCACCTCGAGTTATTCAGGAAACACCCCGGTGCTTTGAGCTCACAACTTCCTTTGTTCAGTGAGGATATGATATTCCGAGTCTCGGATTTTTGATTAAATAAAAGATAAAAAGAGCTTGAAAACTTTATTTTAGTGTTTGTGGTATTTTAATAACTTATTCGGCTTTGAAATTACTTTAACTGATTCAGATCATCCAATGTTGACAATGTCTTAGTTTGTTTTGTGCGAGGTTAACACAACTGAAAAAAGTTCGGGACGCAGCAAGTGCGTTATGGTAGTGAATTTTCATTAAAAGGTTTTTAATAGCAAATATGTGTGTTTTTTTGTTTCAGAAAGCAGGCATTAAATTTGATTACCAGTATAACATATATATAGTAAAAACAATGTGCCATGTTTCATCAAAATAACTTTATTGTTTGAAAACGTACAAAAATTTCTGAAAGTAAACTTAAAGCGTAACCGAAAAAATCCGTTTCTCGGTCAACCTTATAGGTTAATAGCACATTGAGCTTTTCAAATATGAAGCATTTAATCAAAATTCGCTACCATAACGCACTTGCTGCGCTTTTTTGTGAACACCATGTATTATCGAGAATATTTTCAGAAGATGCTTTTGAAGACCCTGCATATGCTAGAAAAAAACGGAATTATAATTTCGAACAAGGTCCATTAGAGAGACCGACGCGTATGTGGTGCCCCACCTTATATATATATATATATATATATATATATATATATATATATATATATATATATATATATATATATATATATATATATATATATATATATATATATATATTATTATTATTATTATTATTACCTTTATTGCTTAAAATCATACAACATGTTTATTCAATAAGTCTAAGACTTGCGGTGAATATTAACATAATTTTATATACATAGTTGCATCCAAAACTGCTTGACTCCAAATTCAATAACCTTAAAATTTTGACATTCCAAAAAATTTACTTTCTCTTCCATTTTGTTCTTCTAATGTTTAACCTTATACCTTCATTTACGATTAATATTAATCACCCCATAATACTTTTCCAACTGCAAATCTTTCTCAACTGCCCATATTTTTGCGGAAATTGTATATTTTGTACCAGACCAAAAATGACATTTTAATTTGACATACTTCAAATTATTATTATATATATATATATATATATATATATATATATATATATATATATATATATATATATATATATATATATATATATATATATATATATATGTATGTATGTATGTATGTATCCGATAACTCAAAAAATAATCAACCGATTTCGATGAAACTCGGCAAGTGCCTTTTTTTATTTATAGCTTGGATTTTCGTTAGGCAGGAAAATCGGACAGGGTTTTCCGAAAAAAATTTGAGTTTTCTTTCTAAAAAATTTTTTTTCTCCGAAAATTACAAAGCTGTTTTAATGAAATCCACTATATATCTTGGGAGAGGCCTTACTACGTACCAAAATTCAACTTTCCAAGTTAATAGAAAATTGAGTTATTCACATTTTTAGTTTCTTTCGAAAAAAAAATTTTTCTACGAATATTACTAAGTTATGTTAATGAAATTTGGCAGATATCTTGACTTAGGAAAGACCTTACTATGTACCAAAATTTAACTTTCTATGTGTATACAAAATTGAGTTATTCAAGTTTGAAGCATTTAATAAAAATTCACTACCATAACGCACTTACTGCGTCCCGAACTTTTTTCTAGTTTTACATATAAATTAAGTAGTTAACAGAGTAAAATACTTCTATCATTATCTATCATCAATAATGTCAGTTTCTAATTACACAAGTTAATATGTTACGTTTATCTTCTCGGTGTTCTAAATAACCTCACTAAATCTTGCACGTTCGCGTTCAGGTGTGGGGTACTTCATTTAATTTTCGCGAGATCACAAGTTTAATTAGGCAACAGTCAAGACCATGAATTATGCCGTTTATTCAGTAACATTTCTCGCTCTTCCCACTCACAGCAGCTTGTTTCCAGCCTGTTATTGTTGTAGTTTTTATATATGACAACCACAAGACATTTCCATAATTTATATGTTTACAGCGCGTTTATTTTAACACGGGGTTGTAACGAGGTGAAAAGGTAGAGTTGCTATGGTGCCAGCATTTCCGGTGAAAAGGGCTACTGAAATTTAAGTTTAATTTTATACAACGGAACTTGTACTTTGGAAATTATTTAACATTTAGTGAATGTTTCTGGAAAAAATTTTGGATTTTCTTCCGGAAAATGTCTTTTTTTTTTAACTTGTTTTGGCCTCGAGCAAAGCTCTTTTAGCCACGGTCACTCCAGGTCAACAACTAGTGGTACAGCTCCCTACTATAATATGATGTTTTACATTAAAAAAAACAAACAAAAAGGATTCTCTATGCTATCGTCTACCAAGCTCAGCTAACAAACCCTCAAATTTCCTTTACTTCATGTAGGAAAATGTCTTTATCTTCTAAAATAACACAGCTATAGCCACTAAACTTTTTACGCTGGTTTCTATTATAAAACGTATACTATGAACCAAATCAAAATCTCTAAATTAGAAAAAAAAATTCGGGCCGCAGAAAGTGCGTTATAGTAGTGAATTTTCATAAGAATTTTACACTATTAGTAAGATATATTATTTAAACTAATTCTTTAAATTTAAATGGACCTTGGATATCGGTTTTAGAGTCCCAGCTGGCGATTATTTGAAAAAAATTGATATTTTATCTGGAGCTAAAAATTAAAAATTGGTCTTAGATATAATATTGTTGCGTTTTCTCCGGGTTCTGGATAAGTGAGACTTTAAATTTTAACAAAACAACTTTATTTACTATCTAAATATGGACACAATAAAAGTTCTAGAATGTCTCTCTCATAAAACACTTAATTTACTGTCTAAATATGGATACAATAAAGATCTAGAACGTCTCTCTCGCAAAACACTTAGTTTATCTGGCGTTACACTGGTTACTAATCTGCACACAAGTCACTATACTGAAACTACGGTCTCTACTTCACACTAGTTACTGCTTCTTCTAGTCACTCCAACATTCTCTTACTGAACTGAACTCCGCTGGCTTACTTCCATCTTTATATAGCCGTCGCACCTTCCAGTTCGTTCTCGAGCGTTCTATTCCAGAATCTTCCAGGACCTTCTTTTACTAGAAGGTTCTGTGAATACAGATCGGTCCCGTGTGTATACAGGGGGATGTATATACAGGATGATCCAAATGTGGTCACCACTCCTATGTTACACAAGAGGTGTTTCTCGAACTATAAGATCTCTCTGCGTATACAGGGTGTAAGGGTTCTCTGCGCATACAGGGTGTATATACAGAATGTTCGGAATGTGCAGACCTCAGTTATCCGTTCCGACGGGGTACAAGTTGGTAACTTCGTTATTTCTGGTCCTAGAGGGTTGAGACTTCGCCTGAGGGGGATCACCGCAGGCACCCCCAGGGGCGGTGGGGAGGCGGTGTTGCCAGATTGTACAAAAATTTCCAGATGTTGGGGAAATTATGGAGATGTGGCAACACCGCACCTACGTCTATTGAAGTGCTTTGTAACAATATGTAAGTACTGCAAGTGTCTTTAAAAAAATGTGTTACAAATTTCATTAAAGTTACAAACGTTTTTCAGAAAAAAATTATTTATTTACAAAGGGAATGTACCTGTCAAATTATAAATATGACAGGTATTTTTCCTTATTGATTGTTTGGATTGTTTTATTTTAGTCAACCCATTCGTTTTTGCAAACAATAAACAACAAAAAAGGTTGTATCCCAGCGATAACTCAAAAAATAATAGGCCGATTTTGATTAAACTTGGTGAATACCTTCCCTTCGCAAATCGCTTGGATAAATTCGTTAGCCGAGAAAACCGGCCCAGGTTTTCCCGGAAAATTTTGTGTTTTCTTTCAAAAACAAAATATTTCCGGAAATAACAAAGTAAGGGCGGCTAAATTTAGTTCGCAGGTTTATGTAATTATAGCTAAATTACCTACCAAAATTTAGCTCTGTAAGTTGAAAAACAAAAAAGTTATGTAAAAATTGGCAACATTTAGGCCAAGAACCTGAAACTAATACGAGCTATGGAAAGAAAATGTCTCAAGAAGAATGTTTTACAAAGCCTGAGGTCTTAGCTTCAACCGTCATGTTTCCAGAAAATTCATTTCAAATAGACACTTTCTCTGATGTTTTGGCAGTAGTCTTAGAGTTTATCGTTTAATGGTATATAATTTTTATCGAATTTTCTTAAAAAATCAATAAAGCTCAATATAGCCGTTATTATACAAGATATTGTATAATGAGCTATATCTTAAAAAATATTTCTACAATCACAGGCTGGCCTATAAGTCGTTGGTGATACAAATTCTCCTTTTTTTTATTCAAACACGCCTTATGTTATGGCATTTTTGCATTTGCCATCGAAATATAATGCACGTTTGTAAGAAACGAAAATTCAGGACGCAGCAAGTGCGTTATGGTAGAGAGTCTTCTTTAAATGCTTCAAATTTGAATAGCTCAATTTGCTATTAATCTATAAGGTTGACCAAAAGAACAGTTTTTGCGGGAACACCTTAAGTTTACTTTCGGAAATTTTTGTACATTTTCAAAGTTAGTTTGGTTAAACATGGCACCTTGTTTCTACTATATTGGCTATACTGGTAAGGAATTTGATGACTGCTTCCTTTAAAAAAAACACACACACATATTTGCTATTAAAAACATTTTTATGAAAATTCATTACCATAACGCACTTGCTGCGTCCAGACTTTTGTTGTCTATTGTTTGAAAAAACCGAATGGGTTGACTGAAACAAAACCATCCAAGCAATTAATAAGGAAAAATACCTGCCATGTTTATGATTTGACAGGTACATTCTCTTGGTAAATAATTATTTTTTTGTGAAAAACTTTTGTAACTTTAATGAAATTTGTAACACAATTTTTTTAAAGGCACTTGCAGTACTTACATATTATGTCTAAGACCAAATTTTAATTTTCTAGCTCCATATAAAATATAATTTTTTTTTCAAATAATCGCTAACTGGGACTCTAAAACCGATCTTCAAGGTCCATTTAAATTCAAAGAATTAGTTTTATTAATATATATTACTAATAGTGTACAATTCTTACGCAAATTCACTACTGTAATGCACTTGCTGCCACCCGAAATTTTTTATGTATAGTACACACTCGCATGCTAAAATTAACGGCGTTTGGCACTTTGTCCTGGTATTAGGAAATAAATGGTCCAAGGCTGACATTACACAATTCTTAATTGATTGTACAGCTCTATCTATTATATTTTGTGTAAACTAGAGCGGTGACAACATACTACCTGGTCCTACACCGAGAGAGCGTGCCGGTCGTATCTCTCTCACAACGCTGTCCAGGCTGATAACCTGCGACAACCTCCATTCTTTAGATTTTCCTCTACGACTTATTTGAATAGCATAGCAATACATATAACGTCATCTCTCTCTGTCCAACATTGTAGATATTGCATTACAGAATCTGAAGAGACGTCGAGGATCATTTTATTATTAATTTCGAATAACTTTATTTGCATTTGATGAAATGACTTGAAAATTGGTACACAACCACGTCTATATACGTTCTTTTACGTTGTAGATATTCGTTTCAATCACTTAGACAATTTGAGAGATATTGCGTTCTAAAAAATATTTTCTAATTTTTTACTAAGAAAAATTGGCCGTCAAGATTTGATGTACGAACTCATCCAAGCCATTAACAAAATAAGGGTAATTCCCAAATTTAGACCAAATCAGTATCAAGTATTTTTTGAGTTATCGGTTGGATACATATACATATATATATATATATATATATATATATATATATATATATATATACATATATATATATATATATATATATATATATATATACATATACATACATATATATATATATATATATATATATATATATATATATATATATATATATATATATATATATATATATATACATATATATATATATATATATATATATATATATATATATATATATATATATATATATATATATATACATATACATATACATATATAAACATTTTAAGTGACCATAGAAATGGGTTCCAAACGCCCAAATTCGAGCTCATTTGAAGAAATTTTCCGAAAGTCTCACCATCGATACCTCTCTATTAGTGAATTTTCTTAATGAAAATTCACTAAAAACAAAGTAATTTGTATTTAAATAAAAAATAAATTAAATTCTACTAGAGATCAGAGAAGAGCACAATATGTGAAATATGTGTTAATATTAACTTTTCTTAGCAAAAAAGTTCAAGAGATACAAGAAATAATAGTTTAAAAATTTTATAACTTTTCTTCTAAAAATATCAAAGTAATGACACGATTGGTGATTTTTACAGAAATATTCTGGAACGTTGCATTCGATGAGTGGAAAATATTGCATTAACTCTCTTTACCAAGGACCTAAATTTATGTTTTAACTGCTACTCTTCTTCATTTAATTAAAATATTTTCAAAATGTGCATTTAAATAAAACCTTACTTGTCAGAAATAACTAAAGACAGTTGAAAATAGACTCCATGGCCTACTGCTTTTTGAACACTTTTTTTTTGTCATTTGTTTTCTGGTACTGGATTTCATAGCCTACTGTCCTCAAAACGGTTTTTATCAAAATTGTCAGTGCAATGACAAGATATCTCAAGCATGTTGTACATTATTTGAAAGCTCTTTTCACAGGCTATCACATGAGCAAAAAATCCAATATGGCTGCCATAACAAAAACAAACGTTGATACCTGTAGCTCAAAAACAAGTGACAATTCAAAGTTGAGAATAGCACAAAAAATTACTCTGTAAAAAGTGTCCTGATAATGTGCGAGTCTTAGACATGTCAGATCAACGCCTACTTAGATACTGAAGAAAAAAGAAATCGACAAATTTTGTTTGTTTTTTCAAAATAACTCGAAAACGAAAAGAGACAGGGCAAAATACAAGTCATATTTGGAACGAACATGAAATTCTACAAGATATTGCTAATTAAACCGTCTCCCTATCTCTAATAATAATGGAGATAGCAATACATTCCCATCCAGTTTGGGACACACTGTATATATATATATATATATATATATATATATATATATATATATATATATATATATATATATATATATATATATATATTGTATAACTTTAATAATAAATAAATATTTAAATTTAAATTTAAATTTTAAAAATTCCTGGCCAACGAACCTTAGGTTTATAGTAAATTAAGCTATCGAAAGAAACACTTTATAAAAAATCGTTACCATAACGCACTTGCTGAGTCCCGAATTTATTTTCTTACAAACATGCATTATCTCTGATGGAAACTGCAAAAATTGCAATAACATAAGGCGTGTTCGATTAGAAGAAAAATCTGCAGCAGCAGCGACTTATGGGCCACCTGTGATTGTAAAAATAATTTTATAAGATGCAGCTCTAGGCATTGTATAATTAACATATAATTTTTTTTCTCATATCTTGTGTAATAATGGATATATTGAGCTTTACCCTAGAAATGTATCACCCTGTATATATGCAAACAGATAAAAACGGAAACTAACCCGGATATGGGTAATATGGGGCCTAGTTCGTTGAAGCAATCTTGTCAAAATTCAAAAGTCACTAAAATTTTATCCAACCCTATGAGTAAAATTGTGATGGCCAAAAATAAATATGAATGTAAGAAGAAGAGCATTCCTACATTTGTATTACAAATGTCAGAAAACAAAATACTTATTTACTTGTCACTTTGAAAGTAGATCTGACATTTATCAAAATAATTTGTCAGTTGAATATGACATGTACTTTTGCCGTAGATATTATGCACTATTGTATTACGCCTTATAATAATCTTTTTTTTTTTTGAGTACGAAAGCTCATTTTACTGTTTAAACATTTTTCGAACCCTTAACCTAAAATGGTTTTCGTCTCATTTAACGTTGTTTCATTATAGCCGCGCAGTAGGTTTTAGAATCTAAAAATTATTCTATTTTATGTGAATTTTTTGTTGCATACCTAGAACATGTTTTATTTTCCTTCATTTATAAATGACAATTTTAAGCAAATTCCTATATTTTCTGTGCCCAATGTGTTGAACGGATGCGAAACGGGAGAAGGAAATTTCATTTAAAGTTAAAATGGCGAATAGAACTTTATTCGAGGCACGAGCGTTGTTTCCATTTTTTTTTTAATATTAATAACATTTACAGGTAAATTAGCAGACTAGTGCATTGTTCGTTTTTTTAAAAAAAATTCAGAAACATGCTTAGAGGAACCCCTTTATGCATTAACCATCGGACAAATGCTGTGATCTCAACTCCACAATACAGTTAAGAGACCTAAAGTAAATTTGAGGTTCTGTGCAAGGTAAATATGCTACAACGGAGCTAGAAATGCAAACTGTAATAAGCTCACCTTACAGAAGTTCTTAGAAAGGAGAAACTACTTACCAACACCGCTTCTCCATAAAAAACTTCTACTTTGTCCAATTGAAAAAAAACGCTAAATAATAAGCGTAATCTGATTCGTTATTAGAATTAAAGAGATAACTGAAACTTCTACCAAAGCATCACATAAGGGGTCTATTTTAAATTAATTTTTTACAAATAATTTAATAAAATAAAAAACAATGAAGATTGTAGCTGAAACTTAAGGCTTTCTAACTTCTTACGACATTTATACTGCATAGCGGTATTCATTTAGATACTCTACTTCTAGAACATTTCAATTTTAACTTGCGAATCGCGACTTTTTTGACGTTTCAAGTAGGAACACTTAAAAGCTTATAATACTGTTTTTTAATTTAACTTTGAGCTTCAAATTTTAATGCATGGTTTTCTTTTTATGATATAAACCCTTGTACCCAATATGGTTGCCCTAACTTTGTTATTTCCGGAGATATAACAATGTTCCAAAGGAAACGCAAAATTTTCCGGGAAAAACTAGTTCAATTTTCAAAAGTCGGGATCTCCTCATTAGTGATTTTTTTTTAGAAAATTCACTAAAAGAAGCGTCAAAAGACTACGACCTACTGTTTACTCAGCGCGCTCTACAGAAAAAGAAACTAAACTAAAATGCAAATGACAGTTACCTAATATTTTAGCGGGAAAGAAGTTGTTTCTCACTTAACGTTACTTCTTATGTAATACAATTCTAAACTAAATCACTGATAGCGTCTCTTATAAACATTATACGGTAATAAAGCTAAACCGACCGACAATCAAGAAGATAAACAATAATAACGATATTAAGAATAATAATAATATTAACGGTGCGACAACACGATTGTGTGTAAGATAGGCAGTGAGAGTGCGAACACACACGGAGGAGCGCTGGATCGTATCCAGAGGACAGTTGTGATCCTCGCGAGCACGGATCTCGACTGCAGAATGCTCGAGGTCATGGCGGTCTCCACCAGGAGTCTGCAAGCGGGGTGCAGGATCGATAGACGCCAGTACGCAGGCCTCCCACACTAGTACCATGTTCCTGCTGCTGCTTACTGCTCCTGCTGAACTTTGCATCGCGCTCCGTGTTCTCCTGCAATAGAGCTTTCTCGTCCTGCTAATCGTCTATTTCATTGAGACTTTTATGGCCACTACAGTTAATACAAATCTTAAGAGTTTATAGTGATGGATTTATGGAGCCACTTGAAACTATTGATCTCTGTTTATAAATGTCGACGTTTTGGAGTTTTGCAGATTTTAAGAAATAAGCTGTATAATGCATACACCTCCATACGTAAGGGAAAGGTGGGTAAATTGGCCACCCTGAGCGATAATACGCTTTTTCTGTTCGTTTTATAACGAAAATGTTAATTTTTCAATTGTTTCTCCGACGAGTAGTCGGTTCACATGAGTCTCAGAGAGCAGGTCGACTTAGGGCACTAGTTTTTTTTTTGTTCCCTCAGGGCTCGTCCGCAGCCTTGCCGCCCCGATAGCACCGCAACCCTTGGTTGATTGTGCATACCCTTAGTCTTACTCCACCCATTCCAAAATCACTGTGCCTTGAACTAGTCTGCACAGCGATTGGTAGGGTGAAGTTTTATATTGCTCTGTCTCCGGTCTAGACTGACCGTAGATCAGTTCTCTTTTGCGGTCCAGAGCTTTACACTCGCACAAGATGTGCTGGGCTGATTCCTCCCCCTCGCCGCAGAGTCTGCATGCGAGGTCCTCTTCGAACCGCCCCATTTTATGCAGGTGTTTCTTGACGGCCATGTGTCCCGTCAAGAGACCTGTTGTGTTTCTGAGCTGTCCTCTGCTAAGGTTTAGCAGCTCCACAGCTCTTTTGAACTGGGTCCGTCAATTATTGACTTCCCATGTCTGAGCCCTGGACAGTCCGCCCAGTACACCTTGTGTTGGTTTCTGACCCAGGACTTAATGGCTCCCCTGACAGTGCTCTTTGACACGCCCAGAGCCGGTTCTGGTCCCATAAATGGTTCTGCTGACCCTCTCTTCGCGAGACTGTCAGCTTCTTCATTGCCTTTGACCCCCGAGTGACCCGGCACCCAGATGAGGGTCACCTCATTCTGCACAGCCAGGTCGCTCGTCTCGTCTCGGCACTCACTCACCAGCCAGGAATTTACCCGTGGGCTACTTAGTGCCTTAAGGGCTGCCTGGCTGTCTGTGGCTATGAGGATACGCTTGTTGGTGTAGCCCCTCCTCTTGTTCTCCCGCACACAGTGCAGTATGGCGTACATCTCCGCCTGGAACACCGTTGCATGGGCTCCGAGGGAAATACTATGACTTACCCTCGGTCCTTCCGAGTAAACACCTGCCCCCGTCCCACGCTCCCCGCCGGATCCGTCCGTGAACCAGACGAGCGCGTCCCGTGGAATGCCCGGCGTCTCCTCCCGCCATGCCTCGCGATCGGGGATTTCCACTGTAAAGTTGTTTTCCCTGCACATTCGCGGGCTCGCGAAGTCTGACCTCATTTCAAGCATGGGCTCCTTCACGATCTCGTGAATTTTGCAGTGGCCCCTGAATCCTGGGTTGATCTTCAGTCTACCATTGCAGGCTAGTCTGTATAGTCCTAGCCTGGCCTCTCCCATAATAACTAAGTGTAGGGGGGGTAGATCCAGCAACACCTCCATGGCGGCTGTTGGGGTTTGGACACTAGTTAATCGCTCACATAAATTACATAAACTTGGAATCGAAACCAGCATGTCAGTTCAAGTAGATTTATTTTAAAAAGTAAAAGCTTAAGGCAGGACAATTAAATTTGTGATTAAAAAATGAGTGTTATTTTAAAATCAATATAAATAAATTGAATGCAGTAAAATATCAATTAAATTTTAATTAAAAGAAAAAAATTACATTAACCTGTCCTTCTGCATGTACAGAAAAAGTTAACTATAAATGAATGTTGAAAATTTACACAATCCAAAGGCAAAGTGAATTTAGATTAACTTTAAAACAGAGTTACGATATAGTGAAGCATTTTATGAAGATAAAGTTATACAAAGATGAAACGTTATATAAAAAAATGAAGCAATGGTTAGTTTTCGCACTTTTGTGACACTTATCTTGGTTTCGATGTGCACCGTATACATCCTTGCCCAGCTGGAATCTGTGTTTTGCCCTCTTCATGGATAATTCAGTTATAACGGTGGGCATTAGAGTGCGTGCTTCTGCTACCGTTATTGCAGGTGTGGCTTTGAGTGTTTATCGCCTTTTTCCGACTTCATTACATGATTGTCTAGCTACCAGCTTCTTGCTGCCTCCTTCAGATAACTTGTTACTGCCTTCCTTGAATAACTTGATACGGTTGTTTGGAAGGTATTTCCTCAGAGTTCATTAGATCATGGTGTAGCTAATTTCTCACTGTCTCCTTCAGATAATATGTTACTGCCTTCCTTGGAATTCATTGAATCATTGTGTGACTAATTTCTCACTGCATCCTTCAGATAAGTTGTTACTGCCTTCCTTCAGATAATGTGTTACTGCCTTCCTTAGAATTCATTGGATCATTGTGTGGCTAATTTCTGACTGCATCCTTCAGATAAGTTGTTACTTCCTTCCTTCAGATAATGTGTTACTGCCTTCCTTAGAATTCATTGGATCATTGTGTGGCTAATTTCTCACTGCATCCTTCAGATAAGTTGTTACTGCCTTCCTTCAGATAATGTGTTACTGCCTTCCTTAGAATTCATTGGATCATTGTGTGGCTAATTTCTCACTGCATCCTTCAGATAAGTTGTTACTGCCTTCCTTCAGATAATGTGTTACTGCCTTCCTTAGAATTCATTGGATCATTTTGTGGCTAATTTCTCACTGCCTCCTTCAGAGTTCATTAGATCATGGTGTGGCTAATTTCTCACTGCCTCCTTCAGACCTGATTTCAACATGTGGATTAGTACTGTTCTTAGACAATTCAAATCTCCCGCAATGTGACAGTATCTTCACAAAAACTAACTCATTAAATGCTTTATGCATAAAGCCTGAAATATTACTTGACATCTAATTAAAGACACGTCACATGCAGAAGAACTAAACTCATGTTTATCTATGCAGTTATTACAAGAATAAAATTTAATGAGGTGAAAATAACTCATATCAAAGGTACTCACCCATGAGTAAGATTTTGTAGCTCTCTAGTGTGCCATGATTAATTGCTTGATGATTAAACAAAATTCAGCTCAATGCAGTAAACATACTACCAGCAGAAATTGCTAAACCCTAGCACGGCCGATGTATTTATGGTAATTCTAACCATCTGGGTTTTCCTGATTCCGATTATATAATATAATGGGCTATTTATCATCGTCTATGATTCTACGAATTTCATCGGCCGCCTCTCCCAGCGTTATGTTCGAGGAACTGCATTGGCCGTCTTTATATTTTCAGGTCTAAGTAAATATAATAAACCAGACAATATAGCTTTATGTCCTTTGTGTTTGACATAATTTGAAAATTTGTGATAAAAAATGCAAAACTGCTGCTTGATTGATAAAAATCATTTTCTAGGAAAAAAATGCAAAAAGTGCAAGAAAATGCAAATTGAATTTTTTTCCGTGCCGTTTTTTCTCCCTCATGGCTTGTCCGCGGCTTTGCCGCCCCGATAGCACCGCAACATTTGGCTTATTGTGCATGCCCTTAGTCTTTTTACTCCACCCATTCCAAAATCACTGTCCCTTGAACTAGTCTGCACAGCGATTGGTAGGGTGAAGTTTTATAATGCTCTGTCTCCGGTCTAGAGTGACCGTAGATCAGTTGTCTTTTGCGGTCCAGAGCTTTACACTCGCACAAGGTGTGCCTGGCGGATTCCTCCCTCTCGCCGCATAGTCTGCATGCGAGGTCCCCCTCGAACCGCCCCATTTTATGCAGGTGTTTCTTGACGGCCATGTGTCCCGTCAAGATACCTCTTATGTTTCTGAGCTGTCCTCTGCTAAGATTTACGAGCTCCACAGCTCTCTTTGAACTGAGTTCGTCAATTATTGACTTGCCAGGTCTGAGGCCTGGACAGTCTGCACAGTACACCTTGTGTTGGTTTCTGACGCAGGACTAACGGCTCCCCTGGCCGTGCTCTTTGTCACGCCCAGAGCCGGTTCTGGTCCCATAAATGGTTCTGCTGACCCTCTCTTCGCGAGACTGTCAGCTTCTTCATTGCCATTGACACACGAGTGACCCGGCACACAGATGAGGGTGACCTCATTCTGCCCAGCGAGGTCGTTCGTCTCGTCTCGGCACTCACTCACCAGCCAGGAATTTACCCTTGTGCTACTTAGAGCCTTAAGGCCTGCCTGGCTGTCTGTGGCTATGATGATCCGCTTACTGTTGTAGCCCCTTCTCTTGTTCTCCCGCACACAGTGCAGGATGGCGTACATTTCGGCCTGAAAGACCGTTGCATGGGCTCCGAGGGAAATACTATGACTTACCCTCGGTCCTTCCGAATAAACACCTGCCCCCGTCCCACGCTCCCCGCCTGATCCGTCCGTGAACCAGACCAGCGCGTCCCGTGTTATGCCCGGCGTCTCCTCCCGCCATTCCCCGCAGTCGGGGATTTCCACTGTAAAGTTGTTCTCCCTGCAGATTTTTGGGCTCGCGAAGTCTGACCTCATTTCAAGCATAGGCTCCTTCACGATCTCCTGAATTTTGCAGTGGCCCTAGAAACCTGGGTTGATCTTTAGTCTACAATTGCAGACTAGTCTGTATAGTCCAAGCCTGGCCTCCCCCATAAGAACTAAGTGTAGGAGGGGCAGATCCAGCAACACCTCCATGGCGGCTGTTGGCGTTGAAGACATGACCCCTGTGATGCCTAGGCGTCATCCTTTGGATCTTGCCTAGTTTTTGTTTGGCACTGGATTGTGTCACCTTAGCCCACCAGACCAGTGCCGCGTATGTTAACGATGGTTTGACCAACCTTGTGTACAGCCAGTGGGCCATACTAGGTCTTAGTCCCCATGTTTTCCCATATAGCCGCCTAGTGACGGCTAAGGTCATGACTGCCTTACGCAGTATTTTTTCAACGTGACCATTCCAGGTTAGCTTAGAGTCCAATACGACCCCAAGATATTTTACCTCCCTGGCCATTGGAATGTTGCTACCGTATAGAGTGAGAGTTTGTGGCTCTCCCACTTCCTCCTCCTCGTAAACGGTATGACGGTTGCTTTCTCGGGGCTCAACCCGAGCCCTTGACAACCGTCCACCCTTCCACCACTTTCAGTGCTGTCTGCACGCGGTCCCACACTGACGGTGAGACCTTTCCTCGGACTATGATGACAATGTCGTCCGCATAGCCCTGTACCTCATACCTCCCCCCCGAGAGCCTCCGCAGCAGGCCGTCCACGACTAGGCACCAGAGCAAGGGAGACAGAACGCTCCCCTGCGGACACCCCGCCGCGACCCCCGCCAGCAGAGTCCTTCCCGCGAGTGAGGTGAACACCACCCTGTCCCTATTCTACGCTCCCTAACAAATGCCAGAACCGATCCAAATGAGGTTTTGCTGAAGGCCTCCAGCGCCACCTCCCTGTTCTCCAGAGTATTCTCCAGTTTCAGCACCAGTTGGTGCAGTGCTGTTTCTGTTGAGACTCCTGCTCTGTATGCACATTGTCCGCAGTGTGGGTGATATGCTTTCAGTACACCGCCGCTAATGTGCCGGTCGAGCAGTTTTTCCATTGTTTTTAGCAAGAAGGACATGAGACTTATTGGCCTCAGGGACTTTGCCTGGTCTGTTGGACGCCCAGGTTTAGGAATGAATACAACCCTGGCCAGTCTCCATGCCCTCGCAATGTACCTCCGTGCCTTAGTCATCATAGTTGTTGTCATATCTCTTACTTTAGTCTTTTTTGTGTCTTATGTGTGATTTCACAGTGATATAGTCTGCGACTGTTTGTATTTGTGTAAATATTTTTTATATTATTTTACCTATTGATTCTAATGTTTTTATATTTTATTGTCGTGTCTATCTGAAACATTGTATCAGCTCGTGACAAATAAATCAATCTATCTATCGAAGCTTATGAAAGATTTATGAACCGGTTTTAAATGTACCCCATAACATAATGAATAAGTCTAAGACCTATTTTCTATTTCCGAATTGTCTTTAAAATGTTTAAGCCAGGCATTCTGTATATTAAATGTTATGAGGTATTATAATTTGATTATACCAGTTTGTTAGACTGAAGACCTAAAATGCGAGCCGACATATGGTTTCATCTACCTGTTGAACCGGGACCGATCCTGCTGCCGTATGAAAATTAAATGAATCTGTTCGTGTGATCCGGGTTGAAGTTTTCCAAACCTATAGGAGCTTGTGATATTTGGGTGATTTTAACGTCTCACCTGCTAATATAATATTTTATTAGTTCCGTCTTCATCTCATAATTAAGCGGAAACGTTGACTTGATACCTAATTATCTCTGAATTATAAATGTAAACGAAAACCTTCAAGTTGATATGGACCGTTTAACAGTCTAATCAAAGACATTTCTTTCATATTATATCGTCGATATAATTGAAGTTGATTACTGCGTACAACATGAAAGGTAATTCATATGAACTTTATCAAGTTGTTTTGAATCGTTGCTAAGATATGAACATTTCTTTTACAATATTAACTCGTGGCGTGGCAAGGTCCTTATGGTAGTATTTTCATACAGGGTGAGTCGACTATTAAATCACGTAAGGTCTTCGTTTATGGGTACACTTTTTAAATAAAGAGTACACAGGATTAGTAGAAAGTATGGAAAGGCACTTGTATCCCCTGAAATATTCAGTGTTTAGAAAAATTTAAAATAATTCGAGACGCAGCAAGTGCGTTATGGTAGCGAATTTTCATAAGAATTGTACACTATTATTATACGACATATTAGTAAAGTTAATACTTTAAACTTACACAGACCTTGAATATCGATTTTAGATGTCCTAGTACGCGCACATTTGAAGAATTCTTTCGAAAGTGTTACCATCCATATCTCTTTATTATCAAAGAAATCTTGCGTTCTGACTCCTTTTGAGAAAAATGCCCAAAACTCATTTTTCTATGAAGCTGAAGAATTAAATTTTGCTATATCTGTAGAAACTTGTATTACAAATGTCATTAAAGTTATACAAAAGATTCCCAGAAGGAAACTTAATTCATATTTAGAAAAGTAAAGTATCTGCCAAATTATAAACGTAGCAGTTATTTTTCCTTATTAATCGCCAGTATAATTTCGTTTTAGTCAACCAAATCAAACCGGTTTTTTCAATAGCAACAATAACAAACTTATAATTTCAGACTCAAAGGTGACAAACTTATTAAGTCGTTTTAAACAAAAATAAGATCTTGTTTAAAACGTATGAAATCTGTGTACTATTGTTTCTTCAAATGTCAAAATAAAACATAAAAAATCTGTGCACTATTGTTTCTCCAAATGTCAAAATAAAACATAAAAAACATACATTCATCAAACTGGAATCGATCGCGTAACATTCTGGTTAGGAGGGAAGCACGGTACTCCCTGCGCTATCTAGGCACGCGTCAACAAAAGTTTTATTTGCGTCATACCTTAGATCGGCTTTATGCCCGGGATATTATATTCAAAGTATACGTAATTATTAGGAGAATTAGTGAAATTACCATTGAAACACATCCCAAGACTGTTTCGGTCTTATATGACGTCTTATGTTTAAGTTCAAAGATAAAAGAAACTATTTTAAATTCATTTTTATAGAAACTTGGATTAATTTTGTTTACATTTCTAGTACCTATATTATGCGACAGCATAATAAATCTATGCTTCGCTAAAACTGTATTTGAGGCCGCTCATAAAGCTACAAATATGGTGTCCTTTAATAATTGATTTAATCTCCCAGTTAAATAACAATTACTTGGCAAATTTTTAATTTCATGTCGTCTATCATTTTCCATAATTGCGGCCGAGATTTCACGATTGTTGGGTCGGATAGTATGTATTATGCCTGGTATATATTCAGTTTAGTCAGCGTTGCTGTATGGTTTATACCTGTTGTATGAATTAATCTACGCGTGGCAGTTAACTACTCTCTCTGCCAGGCATTGGACTTTAACCACTAAGTCGTTTCAAACGCATGTTTTTGGGATTTTATTTTCAAGTTGGAAAAAACTCTAAATATTGTCTACCAAATTACTTAAAATTCACACCATAAGTTTATTTGCACTATGTCTAGCCACGTGTAAAGTCTCATTCCAGTTACTCTGAGACTTACAAAGATATAGCGTTTCAAACATGACCTTGGTTTTAGGTTCTAGTGACCCAAATTCGTGCTCATCTGAAGAAATTTCTCCGAAAGCTTTTCATCGTGACCTCTCTAATAGCAAACTTTTCTTAATGAAAATTCGCTAAAAAAAATTTCAACATATTTTTTCTACAAACTGGTAATTTTCAATTTTTTCTACCATAAGCAATTTCATTTCTATTACTTTTTTTATTTTCGTTTTTTTTTTCAATGGTCATATGTTGTTTGTATTTTTGGAAATAACGTCTGTTTAATACGGCACTATAAAATTTAATCGGACTCTTATAAAAAAACTTGTGAAAAAATTACTTGAATTCTAAAAAAACATAAATAAAAAAAGTTCGAAACGCAGAAAGTGCATTATAGTAGTGAATTTTCATAAGAATTGTACACTATTAGTAACGTATATTATTTTAACTAATTCTTTAAATTTAAATGGAGATCGGTTTTAGAGGTCCCAGTAAGCAATTACTTGAGGAATTTTCTATTTTCTATGAACATAGAAAATTAAAATTTGGTACATATATGTAAGTACTGCAAGTCTCTTTAAAAAAGTGGTGTTACAAACTTCATTAGAGTTACAAAAGTTTTCCAGCAAAAAAAAAATGTATGAATTATAAGGGGAACGTACCTGCTAAATTATAAATATAGCAGGTATTTTTCCTTATTAATTGCTTGGACGGTTTTGTTTTAGTCAACTCAATCAAACTAGTTTTTGCAAATAAAACAACAAAAAGGGTTTTCCAAAACAAATTATTAGTTATTCGCGAAGCTCATTATGTTATTTTTCTTTAATTTAGAACCCACGCCACGTTTAACTATGGCTTAAGATTGAAGATTGGGTTCTGGTTCAGAAAAAAGCATTCAACTCTTCATCAACACCTTCGTTTAAATTAAATTATTGTCAAGGGATTCGAAAACAAAAAAATATACCACCGTAGCATTTCTTGACGCAACACAAGCTTTTGATAAAATATGGATCGACGGGCTCATCTTCAAATTAGCTAAAATCCAAGACTTACCCTCCTATCTACTCAAAATCATTGCCAGCTTCACACAAAATAGAACATTTGCAGTAAGAATAAACGCTGAATTTTCCACAACTAAAGCAATTCACGCAGGAGTACCTCAAGGTTCCATATTGGGACCTACACAATATAATTTATATGTAAGCGACATACCATGCGAAAAAGGCTCCGTATTGGCGATGTATGCGGACGATAAAGCGATAGCAACACAACACAAAAGCATAATCGAATCCAGGAACCTTTTACAAAAATCCTTAAACAAAGTTACAAAATGGTGCAGGAGCTGGGGAATCACTATAAACCCATCAAAGAGTGAAGCTAAAATCTTCACGCTCTTAAGAGGACCAAATCCGCCACCGTTACAAATAGATAACAAAGCAATCCCTTGGAATCACAAACACGAATCCGTCAAATATTTAGGCCTGGAGGCATCTTATCAAAAACAGAGATCAGCAAGCTTATGGACGTCTAAAAATGCTGTACCCTATTATAAACAGAAAATCATCACTGAAGATTGAATGCGGAACTCTCATCTACAAAAGTATTCTTAGACCAGTTCTCACATATGGCTGTCCAATATAGGGAACAGCGTCAAATTTAACAATAAATACCGCACAAACCTTCCAGACCAAAGTGCTACGAATCATCACCGATGCACCGTGGTTCATTAGGAACACGCAAATACATCGCGAAGTAAACATACCAGTGATCAGTGACTTCATAAAAACAAGTGCAATCAACTTCCTGAACAACTTAACTGAATGTCCTGGAGCAGTACATTACAATCTTGGTGCAAGACTACAACAAAGAAGACTAAGAAAAAGACTCCCACAAGATATGTTTAATGGTCCATGATCAAAGTTAAAATATAATATAAGTATGTATGAGTATTTGGGCGCATGTGAGTGTGTTTGTGTGTGTGTGTGTGTGAGTATGGATGTGTACATACGAATTTAAACCTACCAAATAATGTTACTAACTTATCGACCGAACTATTTTTAATTTGTTTCTAACTATAGCATCTTATCGTTATATTTTTTTATTGTTTCTTATATTAGACAATTACTCATGGCAGATAAAACAACCATGAATAGCATACATGTTGCTGAACTGGCTTGATTTACAGTAAAAAAAAAAGATTGAAGATTCTAGCTTAACGGGAAACTGAGTTATAAAATTTGAAATTTTTTGCGAAAATTATCTACCAAATAACGTACTTGGTGCACTCTTTTCAACACTTATTTACTATTGCTGTATCCATGCTTTTTTTAATGATAAAATATTGTAGCTCTCTATGCGAGACTGGCAAACAAGGCAACCTCAAATTCATTTTCAGAAAATCATTTTAAACAAATGAAATGAGGTAACAATTTAAACATAATTTGAAAATATCGGTGCTTCATCGCGGGAGTTTTCCTCCACCTTCTGCATGCCTACAACCACACTCAATGCATAAAAAAGAACAACGTTAACAAGAAAAATTTCTTGAGACCTACCCCCAAGAAAGTTGCGGGACCTGCGCTGAATAGGGGTTCTGCGCGGCGTAAACAGGATTTTAAGGGAGTATGGCTGCAAAATGGAATAAAGGGATACAGACTTGGAGAATACTTCTCTAGCTTCACTGTTGGTTTTTAGTGGTGAAGGACGTAGCCAGCGCGTGAGCTAACTGGAGCAAGTGGCCTTTCGAATTCTGGAAGTTCTAGAATGTTCTTCAATGCTTCTGTGACTATAGTTTCGCTGCTTGACAGCATTTTCAGACAGTCAAGCAGCGAAACTATAGTCACAGAAGCATTGAAGAACATCCTAGAACTTCCAGAATTCGAAAGGCCACTTGCTCCAGTTAGCTCACGCGCTGGCTACGTCCTTCACCACTAAAAACCAACAGTGAAGCTAGAGAAGTATTCTCCAAGTCTGTATGCAGTATGGACAAGTTTCACCAAGTAAGGGCAACAACAATCAAGGAATAAAGGGAGCTTATAGAGATCCAACTAAGCTGGTTTTTTCGCACTTTCGGCTCACATTTTCTTTTTAACTTCGTCCCCGCCCAGCACCCTTATTAACTCCTGGTTCCGTAACTTTCTTGTGGGCTGTTTGCAAGAAATTTTTCTTAAAAAAAATTTCTAAAAGTCCCCCTTGTGCTAAACTGCAAATTTACCAAAAATTTAATTTTTATACACAAAAGTGTACCTGCCAAATTATAAACGTAGCAGGTATTTTTCCTTATCGATCGCTTGGATGATCCGCTTTAGTGAACGCAATCGAACCAGTTTCTGCAAACAAAATAACAAAAAATGACACAATTTAGTTACAGATCTAATGCCTAATCAAATAATTGTATAAAACTGTCTCGAATTGTCACTATCAGTTTTGTTAAAATTGCAGCTTCTTCAGAACGTTAAATTTGGCCTTCTTTTTGGAAGTGACTTGGATAAGTTCGTTAGCCAGAAAAATCGGCCCAGGTTTTCCCGGAAAATGTTGTGTTTTCTTTCGAAAAAAAAAATTGTATCTCCGGAAATAATAAAGTAAGGGCAATAAAATTTGCAGGTTTACATCACTATAGGTAAATTACCTACCCAAATTTAGCTCTGTAGGTTAAAACACGAAAAAATTATAGGCATTTAAAGAAAAATAAATCGGGGTTTTCCTCAAAACGTCAAAGTCGCCATTTAAAACGTCAAAATTGGCAACTTTATGCAAAGAACCTAAAACTAATACGAGCTATGGAAAGAAAATGTCTCAAGAAGAATGTTTTACAAGCCCTGAAGTCTTAGCTGCAACCGTCTTTGTCATTCATTTTACTAAAACATTTCCAGAAAATTCATTTCAAGTAGACCCTTTCTCTGATGCTTTGCCAGTAGTCTTATCTATAGAGTTTATCGTGGTATGGTATATAATTTTTGTCGAATTTTCGTAAAAAATCAATAAAGCTCAATATATCCGTTATTATACAAGTTACGAAAAAAATTGTATACATTAATTATAGGGTGTCTTGAGCTACATTTTAAAAAATATTTGAAGCGATCCCGACTTTTGAATTTTGAAAAAATTTCTTCAAATGAGCGCTAATTAGGCCCCCTAGAACACATATCCGGGGTCAGTTTCGATTTATATATATATATATATATATATATATATATATATATATATATATATATATATATATATATATATATATGTATCACACCGATAACTCAAAAAATAATGGGCCGATTTTGACAAAATTTGGTGAATACCTTCCATTTGTAAGTGTCTTGGATAAGTTCGTTATCCAGGAAAATCAACCGAGGTTTTCCCAGAAAATTTTGTGTTTTCTTTAGAAAAAAATTTATATCTCCGGAAGTAACAAAGTAAGGGCAACCAAATTTGATACATCGTTTTATATCGCTATAGGTAAATTATCTACCAAGCGCTGTAGGTCAAAAGACAAAAAAGTTATGGGCATTTAAAGAAAAATAAATTGGGGTTTTCCTCAAAACGTCCAATTGACAATTTAAAATGTCAAAATTGGCAACATTTAGGCAAAAAACTTGAATCTAATACGGGCTATGGAAAGAAAATGTCTCAAGAAGGATGTTTTACTAACCCTGAAGTCTTAGTTTCAACCGTCATTGTCCTTTATTTAACTAAAATGTTTCCAGAAAATTCATTTTAAATAGACCCTTTCTCTGATGCTTGGCAGTAGTCTTAGCTATAGAGTCTATCGTTTAATGGTATATAACTTTTGTCGAATTTTCGTAAAAAATCAATAAAGCTCAATATATCCGTTATTCTACAACATATGAAAAAAAATTGTATACATTAATTATAGTGTGTCTTGAGCTACATCTTAAAAAATTATTTCTACAATCACAGGATGGCCCATAAGTCGTTGGTGATACAAATTTTTTTTTTATTCGAACACGCCTTATGTTATTGCATTTTTGCATTTTCCGTCGAAATATAATGCATGTTTGTAAGTAAAGAAATTCTGGATGCAACAAGTGCGTTATGGTAGCGAATTTCATTAAATGCTTCATATTGGAAAAGCTAAATTTGCTATTAACCTATAAGGTTTAACAAGAAACGAGTTTTTTCGGTTACACTTTAAGTTTACATTCGGAAATTTTTGTACGTTTTTAAACAATAAAGTTATTTTGATGAAACATGGCACATTGTTTTTACTATATATGTTATACTGGTAATAAAATTTGATGCCTGCTTTCTGAAAAAAAAACACACATATTTGCTAATAAAAACATTTTTATGAAAATTCACTACCATAACGCACTTGCTGCGTCCCGAACTTTTTTAACCGAACACGCCTTAGGTTATCGCGTTTTTGCATTTTCCATCGAAATATAATGCATGTTTGTAAGAAAAGAAATTCGGGACGCAGAAATTGCGTTACGGTAGCTAATTTTAATTAAATGCTTCAAATTTGAATAGCTCAATTTGTTATTAACCTATAAGGTTGACCAAGAAACCAGTTTTTTCGGGAACACTTTAAGTATACTTTCGGAAATTTCTTTACATTTTCAAACAATAAAGTTATTTTGATGAAACATGGCACATTGTTTCTGCTATATGGGTTATACTGGTAACCAAATTTTATACCTGCTTTCTAAAAAACGCACCTATTTGCTATTAAAAACATTTTTATGGAAACTCGCTACCATAACGCACTTGCTGCGTCCAGACTTTTTTAGCTTTTCAAAGTTTTGTTAACCAAATAATCATTGAATAAGTAAAAATATGGCAAAAATCTCTACAATAACTCGTTTGCAACGTCAGAAATTTTTATGCTCTATGGAAGTTAAGAATTATATTTTCTCTCGATAAGAGGCAGCCCATCAAAGAGCTTTATTGCGAAAACCAATTTTTAAAGTATCTTCCCATTCCAAGTACGTGCCAACATGAGAAACTCTTGAACTTTACACTCGTTAAAAATTGTTGAACGAGATGGAATTCTAAACTTCTTTTAAACATTGAAGTCGGGAAACATTCAGTACAAGTCCGCTTCAATTCTCTGTAAAAGTTTAAGAAACTTCACCAGACACATATTATCTGTTTGATTCGAAATCACCACATATCAGAGATACTGTGTTGGAAAATACGAAGCAGAATTCAAACCCCAGGAAACAAGGCAAAGACAGTTTGCTGTCAACTTAATCGTACAGTTTCTTTAGATATTTCAATCATGATTTTAGTGAATTTTCTTAAAAAAAATTCACTAATGAGGAGATCTCGACTTTTGAATTTTGAAAAAATTTCTTCAAATGAGCGCTATTTAGGACCCCTGGAACCCAAATCTGAGGTCGGTTTCAGACTTTATATGTTTATATATATATATATATATATATATATATATATATATATATATATATATATATATATATATATATATATATATATATATATATATATATATATATATATATATATATATATATGTTTATATATTTATGTGTCACACCTATAACTAAAAAAATAATGGACCGATTTTGATAAAATCTTCCTTTCGCGAGTGGCTTGGATAAGTTCGTTAGCCAGGAAAATCCGCCAAGGTTTTCCCGGAAAATTTTGTGTTTTCTTTCGAAAAAAATCGAAAAAAATTTGTATCTCTGGAATTAACAAAGTAAGGGCAACGAAATTTGGTACACGGGTTTAAATCGTTATATGTAAGCCACCTACCAAAATTTAGCGCTGTAGGTTAAAGGACAAAAAAGTTACAGGCATTTAAAGAAAAATAAATTTGGGTTTTCCTCAAAACGTCAAAGTCGCGATTTTAAACGTCAAAATTGTTAATATTTAGGCAATGAACCTGAAATTAATATGATCTATGGAAGGAAAATGTCTCAAGAACAATGTTTTACAAAGCCTGAGCTCTTAGTTTCAATCGTCATTGTCCTTCATTTTACTAAAATATTCCCAGAAAATTCATTTCAAATAGACCCTTCTCTGATGCTTTAGTAGTAATATTGGCTATAGAGTTTATCGTTTAATGGTATATCATTTTTGTCGAATTATCGTAAAAAATCATTAAAGCGCAATATATCCGTTATTATGCAAGTTACGAAAAAAAGTTGTATACATTAATTGTAGGGTGTCTTAAGCTACATCTTAGAAAATATTTCCACAATTACAGGGTGGCCCATAAGTCGTTGGTGATTCAAATTTTCTTTTTTTTAGTGATTTTAGTGAATTTTCTTAAAAAAAATTCACTAATGAGGAGATCCCGACTTTTGAATTTTGAAAAAATTTCTTCAAATGACCGCGAACTGGGCCCCCTAGAACACATATCCGGGGTCAGTTTCAATTTTTATATGTTTATATATATATATATATATATATATATATATATATATATATATATATATATATATATATATATATATATATATATATATATATATATATATATATATATATATATATATATATATATATATATATATATATATATATATATATATATATATATATATATATATATATATATATATGTATCACACCGATAACTCAAAAAATAATAGGCCGATTTTGACTAAATTTGGTGGAAAAATTCCTTTTGCAAATGGCTTGGATAAGTTCGTTAGCCAGGAAAATCTGACCAGGTTTTCCCGGAAAATTTTGTGTTTTCTTTCGAAAAAAATTTATATCTCCGGAATTAACAAAGTAAGGGCAACCAAATTTGGTACGCTAGTTAATATCCTTATAGGTAATCTACCTACCAAAATTTAGCTATGTAGGTCAAAAGACAAAAAAGTTATAGGCATTTAAAGAAAAATAAATTGGGGTTTTCCTCAAAACGTCAAAGTTGCGATTTAAAACGTCAAAATCGGCAACATTTAGGCAAAGAACTTGAATCTAATACGGGATATGGAAATCAAATGTCTCAAGAAGGATGTTTTACAAATTCTGAAGTCTTAGTTTCAACCGTCATTGTCCTTCATTTTACTAAAATGTTTCCAGAAAATTCATTTCAAATAGACCCTTACTCTGATGCTTGGCAGTAGCCTTAGCTTTAGAGTTTATCGTTTAATGGTATATA
This sequence comes from Tillus elongatus, assembly GCA_964006375.1. Lineage (NCBI taxonomy): Eukaryota > Metazoa > Arthropoda > Insecta > Coleoptera > Cleridae > Tillus > Tillus elongatus. The sequence goes on from OZ023266.1 coordinate 167,383,223, forward strand.
ATTTTTGTCGAATTTTCGTCAAAAATCAATAAAGCTCAATATATCCGTTATTATACAAGATATGAAGAAAATTTGTATATATTAATTATAGGGTGTCTTGAGCTACATCTTAAAAAAATATTTCTACAATCACAGGATGGCCCATAAGTCGTTGGTGATACAAATTTTCTTCTTTTTTTTTTAATCAAACACGCCTTATGTTATTGCATTTTTGAATTTTTCAGCGATGCATGTTTGTAAGAAAAGAAATTCGGGACGCAGCAAGTGCGTTATGGTAGCGAATTTTCATTAAATGCTTCAAATTTGAATAGCTCAATTTGCTATTAACCTATAAGGTTGACCAAGAAACGAGTTTTTCCGGGAACACTTTAAGTTTGCTTTTGGAAATTTTTGTACATTTTCACACAATAAAGTTATTTTTATGAAACATGGCACATTGTTTTTACTATATAGGTTATACTGGTAACCAAAATTGATGCCTGCTTTCTTAAAAAGGAAACACAGATATTTACAATTCAATACATTTTTATGAAAATTCACTACCATAACGCACTTGCTGCGTCCAGAGTTTTTTTTAATCAAACACGCCCTATGTTATTGAATTTTTGTATTTTCCATCGAAATATAATACATCTTTGTAAGAAAAGAAATTCGGGACGCAGCAAGTGCGTTATGGTAGCGAATTTTCATTAAATGCTTCAAATTTTGAATCAATTTGCTATTAACCTATGAGGTCGACCAGAAAACCAGTTTTTTCGGGAACAATTTAACTTTACTTTCGGAAATTTTTGTACATTTTCAAACAATAAAGTTATTTTGATGAAACATGGCACATTGTTTCTAATATATAGATTATACTGGTAACCAAATTTGGTGCCTGCTTTCTTAAAAAAATATATTTGCTGTTAGAAACATTTTTATGAAAATTCACTACCATAACGCACATGCTGCGTCCAGAGTTTTTTGCTTTTGGTTTGCTCTTTGGACAGTTTGTTTTTCTTTTAATAAATATAGACGCAGTACCTCATTGTAGAGAATTTTAATGAAACTCTTTTAAATCTCATCAATCCAAGTTAATAAAAATGTTCGGGACGCAGCAAGTGCGTTATGGTAGTGATTTTTTATAATAATAATAATAATAATAATAATAATAATAATAATAATAATAATAATAATAATAATAATAATAATAATAATAATAATAATATATTCTAGTGATTTAGTCTTATATTAAAAGTAATTAAAGTTTACTTTATTTACTTACGAACACTAAAAAATAAGGTAAAGAAAGGCGAGCAAAAAAATGATATCTATCATAAATTAATAAACAGTAATCTGGATAGAAAACTCAAACAAAGAAATTGATAAACAAGAAATATACTCAAAAAAATACACTAGAATGCTGAGCATAAAAAAATGCCTGTGGTTCATGCATTGATGGTGATTGTATGCATGCAGAAGGGGAAGAAGAACCCCCAGGTCGTAGAGGATTTCTTCCCCCTCACCCACAAACACAGGGGGTTCTCTTTCCCCTTGTGCATGCATATGCAACTACCTGCAAAGCTTAAAGCACAAGAAAAATTTCTTGGGAGCAACCCCCAAGAAAGTTACTGGACCTGGGCGAATATGGATGCGGTGCAGGGTAGATAGGGTTTAAAGGAGGTATTGATGCAAAATGTGAAAAACACATCTTTTCAAAGTCCGACTAAATATTTTTTTAGAATTTTCCGCCCATATTTCCTCCCCGCCCATCCCCCTATTCATTCTTGGTACCTTAACTTTCTTGGGGGTTGTTTGCAACAAATTTTCCTCATGGCTTGTGCATCCAAAGAGGGTTCTAAGCATGTTTCTGAAAAAAATATTCTGAAAACCCTTCATGCAGTAAACAGTAAATTTACCGAAATTACATCCCACAACGTCGCCTATAATGCCTTTTTTAGATAATATTGAATTTACTAAAGTAAATAAATTCACTAGCTGTTTCACTTCTTTTTTATGTTTATATTACATATATAAGCACAAGATAAGTAAGTATGATAAAGGCTGGCCGTAATTAACACCGGGACTACACAAACTTAAAAGTATAGGAGACATTTAGATCGTGTGTTAAGAGCCATAGGTTTGAATAAAAATCACTTCTAACTGTACTGTAAAATTGTAAAACACATTTACAAAATCTAATAAAAAACAACAGTTTTACGGTATTATTTTAAATAAACCAATAGGAATACGTTTGGCGGCTATTTCGTAATTCGCGAGGGTATGAACCTATATTTTGTCCTAGACTACACTGGACTACCAGGTATTGATACTTGCAAACAACATTGACGCCCGTGGTACTAAATTTAACACACCGAACCTAACAAATATTGTCTTTCCCACAGAGACAAACTATAAAAAGTCTCACCGTCGATACCTCTCTAGTAGTGAATTTTCTTAAAGAAAATTTACTAAAATGCCGATACTGCTGCTATTACTACGTAATGCATTAGTTATTTCATCCGGTTATACAATAATAGGTAATAATGTCTAAGGGGTCATGTCGTGACTCAATTAAGAAATGTTTAAAACTAAGTGTTAACACTGCTCTTAGAACATGATTTACTGATATACAGATTTTCTATTTTACGCAAAATTGTATTGTTTTAAATCATTACCTCACAATTTTCATTTGTAACCATCGTCCAATTATTTATTTGTTAACTAGAGCAGTCGTGACAATATACAACCTGGTTCCGCGCCGAGATGGCGTCCCTGTCGTACATCTCGCAATGTTCTACATGCTAACATGTTTCAATAATGTAACTTCCATTGTTTTACAACTACGATTTATTTAAATAGCATAGCAGTACAGGTAAAGTCATCTGTCTTTATCTAACATTGTAGTTATTGCATTACAGAATCTGAAGTAATGTCGAGGATTATTTTAATATTACTTTAGAATAACTTTATTTTTCTTTGGTCAAAAGGCTTGAAAATTGGTGCACAGCCACGTCCGTCTATGTTCTTTTCAGTTGTAAATTTTCGTTTCAATCATTTAAACAATTTGAGAGATATTAATTGTTGTTGCCCTTACTTGGTGAAACTTGTCCATACTACATACAGACTTGGAGACTACTTCTCTGGCTTCACTGTTGGTTTTTGTAGGTGAAGGACGTAGCCAGCGCGTGAGCTAACTGGAGCAAGTGGCCCTTCGAATTCTGGAAGTTCTAGGATGTTCTTGACTGCTTCTGTGACTATAGTTTCGCTGCTTGACAGCATTTTTAAGCAGAACATCCTAGAACTTCCAGAATTCGAAGGGCCACTTGCTCCAGTTAGCTCACGCGCTGGCTACGTTCTTCACCTACAAAAACCAACAGTGAAGCCAGAGAAGGAGTCTCCAAGTCTGTATGTAGTATGGACAAGTTTCACCAAGTAAGGCCAACAACAATCAATGAATTGAAGAGGTCTTCTATCGAAGAGCTTGCCCATTTGTATTGAGAGATATTGCCTTTAAAACAATATTTTTTAATTTTTTGTTAAGTAAAATTTGGCGTCAAGATCTGATGAACGAACTCGCCCAAGCCATTAACAAAATAAAGGTAATTCCCAAATTTGGTCCAAATCAGTGAAGTATTTTTTGAGTTATCGGTTGGATACATATATACATATGTATGTACCTCTCTATTAGTGAATTTTTTTTAATAAAACAGCAAACAAATAAAGTGTATATTTAAAAGTGATTACAGTGTAGTGCAACATTCCAAAAGATATATATATATATATATATATATATATATATATATATATATATATATATATATATATATATATATATAAATTGAAAATGACCGCGGATATGGGTTCTAGGGGTCCTAGTTCGTGCTCATTTTAAAATGTCTCGCCATCGGTACCTTTTTTTAATAAAAACTCACTAATAGATCCACGGTGGTTCAAAGGGTACTGGATTCGAACCCAGGGCTCTCCTTTCACTTTTTCAGTACTGTAAAATTAACATCAACCGAGGTTGTGGCATTGTATTTGAGCAAGTTGAATGTCTGCACGTTCCGCCCTTCGGATGAGGCGTAACTGCTTCGGTCCCGTGTCCATACGATATTGGGCACGTTAAAGATCCCTACCCTCCTTATATAAGGCAGGGGTTCGGCAAACTTTCCAGGGTGGTGAGGTGAAACTGCTCCCTGGCGTCGGTGATTGGCCATGGTAGAGGAAATCGATCGACGTTAAAAAAACAAAACACACACAACACACAATTAAAAAATGTTCTACTGTGGGATTAATAAATTTGTACTGGAAATAAATTATAACGACCTACCTACCCGACTATAATATTATTCTACGTACATGGTGATTTTTCAATTATATGCTATATCAGTCATGAGTTATTTTCTTTTTTTTTTGTCTCCCTCAGGGCTCGTCCGCGACTTTGCCGCCCCGATAGCACTGCAGTCTTTGGCTTATTGTGCATGCCCTTAGTCTTTTTACTCCACCCATTCTAAGAGAGTTATTACTCTATTAATAGTTTAAACAGTATACCTACTATACTTTTGTTTTATTATTAAACGATAGTAGTGTCTATAAAGATTTAATTTATTAGTTAAAACCAATACCAACGAAAAATAATGACATATGGCAACAGCACAGATTTTTCGTTTGGCGCTAAAACCTAAAACGTAACCGTGAGAATATAGATACACATGACTTCCAGCATAGAATTCATAAAAGCCAATCAGACGATCCTTTCGCCCCCTCCATGCATCGCGGGCTTTTTAAAATACTTTGAAACAGATCAGTTTGAAGCTCCTTATTTAGCATCTTGTTTTCTCATAATCTTAACAATTACGAGTTGTACTAATTTTAAAACTACAATTCAACAAGAAGCTTAATTATATTCAGATGAACTCACTTAATCATTAAACTAAGTGAAGATTGAAACCTGTGAAGAGCACTTATTAAGTACACTTGAGTTCTCCAAGTGAACTTAATTATTCGAATAATCAAACTTTCAAAATTTTATCGAAAAATTTAAGAAGCTGATTGCAACTCTTTTGCTGTTTTGTAAGTCAATTAGTAATTATAAATATTATGTAGAAATTTTAGCATATATTAATTAAATCCATATATATATATATATATATATATATATATATATATATATATATATATATATATATATATATATATATATATATATATATATATAATAATAATAATAATAATAATATAATGTTTATTAACCAAAATTACATTCAATATGACAAACCAAATAATACAAAATGACCCGAACAATAATATACTGTAAGTGTTTACTTTTAACTTTAGAAGGTAAATAAACATGATAACACCCCATAAAGGAAAACCTGCATATGGGTTACATTCTCATAAATATATATTTACCAGCTTTATAAGAATGTTGCTCTCCGTCACACAGACTTATCTTTACATGCAAATGATTTAAACAGCATTTTAAGAAACTAAAAATTCAGAGATTATGAACATTTTAATTGTATGAACTAATATTAAGCAACTACAAAATCTCCATAAGTATGGTCAAATATTGATGGACATGAAAAGGTTCATATACACTCACTAACGCACACACATACGCACGCACGTACGCATGTACCCACACCGACTCACACACTTCCATGCACTCTCATGGACATCTAAAAACACGTAAGTTCGCACAATCAACGGGCAAAGTAACTCCCGGCATCAATCCACCGATGCGTTTCCTCTCTGGGTAATTGACTTATCCAAGACTTAATTTTGATCTTAAAAAGAACTTGGGAGTTCAGTTTCCTTATGGACTCTGGCACTATGTTATATATCTTGGGAGCTAGATAAATGTGCGACCGTTGACCAATGGTCTTCCTCATTTGTGGGACATGCAAATATGTCGCATTCCCTCTTGTTCCGTAACTATGTTCCACGCGCCTGCTCGCAAAAACCCCCTTACGACAATGCAGTAAAAACGCGACAACGTATTCCTGTCTGGGATTCATCACCCCAGCCTCGCTGAATAACGCATTACTTGGATAAGTATAGCATTTATCATAAATTACTTTCAGTATCCATTTTTGGACAATTTCTAATCTTGTGTAGAAGCAATCAGCCACAGCTTCCCAAGCAATAATCCCGTAATTAATATGGGTGTGAACCAATGCGTAATACATGATTCTCAGATGGTACAGGTCAAGGAATTTTTTAAAGTATTTAAATCTATATATTAAATATCTTATTTTAGCAACCAATTCATGTATATGGGCATCCCACTTGAGGTGACTATCTATGGTAATACCGAGGTATTTGACAGCTGAGCTGGAGGACAGCGTCATATCACGGCCATTATATCTGAATGTTATTTGTGAAAATTCAGGTAGACTAGATCGGTAGCTAACATATGGTGAGTATACCGTCTTTTTCAGGTTTATAGTTAAAAGTCTTTCACTGAAATAGTCCAGTAAAATGGGGATTTCATGCTGTATTGTCTGTTTCAAAGCGGACCATTGAACACCTTTATAAAAGACAACCGTGTCGTCGGCAAAGCTGGTAATTTCACCTGAGATAGGTAGATCAAACAGTGAATTCATATATAAAATAAACAACACTGGTCCCAGCACTGTCCCCTGCGGTACTCCAAAACGCACCCTTTTTGTGGTACTTATGTTACCATCTATGGTAACACACTGCTCCCTATCTGATACGTAGCTCTCCAGCAACCTGTGAGCTGTTCCCCTAATCCCCATGTTTTCCAAGGTTTCCAACAAATCTTGGTGGCTGACCGTATCAAATGCTTTGGCAAGGTCAATGTAAATGCAAATTGCCGGTCGTGCCTCATCCATGGCTTTATAGATTTTAGCTGTTAAATCCGCTATAGCATCCTGTGTGGAGCGGCCTTCCTGAAAGCCATATTGGTGTTGTGATATTAGATTGTATTTCTGAATAAAACTGTTCAATCTTTTTTTAATAATTTTTTCCACTATTTTAGAAATATTCGAAATCAACGATATAGGTCTGTAATTAGAGGTCTCCAACCTATCTCCAGCTTTAAACACCGGCTTTATGACTGCTATTTTGAGGATTCTGGGAAAAACCCCCGTCTCTAAGATTAGATTAATTATGTACGTCATGGGCTCCACTAGGTACTGTGAACAAGTTTTTAGCACACTTGCGCTAATACCGTCTATGCCTGGTGATTTATTTATCTTCAGTTCATCAATCACCTTTTTTATCTCCTCTTTCTCCGGTTTATCCAAAAATATGCTATTCCTTGTTGTCCTGTCCAGATCTATTAATCCGTTGCGCCAGTTTTACTCCTACATCTGCAAAATAATTATTAAATTCTTCCGCCATGGTAAGTCTATCTCTAATGACTCTGTCTCCCATCCTAATCTCCTTGACATTAGTGACGCTCCCCTTTGACTCAATATTGTTTACACACTTCCACATGTGTTTAGGACAGTTTTTATTTTTAGTGATTTCACGTTTATAGAAATCAGACTTAGCATCCTTAATCAAGTCGGCAAGAATATTTCTGTATGATTTAAACTGTGTTTGTAAGGAGAGATCGAACGGTCTTTTTTGTAAACGTTTATACATCTCATTTTTTTTATTTACCGATTTTATCAAGCCTTCCGTAATCCAAAAGTTCCTTTTTTTGTCTCTTTTCCTGATTCTAACCCTAACACTGCAATTTTCGACCTTCTGTTTTAATTTGTTGATGAAACATTCTGTTGTGAAATTTGGGTCCTGACTGGAATAAATGGCGAGCCAATTTTCAGTCTCAAGACTACTTTTAAGCTTGTCATAATCAACATATGACTTAAATGAGTTAACGCATTGAACACGCTCCTCCTTAGTATTAAGATCACATGCAAGCAGAGTGGAGTAATGATCAGTTAAGGTTGTTTTAAAAATAATAGGCAAGAAGCACTCAAGCGGTGTCCTTGTTTTGATATATATATATATATATATATATATATATATATATATATATATATATATATATATATATATATATATATATCACACCGATAACTCAAAAAATAGTATTCCGATTTTGATAAAATTTGGCATGTACCTTCCTTTTATAAGTAGCTTGGATAAGCTTGTTAACCAGGAACATCTAGCCAGGTTTTCCAGCAAAATTTTGAGTTTGCTTTCGGAAAAAGTTCTCCAAAAATAAAAATATATGGTAATTGAATTTGGTACACAACTTTATGACATTAAATGGAAACTCGATGGAAACTATATACCAAAATTTAGATTTATATGTTATAGGAAAAAAAAGTTATAAACCAATATTTGGTGCCAGATCATTTCTATGAAAATTCACTAACATAACGCACTTGCTGTGTCCAGACTTTTTTTATGTAGGTACTTATACATATGTTCCAAATTTTGAAATTTTCTGTGGTTCTATTGTCCAAGGAAAATCAAAAATTAATCAATAAAAATATTCAATGAATTGTTCCTAAAAATAGTATCTGAAATAAGAGAATGAGATAATTCTTCCAAACGTACCCGTGCTGAGATAAAACATTTACAGAGTTACTGAATCTTTCATCAAATATTTGATCGTTTCTTTTGGTGAAATCAAATTATTTCTTTATTTCAATTTACTTTTTTGATTTCATTAAATAGGTATACAATAATATCAAAAATTACAAGAATACATACAAGGCAAATCATAGGTTTTTTAAATAAAAATGGAGAAGTCCATACAATCAATTTTCAATGAGCATTTATATTCAAAATTATACACATTTTTATGAATTTTCGTAGAAAAAATTCACTAATGGCGAGATCCCGACTTTTGAATTTTGAAAAATTTTTTGCAATTGAGCGCGAAATAGGACCCCTAGAACCCATATTCGGTGTTAGTTTCAATTTATATATATATATATATATATATATATATATATATATATATATATATATATATATATATATATATATATATATATATATCTGTGTAAGTATCACACGGATAACTCAAAAAATAATGAGCCGATTTTGATAAAATTTGGCATGTACCTTCCTTTTGTAAGTGGCTTGGACAAGTTCGTTAGTCAGGAAAATCGGACAAGGTTTTCCGGAAAAAATTTGAGTTTTCATTCGAAAAAATTTTTAATCTCAAAAAATAAAAAAAGCTATGATAACCAAATTTGGTAGGTAGGTTTACGATATAGAAAGTAAACTACACAAAAATTTAGATTTCTATGTTGCAAGAAAAAAAAGTTATAATAAAATATTTGGTGCCAGATCATTTCTATGAAAATTCACTACCATAACACACTTGCTGCGTCTTCGCGTTTTTATTAATTACAGGAGGTTGTGGTCAATAACTACATAAAAGAGGTTATAACTCACAAATTTAAAATGTTGAGACGTAAAATGTTCCCGAGGAAACTAGTTTCCTGGCCAACGAGCCTTTGGCGAATAGCAAATTGAGTTATTGAAATTTAAAGCATTTAAATTAACTTAAAAATAGCTTATATTCTTATACTATTTCCCGCTAATCCGTTCAAACTGCAAAAGCAGTGGTTAGCAATCACCACAATCTCCTCTGCGATTCTGATTGGCTCCTATTTATTCCATGCTGCAAGTCATGTAGGTATTTGAATTCTCATATCCAACAAACAACATCCCACGGACGGTACAGCTGTTCTGTTTTGTTGTCATTCTAGTATTAGTATGTTTTTATAGGTTAAGTTATTATTGTAGTAATGTTTTAATGTTAATAGTTAATGTTTTAGTGGTTTAATAGTATTCGCAATGGAATAGTTTCAATGACTCTTTGTGAAAATAGTGAAATACTTTGGTAAGTAAATTTAAAAACATTTATAGTGATAATTATGTTTATAAAGAATCTAAACTGAGAACATTGTAAGACATCCTAAATGTTTTGATTTTGAGAAAGCAAATTTTACATAAGATAAAGTTTAAAGCATCTGTATTTTATCGTACATAAACAAGAGTATTTTATAACTTTTATGTTGAAAATAAGGTACATAATAGGCAGAGGTATTGATAATAGAATAAATAGGTAACGGTGGCCATGGCCATGCCTTGATTTCTTTGGTTTGCGGATTGCCTACCTATACCTATTATACATATACATACCTTTGAACAGAGATGTTTTATATTCAAAGATACGACATGCATACTGCATTATTAGTGAATTTTCTTTAAAAAAATCACTAATAAGGAGATCCCGACATTTGCATTTAGAAAAAATTTCGGTAAAGATGTATTTTAGACACCTCAGTAGTAAAGAAACAATTAAAAAATTGTTCAAATGAGCGCTAATTCGACCACCTAGAACACATATCCGGGGTCAATTTATTTATATATATATATATATATATATATATATATATATATATATATATATATACATATATATATATATATATATATATATATATATATATATATATATATATATATATATATATATATATATATATATATATATATATGGTAGATTTGCAGATTAGCGCTTTTCAAAAACAAATCACAAGAATAATTTCTTGTTCACCCAAACCCCCCCCCCCTCCCTCCAAGGAAGTTACGGGACCAGCAGTGAATAGGGGTCCTAGGCGGGGTAGGTAGCAGGAAGGAAATATGAGCAGAAAATGCGAAGAAAACGGGCTTGAAAGTTGTTTTTTTCACATCTTGAAGCCATATCCCCTTGAACCCTGCCTACCCCGCACAGCACCCCTATTCACCCAGGCGCGCGCCGTAACTTCATTGGCGGGTACGAACAAGACGTTTTTCTTGTGGTTTATGCAACGAGAGCGGTTGTATGCACGCGAGAGGGGAAGGAAAATACCCACGACGAAGCACCCCCAACCCCCACCCCCCATGGCACTAGTTGAACGGGGGGGTGCTTCGCCGTAGGCATTTTTCTTCCCCTCTCGTGTGCATACAACCACCCTCGTTGCATAAACCACAAGAAAAATTTCTTGTTCATACCTCCCAAGGAAGTTACGGGACCTGGGGCGAATAGGTGTGCTGTGCGGGGTAGGCAGGGTTTAATGGGAATATGGCTTCAAGTGGAGAGCTTTCTTCGCATTTTCTGCTCATATTTCCTTTTTACTACCTACCCAGCCCAGATATCAACGCTTGTTTATGTTATGGCAGCCATATTGGATTTTTTGCTCAAGAGATAGCCTGTGAAAAGAGCTTTTGATTGATGTACAACATGCTTGAGAAATCTTGTAGTTGACAATTTTGAGAAAAACCGTTTTGAGGACAGTACGCTATGAAATCCAATACCAGAAAACAAATGACAAAAAAAAGTGTTCAAAAAACAGTAGGCCATGGAGTCTAACAATAGACTTCTACTTTTAACCTACTTTTCCGTAATGATTCACGATAAAAAAATAGAAGCTTGAGCACACCAATGAATCGACCCATTATTACAAATGATATTTTACATTACAACATTATCCTAAAAAATTGTTATAATTTAATTAAGTAAGTAAACCTAATAAATAACTAAATTTACTTACAGAACTCAATAAAAAAGCAGATTAATGATTTACGAGGACGCCTTTGAAAATTGTTTGATTTTTTAACGTAAGTCAACTGAAAAACGACAGAAGAAAGGTTGCTATGGATATAACACTATCGCGACAATAAGAATACTGTCATTCTTAATTATCTGAACAATTAGAGGTGTATTTAACACGTTGTTTTGCATGTTGTACTAAATAGTTTGCTTCCTGTTTATTTTAAATATTATTCAACTATATGTTCGGTAATGAAGAATATTTTGACATGTTGGAATGTTATATTCGTTTTAACCGAAATACTGAGGCAGCTGCAAATTCATATCAAAACAACTACACAGGAAGACGACAACCAAACACCAAAATATTTCGCAGGATAGTGACCAATCTATTGAACGACGGTAGCTTCCATGCAAAGAAACTACCAATGCCTAGAAATGAAGAAAAAAATAATGCCGCCTTACAGGTTTCAAACGAACACCCTCTGCGATCTGTTCGGTTTTATGGTGAACAAATTGACGTTCCAAAAAGCACGTTACACCGTGTATTAAAACAAAGTCATTACCATCCATACAAACCAACAATCGTACAAGGCTACAATGTTGACTACATCTTAAAAAATATTTCTACAATCACAGGTGGCCCATAAGTCGTTGGTGATACAACTTTTCTTTTTTTTTTCAATCAAACACGCTTTATGTTATTGCATTTTTGCGGTTTTCATCGAAATATAATACATGTTTATAAGAAAAGAAATTCTGGATGCAGCAAGTGCGTTATGGTAGCAAATTTTGATCAAATGCTTCATATTTGAATAGCCCAATTTGCTATTAACCTATAAGGTTGACCAAGAAACTAGTTTTTCCGGGAACACTTTAAGTTTACTTTTGGAAATTTTTGTACATTTTCACACAATAAAGTTATTTTTATGAAATATGGCACATTGTTTTTACTATATAGGTTATACTCGTAACCAAAATTGATGCCTGCTTTCTTAAAAAGAAAACAGACATATTTGCAATAAAAACATTTTTATGAAAATTCACTACCATAACGCACTTGCTGCGTCCAGAGTTTTTTTGTCATTCGTTTTCTGGTATTGGATTTTATAGCCTACTGTCCTCAAAACGGTTTTTCTCAAAATTGTCAGTGCAATTACAAGATTTCTCAAGCATGTTGTACATCATTGGAAAGCTCTTTTAACAGGCTATCACATGAGCAAAAAATCCAATATGACTGCCATAATAAAAACAAACATTGATACCTGTAGCTCAAAAACAAATGAGAATCCAAAGTTGAGAATAACACAAAAAGATTACTCTGTAAAAAGTGTCCTGATAATGTGCAAGTCTTAGACATGTCAGATCAACGCCTACTTAGATATTGAAGAAAAAATAAATCGACAATTTTTTAAAAATAACTCGAAAGCAAAGAGAGACAGGGCAAAATACAAGTCATATTTGGAATGAGCATGAAATTCTACAAAACATTGCTAATTTAACCGTTTCCCTATCTCTAATAATAACGGAGATAGCAATACATTTCCATCCAGTTTAGGACACACTATATATATATATATATATATATATATATATATATATATATATATATATATATATATATATATATATATATATATATATATATATATATATATATATATATATATATAAGCATATAATAATTGAAACTGACCCCGGATATATGGGTTCTAGGGGTCCTAGTTGGCGCTCATTTGGAAAATTTTTTGCAAAGTCTCACCATCGGTACCTTTTTTAATAAAAATTCACTAATAGAACCTCGCGGTAGTGCAATGATAAGAACGTATGACTCTGACCCAAAGGGTACTGGTTTCAAACCCAGGGCTCTCCTTTCACTTTTTCAATACTGTACAATTAACATCAACCGCTCATTTGAAGAAAATTTTCAAAATTGGAAAGTCTGGATCTCCCCAATGGTGATTTTTTTCCACGAAAATTCATTAAAAAGCTCAATTACACCAAAAGCCACAAAATAATAATAAAGGCAGAGAGCTATGCGCTAGATGCATATTTCGACAACGAAGTTGTCTTCATCAGTAGCTGTCGCTAAACTGTTTAGGTTAGTTTTGTGATAGCTACTGGTGAACACAACTTCGTTGTCGAAATATTTATCTAGAGCATAACTGCCTGTTATTATTATTTTGTGGTTTTTTGGGGTGAGTTTTTGGTTCAATTAATGTAACATTAAACGTGTCCATCATGCAGAGGATCATTATGCCGGTCACGCGTCAGTTCGTGTTCTTTATGATAACGTGCCTATTTGATCTGTGGTTGCCGTAAAACGTTGTACACGATAGATATATAGTTTTTGTGGTCAGATTAGTGATCTGATCCCTTCAATATTATGTCCATGTTCTGGAGAGCGTGTGCTCTTTACTCTTCTTGTTCGATATCGATTCCCTAATATAATTCCCGACTGTAATCTCCAGTGTATATAGGTTATGAGCCGTTATCATGAATATCCGTACGGTACCAGATACGTTTATATTCTACATACATATTTCATTACAAGATTAAAGCTTTATGGAATCAAAGTTAATGGAATAATTTATAAATGTAGCTGCCGCAAAAATTCTCTTAAGTCAGGCTTTTTCTGCAACAATTTTTGCACGTATACAGGATGATACGTACAAAATTCAAAATACTAGGTGGATAATATACAGGGATTTTCACGATAGCCGTGTATTAGAAGTTTATGAAGTTCCCTGATATCATACATTTTGAAATTTTGGCAGCGGTCACAATTCGTAATTGTCTTTTATTATAAAAAATATTTTCAAGGTCACATGACTTCCGGTTAGACCGGAAGTAGTCATCAACTTTGCTCATTTAGATCGAATGCCCTATTTTTTATTGCATATTCGAATGCTCCATAAATTTTTGTCAAGATTTATGTTAGGCTTCCTATTAGCGATTTTTTTTTAATTCGCTAATGAGAAGATCTGTGTTTATATATATATATATATATATATATATATATATATATATATATATATATATATATATATATATATATATATATATATATATATATATATATATATATATATATATATCCAACCGATAACTCAAAAAGTAATTAACCTATGTTGATGAAACTCCACAAGTGCCTTTCTTTTATTAATAGCTTGGATGAGTTCGTTCGCCAGGAAAATCGGATATGGTTTTCCGAGAAAATTTTGAGTTTCCTTACGAAAAATTTTTTTCTCCCAAAATTACAAAGCTATTTTGATGAAATTTGGTGGACATATTGCTTTAGGAAAGACCTAACTATGTACCAAAATTCAGCTTTCTAGGTTTACAGGGAATTGAGCTATTCAAATTTGAAACATTTATATTTAATATAACCGCTTTTTATTGACAATGGTAAAACTGGTTTATAGGTATATGAGATCTAGTATGTCTGAGCCGTTACCTAGCAACAGAACATTTCATATCATTGCGCAGGTCAGTTACACGCTGTAACTGACGTTTATCGTATATCGTATATTATTAGATCGTTTTAAATTTCAGTTGACAAATTATTTGTGTTATTTGGGAATTTAAATATACAAGTGAAAATTATTCCTTTATGATTTTATTAATGTTAGTGGGTGGACTAAACAATGTTTGTGATGTGTGTTCACAGATATAAAAGATCGAAGTTATACAAAAAGGGCTGATATGCAACAGGTTAGTTATTTTCTCTCTGATGCTTTGGCGGTAGTTTTAGTTAAGTTTACGGTCCATAATTTTTAGCTAATTTTCGTAAAAACAATTCGTCATGAGGAGACCGCGACGAAAGGAGCGCAAACTAAGCCCCCTAGAATCCATATCCAGGTTTACGTTCAGTTTTTATCTGTTTACATATATACAGGGTGACGCATTTCTACGGTAAAGCTCAATATAATTATTATTATACAAGAGACGAGAAAAAATTGTATAAGTTAATTATGGGGTTTCTTGAGCTGCATCTTATAAAATTATTTTGACAATCACAGGCTGGCCCATAAGTCGTTAGTGATCCCTACATTTTTTTTTCGAACACCATTATTTTATTCCATTTTTTATCGAAATATGTTTGTAAGAAAAAAATCAAGACGCAGTAAGTGCGTTTTGGTAGCAAATTTTCATTAAATGCTTCAAATTTCAATAGCCCAATTCGCTATTAACCTAAGGTTTGTTGGCTAGGAAATCGACATTTAAAGTTTATTGTCGGAAAATTGTTGTACATTTTCAAAGAGTAAGTTATTGTGATAAAATATGGCACATTGTTTCTACTATATAGGTTATACCGGTAACCAAATTGATGACCGCTTGCATTAAAAAGACATATTTGCTATTCAAAGCATTTTTATAAAAATTCACTTCCATAACACACTTGCTGCGTCCAGCGTTAATTGATGAACGCCCGACAACGCCGTTAGCGGGATGGATGATTGTAGAGAATGTTCAAGATGACATGTCCGATCACACCTATTCTGGAATCCTATAGATGAAAATATTAAAAATTCGGGACGCAGCAAGTGCGTTATAGTAGTGAATTTTTATAAGAATGGTACACTGGTCGGTATAGATAGCCGGTTTTGCGCCCACCTTCCACTACTGGGCATGCGTGTGATTAAACAAATATGGCGGTGGTATCTGTGACGTAAGCTCTAAATTGAGATGACGTAATCCAAAATGGCTGCTGTCGGAGCGAAAATATGCTTAATTAAAAAAATTCAATTATAGTTGACGCAATCAGTCAAAATAAGAAAGCCCTCCACTTTGATTCCACATATAATGACGTTTATCAAGATGGCGGTTCACGCATGCGCAAACCTAACTTGTTTGGTTTTTGATTTAAAGGTATGGTGCGAGGTGTCATTTTACTCGGCTCAATGAGTAGAATTTAAAAATGGTGGTTAACGCATGCGTAAACCTAACAGCCCCACGTGTTCGTTCCCGCCTGTTAGGTGAGATGTCAGTTGTTTAAGGTTAGGTCTTTAGAGAGTGTTGAAGGCACCAACCTTGAATTGAACCTGGTCCTATTAAAAGCGATAGGGCATATGTTTTGCACCACCCGTTCCCATACTAGCGCTCACCAAATATGGATACTTTACCTGTTACTAATTGTATTATATCCATAAGCACAGAAATTGCCGGAGATGACTCAATCAACTGCCACAGAACCTTTGAAATTGGAAATTCGTCAATACTTGCCCTGGTTGGCCAAACCTTTGACAAAATCAAGTTTGTCGGTATACAGGGATTTAAATCTAAGGTGACCAGTGATGGGAAGGATGCACTAGTGAACCCTGAAGCGATTCTACCAAATAGCACTCTTCAAGAAATCTGATGAAGAAAAAAAAAGAACTCTTCCATTATGAGCTGGCAGCCTATTCCCCCACCCTTTCTCTCTCTCTCTCTCTTCGATGCAATTGGAATTTAAAAAACCCCCAAGTCAGTGTTATATGACTTGTTCACATCATTGAATGAGGTAAACCTGGAAGGAGTAGCTTTTGTCATCGATGGTGGATTTCTTCTCCACTGGAGACTGAGATTAAGTGCATGTGCTCATTGATTTGTGCCAACTGCAAGAGGAACTCCTGCACTAACTCCCTCCAACCAGGTGAAATTGACAAACCAGATGCGAAACCAGAGAAGTAGTCTCCAAGTCTGTACGTAGTGTGGACCAGTTTCACCAAGTAAGGGAAACAGCAACCAATGAAGAGAAAAATATGCGCTTTCAATTTCCGTCAAAAAATGATGGTGGTGAAATGGTGAGGGGTTAAAATAACATAAATATATAAAAATTCAAACGGATCTTGCAAGTGGGTTCTAGGGGCCCTAGTTCGCGCACATAAAATTTCGCCGAAAGTCTCACCATCGTTGTCTCGCCTCTCTATTAGTGAATTATCTTGATGAAAATTCACTAAAAAAAAAACAGTCATAAAATTATGTTTTTTTCATGTACATTCCAGGATCGCGTATTGAATTACTCGTATTTTGAAACGGAATTGATTAATGTTGCAATACAGGGGCTAGTTTCTGGAAATTTGTGATATTCCTATAACATACGAGCAGAGCCGCATCCATAAATTCTACGTTCCGCATATTTATGGAATGTATCTACGTATATCCAGTATTCCCGTTCGAATTTGAATGCCAAAGCCGCCAACAAAACACAGGCGATTCATAAAATCAAATCAAATAACAGTCTATCTAGATTAGCCTTCTGCACTTCCATATCCGCGCTTGCTTTTATTAGCACACGAAAAGTTGTTCTGGCGTTGAAATTGTAAGGGAATTTTAGCTGATGAGCATACAAGGTGTACAAAGAGGTAATAGTAATAATAATACTAATATGGAAATAAATTATACATTGTATGAACTTATTTGTCCAATGTTAAAATATATAATCTATCTCAATGAATATTACTATTATTAAATGGTTTTTCTCTGGTTGAGAGGCCATTGTTGAATTGATTACAGTGAAATGGCGAATAACATGACTAAAATGGTATACAATGTAACCTCCTTCAAATATTTCTTATTGCTATCAATATATTAGATAGTATAATATAGTAAGCGGAAAAGCTGTTATCTAAAGATTGACATCAAGTGGACCTAAATCCGGTCGGTATTGAGGTCACCATTAGCTGCTGAACCCTAACCTAATGTATCTATCTATCAGATTTTATTATTTGCAAGATGAGTAACCAGGGGCGTGCGGTGACATTTTAAATAAGAGAAGCAATTTTCAGAAACTTACCTATTTGTAGTGTAACTCAATTCTTCTGTCGTTTTTGGCAAATTCGTTAATAATGTCATAAAACTGTGGATTCTGGGACATTTCCTCGACGAAGTTATTTTCAATTGACAAAATTGAAATTTGGGAACGTCTTTCCTGTCCTGTTGAATTCCTAACAAAACTCTTGATACGTTTCAATGTAGAAAAATTTCGTTCTACAGACGCACTAGTAGCAGGAATTGTGAATACTAATTCACATAATTTGAACGATTCAGAATATGCGTTTTCCAATTTTGATTGTTTTAAGAAAGTTAAAGGTTCACTCGCGTTAGTTTTTGTATCAATAACATCGGTTTCATAAATGACTGTAAGTTCTGATCGTATTAAGGCTTTGTCAAAATAATGCCCATAGTGGTGGAATAATGATTTGAATGAATCTTCTGAGAAAGGTATCCCTACAAATCCTCCAAAATTACAGAATTCAAGAAATTTCAGGTCACTGAGATGCTCAAATCTGCAGTTAATTTGATCTATGATTTTGTAGAGAAGGCGGCGATAAGAAGTTTGAAGGTCTCCCACATTATCAGTGCGCAGACGCTTTCTTCGTGGCTCCACTTTTCCTAATTCCATTGTTTTTTCCAGAACTTATCAAATTCATTCCTTTTTTGAATTATAATGGATTTAAATTCACTAATTTTCTTCAGACAAAAACCAATGTCATTTGTTTTACATTGCAATATGTTAAATACATTATCTGAAAACGGAAATATTTCCGAAAATATATTAAGTAAAAAATTAAAATTAAAGTCTCTTTTCAAACCATCCAAAAATCCTCTAGAACTATTTATTGTTTCTGCATCCCAATTTTTGCTATTTTCTATTATGTTTTCAAAAAGTTCAATTAACGATTCACGGTGTTCAAATATAGTTCACACAAGTCTGCCGTTGTAGTTCCAACGGGTTGCAGCTACTTTGGGTAAACGTCTTTTAACAATTGAGTCTAAGGCTTGTGTGCGCTTCATAGATTTGGAAAAAAAGCAACCATTCCACTTAGGGTAGCAAAAAACACCTTACATTCTTTAATATGATTTATGAGATAAAATTTAATTTAGTTTATAAACACAACAGTGTACAAATAGAGCACTGGAAAACGTTTCCCGCACTTTAGCTTGAAGACCTCCTAAATGTCCGGCTATAACAGCAGCCCCATCATAGCTTTGGCCAATTAATTTATTATCAGTCTCCTCAATATCTTTCATAATATTAAGCACAATTTTATATAGAGCGTTTACGGTACGATCTTGTCACATTTTAAAGCCTAAAAATCTTTCTTGCTCCCATCCATTTTTACATAGCGTATTACTACAGATAGTTGACCTAAATTAGTTACATCGGTTGTTTCATCTAGAACAATAGCAATGAAACGAGTCTGTTTAATTTCAGATTTAATTCTGTTCTAAATAATAGTGGCAGCAGCCGCAATTAAGTCATTCTGAATGCGATTTGATGTCCCGCGAAAAACATTAGACTGTTCCAAGTGGTTTTTTAAACAAATGTCGTATTTAGCTATTAAAGAAACTAGGTCCTGAAAGTTTCCTCTATTTGCAGATGTTGTTGTTTCGTCATGTCCCCTGAACCCCAATTCATGCTGACCAAGAAAACACACAACATCAATAAGTCTTTTTAATATGTTTCTGTTTTTATCAACCAGTTCATTGTGTTGGCGATGACTAATTTCTATCTGCTTGTCAACGGCGTGTTCAATTCGCGTTTTTTCCAAAGACACTTAATTTTAAAATGGTCTGTAAATGCGCTTTAGACATAACATATCTTTTTACTACTTTATGTAGATTATTGAAGTCGGAAAAACCACTTTTATTCCACACTCCCTTTTCAGTCACAAATAGACTACCAGACCAACAAAACAGTTTATTCCTGTTAACCATTTATATTGTTTATGAGTTTTTTCCGCGTTGAAATGTTGAATACATGTTTTAATTCTTGTATCTAAGTTTTTTAGAGTAGGTTTCGGCCTACCTTTATTAATAATAGCAAGTTTTTCAGCAAACGATAAAGCTGAAAATCCTTTGGTTATCAAAAAACACACGACACAATCACAGTTATTATTACCACTTGTTCGTAAAGTTTGTAAATTCCCACCCCACCGACGCCGCTTTTAAAAGCTGATCTAGTTGCAGCCATATGAATAATCATAAAATGCCAATGTATTTAACTTAGCCAACTGCTTATATCTACGAAATAATCAGCGACATTCACGTTGTACGTGCATCGGGTCTTCCAACACGTTCTACATGTTGAAATACACGTACATTGCGTCGAGCATCGAGCAAGGGTTTCTCATTATGTGGCCTTATGACTACGTGTATTTAACTAAAGTCATTGCATCCACTCTAGTATTAGGTTCATGCTGTTGGTTGGTGGTCGCGTTTACTGGGACGACGTCATTGCTAAGAGCGCAGAGCGCATATACAAGTACACTATGATGCATAATAAATAATTATGTGTGAGCTTGCGAATTAAAAATTGTAATAGATAAATTAGTTTTAGAATTTGAAATTTAATATTTAAAATACAAAATGGATTTTAAATAATGCGGTTTAGTATAAATTATTTTTAAGTAGGTATGTGGTCGTTATTTTAAGGGAAGCAATGCTTTCCTTGCTTCCATGGACCGCACGTCACTATGAGTAACATTGGTAAGGTCAGAAGATGTTAAAAAAACTTACTACTTACTTAGTTCTGGGTTGTTCTGTCCCATATTTGTTGGATCCCCTGATCAGAACCTGGTTACTTTAAGTTGTAGATATGTCGTTAAGCGGTAATTAGAATTATTAAATGTGTTGCCATCAAATGTGGGAATATTGGTTAGTAATTACTTTTCAATTAAACAGATATGTTAATGTAACAATAATATTAAATTTATTTATATAAATGATTGGGATTGCAAACAATATTAAATCAACGTGGTTGGTAAATCTCAAATAAACATTAACACATACACAAATAAAAATCAAATAAACAGCAAGAATTTCAAGAAAAAGAAATTATCATTTCATATAGCACATGACAAAACAATACAAAATGGTTGTATGTTACCAAAATTTTAACATTACCTGCTTGAGGTATATCAAGGGTCAAATGCTGTATTTTACAGCTCAAAAGCAAACACAAATTTTTGACGTTTGTCAATCAGTTCGGTTGATTTTTTAATGACAACTGGCCAGTCCTTTGAGTGAGGCTGCATTTAAGAGAAATATTATTATATGAAATTTCTACTTTAATGATTGAAAATGAACGGCGAACGAACTCATCCAAGCTATTAATAAAAGAAAGGCACTTGCGGAGTTTCATCAACATCGGTTAATTACTTTTTGAGTTCTCGGTTAGATACATATATATATATATATATATATATATATATATATATATATATATATATATATATATATATATATATATATATATATATACAGGCTGTTTCAAAAAACATGCACCATCGCTCGTGGGGCAATTCCTTACTAAAAAATAAGAAAAAAAGTTCCTGTGCACATGGCCCCGGAAACGCATAGTTTCCAATATACAGGGAGTTGAATTTTTTTTTTTTTAATTTTTTTATAAATAATTTCAAAACCACTGGATTGATTTTAATGAAACTTGGAACTTGAAAGTGTATTATGAAAGTGCATATTTTCAAGTGAAAATCTTATTACAACTGCGTCAGTGGCGTGCGTACGGGGTAACTGTAAAAATTCATTTGGGGAAAAAATATGTGCGCCACTTTCTTTTTCCAATTTTGATAAATCAGTTATGAAGCTTATTACATAAGCCACAAAAGCTGCCTCTTGGTATTTTTTCGTTCAGGGTATCCCTTAGGAGATATGATTAATTTTATAAAAAGTGGCAAAGTACCGATTCGTTGGAGTAATGAAAACAGTAATCGTAAAGTGCCATGAAACTATAATTTTAGACAGTTCTCTAAATTCTACAATTTTGAAGTGCTTTGTAGGCGTCAAAAGAGGTTTCGTGCTATTCTTTAAATTTTGATACGGTGCAGTATTTTCGTTTTTAGTTATTTGTTGATACTGAGCTGCTCATTAATATTATTTCCTCCTCTCAAGATGGTTTTCATTAAGTACACTTCAGCGGATTTGACTGATATGTTGTTAATTTATGGACAAACAAATCAAAATGCTAGACAAGCTGTGCGAGTTTATCAGGAAACTTATCCGCAAAGAATAATTCCTGACAAAAATATTTTCCCACGTATTGTAAGACATTTGAGAGAAACTGGTTCTTTAAAACCTTTAAAAGCTGACGCTGGACGCAGAAGATACCGCCGAACTGTACGAGTTGAAGAGGCAATATTGAATATACAATACAAGTACGAGAATTATTGCCACCGAACTGGGTAATATTTCGGCATCATCAGTTCACAGAACTCTGAAGGATCAAAGTTTATATCCCTATCATTTTACACGTGTCCAGGAACTTCTACCTAGAGACTTTCAACCAAGGGTAATGTTTTGTCAGTGGTTCTTAAACAAACTTAGGCACGACCAACATTTTTCTAAACGTGTACTATTTACTGATGAGGCGTCATTTACGCGAAAAGGTATCGTAAATTTTCACAATTTACAAACATGGGCCGATGAAAACCCACACTCTCTAAGAGTTGCAAATTCGCAGTATCAATTTTCCATCAATATTTGGGCTGCTATTATTGAAAACCACATAATTGGTCCTGTTGTTCTACCGAATCGTCTTGACTATGAATCATATTTAAACTTTTTACAAAATGATTTGCCGTTGTTACTACCGCTTTTTATGAGAAATGGTACAATGTGGTTCCAGCATGATGGTGCGCCCGCACATTTTGCAGCAGTTGTAAGAACATATTTAGCCAACACATACGGTCACCGATGGATTGGTCGTGGAGGTCCGGTGTCGTGGCCACCTCGATCTCCGGATATGAGTCCTCTCGATTTTTATTTGTGGGATCATTTAAAAGAAATAGTGTATAAAACACCAGTAAATACACGAGAAGAATTGTTGAGAAGAATAGAATATGCATTTGACAGCATTAGAGAAGATCAAAATATTTGAAGAAGAGTAAGAAGATCTTTGCGCAGAAGGTTAAATAATTGTAACGACGCTAATGGTGGTCACTTTCAACATTTTCTTTAGCTTTGTTATTAAAGTCAATTGAGTAATGTACAAAAAACAAGAGTTGTGAAAAATCATGGTGTCTACGATTACTTTTTTCATTTTTTATTTTTATTTTTTATTTATCATTTTTTATCAATGTTTGTAATATTCATTTCAATGTTTATCACCAATAAGTTTTACGTAGGTTAGTTATTTGTACGTTTATTGCTGTAATGTTTAATGTATGTTTTGTTTTTCATATTCTTATGGTTGCAGTAAACATATATTATTATTATTATTATTACGCCGACTAATCGGTACTTTGCCCCTATTTATAAAATTAATCATATCTCCTAGGGGATACCCTGAACGAAAAAATACCAAGAGGTAGCTTTTGTGGCTTATCTAATAAGCTTCATAACTGATGTATCAAAATTGGAAAAAGACAGTGGCGCACATATTTTTCCCCAAATGAATTTTTACAGTTACCCCGTACGCACGCCACTGACGCAGTTGTAAGCAGATTTTCACTTGAAAATATGCACTTTCATAATACACTTTCAAGTTCCAAGTTTCATTAAAATCAATCCAGTGGTTTTGAAATTATTTATAAAAAATTAAAAAAAAATTAAAATTCAACTCCCTGTATATTGGAAACTATGCGTTTCCGGGCCCATGTGCACAGGAACTTTTTTCTTATTTTTTAGTAAGGAATTGCCCCACGAGCGATGGTGCATGTTTTTTGAAACAGCCTATATATATATATATATATATATATATATATATATATATATATATATATATATATATATATATATATATATATATAAACTGACCCCGGATATGAGTTCTAGGGACCCAAATTCGCGCTCATTTGGCAAAATTTTTGCAAACTCTCACCATCGATACCTTCCTATTGGTGATTTTTTAAAATTAAAAATTCACTAAAGAATATATACTTACGCTGCATTTATTATCAATACTAATTACTGAAATCTTAGATTTATAATTTCTTACGCTGTAGTTTCTAATTAGAGATTCGTTCATAGCCAGAATCTGAAGTCTACATCAAACAAACTGCTAATTACTTACTAAATCGAAATTCTTTGTTCCAGCTCGCAGACAGTGGATTCAAATGGCATCGACATTATCCAGACTTAATCAGGCCCTGCCTTGTCGAGCGACTCAAATTGAACAGCTGTACAATCTTTTCGCTCACAAAGATGAAGCATTCCCCGACAGCATTTACGTATACGGCGGTCCGAGTGTCGGAAAAACAATCGTTGTAACTTCGTTGCTGGAAGGCCTCGGTATAAAGCATGCCATAATAAACTTAATGGAGTGTTACACGACTAAGATACTGCTGGAATCGATCCTAAATAAACTCCTGGGATATCGTATAGATCCCGTGGATGGCCGTCCCTATGCGAAATGCGATAACCTAATGGATTTCATATACCATTTGAGAAGTTGTTACGACGAGAAGAATTTAGCGGATTGTGTTATCGTTCTGGACAGAGCGGAAGAGTTGAGAAACATGGATGCAAATTTACTCCCAGCATTTTTAAGACTGCGAGAATTAACAGAGTTGCGGATTTCTGTAATATTCATCTCTGAAATCCTCTTTTCCAAATACTATGCTAAGACTAACATCGTAGAACCAATAAAAATCTACTTTCCTCAATACAACAAGAACGAGCTCTTGGAAATACTAGCACTCGATATAGAACAAGCCCGGATAATGCTGAGAAACAATCACAAAGAACCCTTTGATTTCGATATGAAATTCTACACGAATTATTTGAATATTTTTCTTTCTGTCTTCTATAGAGCTTGCAGAGATCTTGGGGAATTAAGGTACATGGCTAGGAAAAATTTCCTGCATTATTGCGCTTTAATTTTAAGTAAGCAATGCACTACTGATGATTCTATGACGCTGTGGCGACACATTTCGCCGATCCTGAAGTCATCACTGGAAGTTTTATACTTGAGAATTTCTTGTGATCAAATCACGAAATGTACCGACCAGATTCAGAAAAGTTTGATCTATTCCAAAGAGACTTTAGCACAGAGCTTGGAACTGCCTTTTTATGCTAAATATCTATTAATAGCCGCATATTTAGCTAGCTATAATCCAGCTAAAGAAGATAAAAGGCTGTTTGTTAAGTACCATGGGAAGAAAACCAAAACTAGGAGAGATATAAATACGAAAAATAAAGTTTCTGAGTTACTTCATACCCAGCTTGGCCCGAAACCATTTACATTCGATAGATTACTGGCAATTTTTTATGCGATTCTTGATGAAAAAGTTGATTTTAACAATAATTTGCTAGTGCAAGTCTCTAGTTTGGTTGAGTTACAACTGTTGAGTTCTCTTACAGATAGTGCCTCACTGGACGGTCAAAAATATAAATGTGTTGTTGATTTTGATTTCATACAAACCTTCTCAAAGATGGTTGGGTTTAATATAAGAAAATATCTTGTAGATTTTAACTAGAATATAGTAAATAGATCATAACAATGAGTTTATATGGATCGAGACCAATTTTAACGTCATTTTTATCACTGCTGTTTTATATTAAATAGATATCTAAGGTTGATAAACTACTGAAATAAAATATTATAATTATTGTAAGCTATTATTTTATTTAAGTTGCCCTATAATAATCCCCTATGCGTTCGAGAATGTAAAAAGATAGGTCAAATGAATATGCCTGGTAGCGCTGTACAACAAACATTGTGCTTACATGGTCTTAAACTAGCGTTTCTCAACCTTTTAGTATTTGCATCCCAATTTGCCATCACAATTCTAAGCACGACAACCACCATAACCCCCCCTCCTCCCCCCTCCTTGTCTTACGTCCACCGTTGCGGACATTCTCGTGGTTTCAAAAATCACGAAGATGAATAGGAAGAAGAGGTCCCATAGAATGACCGGCTAGGTCTCCCGATTTAGCACCTTTAGACTTGTTTCTCTGGGGATACCTTAAAAAAAGTAAAGTGTTTGTGTTAAGAAAAGAAATATTTTGTTGATATTTGAACTTTGGGGCACATTTTCAAGAGAAAAATCTTTTTTTTTTCAACTGTAACATATCAAACAATTTATACTGTTGAAGATATAGCATAAAGTCCTATCAAAATCAACAACAAAGCGTCTGGATGCTGCAAGTGCGTTATGGAAGTGAATTTTCATAAAAATATTTTTAATAGCAAATATGTCTCTCTAATATATAACCTATATAGTAGAAACAAATGTATCATATTTTATCAAAATAACTTATTGTTTGAAAATGTACAAACATTTTCCGAAAATAAACTTTAAATGTCTCCAAGAAAACTGGTTTCTAGCCAACAAACCTTAGGTTAATAGCAAATTGAGTGAAATTTGAAGCATATAATGTAAATTCGCTACCAAAACGCACTTACTGCGTCTCGATTTATTTTCTGACAAACATGCATCATATTTCGATAAAAAATGCAAAAATGCAATAATATAAGTTCGTATAAGAGTATCTATGTTCGAAACCAAAAATTTTAGGTATCACCAACGAGTTATGGGCCAGCCTGTGATTGTCAAACTAATTTTATAAGACGCAGCTCAAGACACCCTATAATTAACGTATGCCACTTTTTCTGTTATCTGTATAATAACGGTGATATTGAGCTTTACCGTAGAAATGCAGGCAGTATGGATTCCGTTAGCGCAGATCAACTGCCGACCTCCTTTCCTTTGTCACAAATTCTTGGAACAAATCTATGGAACTACACGTTGAATCCCAGATTGTCGCTCTAGACATATCGAAAGCATTCGACGAGGTCTGGCACGCAGCGCTGCTTTATAAACTTCCGGCATATGGCCTACCACCAAAACTCTGTACCTGGATAGCAAATTTTCTCTCCAACCAGAGCATTTCTGTTCGTGGATGGCCATTCCTCTAAACAGTATCCACAATATTCTAAGCCTATCTCTTTAGCCCAATTAGATGAGGATCGCAGACTTATAGAGGGTTCTGTCTCTGTGGATCTCCAAAAAATATTAGATTGGGGAAGTAGAAATCTTGTACAATTCAAGTCCACCAAATCACAGTTTTGCTTTCTTTCTCATAAGAGATACACCAGCCCTAGACCCATCACAATGAACAACCAAGTTATTCAAAGTAATGAGTCCTTTTCACTTGTTGGAATTTCTGTGGATCGAAATCTCAATTGGCCCCAACATGTCCCATCAATTGCAGAAGCGGCTACTAAGAAATTAGGTTTCCTCTTCCGGGCTCGCAAATACTTTTCACCAGCTAATCGCTATACCTTATATACTTCACAAATAGAGCCAAACCTCGAATACTGCTCCCACATCTGGGGTGCCGCTGCCGCTTCTACTCTCGCCATCCTGGACTCCATTCAGAAGAGAGCTATACGTCTCATCGGTGACCCTACCCTCACTTAAAGGCTGCCATCCCTTGCGCACCGACGTGTCGTTGGTGACCTCTCTCCCTCTCTCTTACAGATATCTGCACAGGCACTGCTCGGAGGAGCTTTCGTCCATAGTTCCTCCACCTGCTGCCCCCAACAGATCTACCAGGGGAACAGAGCGAATGCACCCTTTTAGTGTTCAGGTCACCAGACATAGAACATCTTGTTATGCCCGCTCTTTTGTCCCGAGGACTTCCAAGTTGTGGAATTCCTTGCCGGCACATGTTTTTCCTTCTCCGCTGAACCTTAAAACCTTCAAGTCCAGAATTAACAAGTTGCCTCTTTCCTCCTTGTCGACACCCACGGTACGATAGTATTTAGGCTGTGAGCTCTCGTGGTGTGTTGTGGAAATTAAATATGTATATATATATATATATATATATATATATATATATATATATATATATATATATATATATATATATATATATATATATATATATATATATATATGTAAACGGATATAAACTGAAAGTAACCCGGATATGGATTCTAGGGGGCCTAGTTTGCGCTCATTTGAAGAAATCTTTTTAAAATTCAAAAGTCGCGGGCTCCTCATTAAAGAATTTTTCCAGGAAAATTAGCTGAAAACTATAGACTGTTAAACCATAAACTTAACTAAAACTACCACCAAAGCATCAGAGAAAAGGTCTATGTGAAATGAAATTTCTGAAAATATTTTAGTAAAATGAAGGACATTGACGGTTGAAGCTGAAACTTTAAGGTTTGCAGAACACTTTTCTTGCAGCATTTTCTTTTCATAATCCTTATTTGTTTCAGGTTCTGTGCCTAAATGTTGGGGATTTTGACATTTCAAATCGCGACTTTGACGTTTTGTGGAAAACTCCAAATTTGTTTTATTTAACTGCCCATAACTTTTTTGTCTTCAAACTTACAGATCTAAATTTTGGTACATGGTTTACTCTATATAATACAACCACGCGTTGCGGTTGCCTTGTTATTTCCTTAGATATAATTTTTTTCCTAAAGAAAACACAAAATTTTCCGGGAAAACCTGCGCTGATTTTCCTGGCTAACGAACATGTCCAAGCCACTTGCAAAAGGAAGGTACCCACCAAATTTAATCAACATCGGTCCATTATTCTTTGAGTTATCGGTGTGATATATATATATATATATATATATATATATATATATATATATATATATATATATATATATATATATATATATATATATATATATATATATATACAGGGTGAACGCTGACACACGGCAATTTTAATATTGAGGGGGACATGTTTTGACATAAAACTCAACTTTGTCACAACCCCTTAAGGGTGGTGATAACAACAACACTTATATTTTAAATATGGAACATGGGTCGAGTGTTACATCATTTGAAAGCTCTTTCTTTTCTGAATTCAGCACACAAATTTTTTTGGAATTTTTATCAACTGATTAGTCAAGTTTTCGTTAAAGAAAACTTAAAAACAAAACCAAGCGTTCAAAAGTGTTTATTCAGTTAATTATGTGTTCAAATTGTTGACCAACAGCTTACATACAAAAGTACAAACTTTGTTCAAAACGATCTCTGACATTCTGGAGCATTTGTGGAGTTATTAGACGGCATTCTTCAACAATGCATCGTCGTAAATCTTCCAGAGACTCCGGTTCTGTTGCGAAAATGTACTCTTTAAATTGCCCCATAGAAAGAAGTCTAAAGGAGTTAAATCCGGTGACCTAGGGGAGCACTCAATAGCACCTCTACGCCCAATCCATTGCTCTGGAAACTCTCTGTTCAAAAACTCCCTAACACGTTGTGAAAAATGCGGAGGAGCTCCATCTTGTTGAGACACTAATTGATTTTCCTGATACCGATCATCATTTTCAACAATGTCAATTAGTAGATGGTAAACGATATCTTCTAGTAACTCCAAAATCGTTTCGCCACTCAAATTGCCATCAAGAAAAATTGGTCCGATTAAACGGTCTCCAAAAATGCCAGTCCAGGCATTCAATTTCTGTGGAGTTTGAGTGTGGACTTCGTGAAAATTTCTTGGATTATTATCTGCCCAATAACGACAATTATGACGATTGACTGTAGAGTTTAATAACAACGTACACTCGTCTGAAAAACAGATACTGAACAGAAAGTTCCCGTTATCAGCTATTCGTGCAGTCGTAACTACACAAAACTTCAGCCGCCGATCAAAATCATCTTCATTCAGTTGTTGTAGAAGATGAATTTTATACGAGTGAAATTTATGATGCTTCAATATTCGCTGAATAGTTCTTCTTTTGATGTTTGAAACAGTGGCCAATTTTCTCGTGCTCAAAGTTGGGTCTGCAGCAATTTGTCCTAAAACTTCAATCTCAGTAGTCTCGTTTCTAACCGGAAATTCACGTTCAGGATCTCGTTTTTTGTTGGCTACTGAACCACTTTGTCGAAACTTTGCAACTAACTCCAAAATCTATTTTTTGTTAACATGTCTGTTCGGATATCGTTCATTAAACAAATTTGCGGTGCGGTTGGCACAGTCATCGTTTTTGAAAAAAAGAATAATTATTTCAACTCTTTCTTCTACAGAATACACCATTGTGAAATTAATTTTCGGTAGTACTATCAAGTATCAAACCGACCGATAAACTGAAATAATAAACCGCATTTCTCTCATTCCGATAAGAAATATTCTGATAGTCCATTTTTTGTTTACAAACCAACAAAACATTGACTATCAGCACATTTCTGATTGGAATGAGTGAAATGCGTTTTTGCATCTTCAACTGTGAATAATTTGTAAACGAGTTGGCAAAACTTCAAAAAAAAATTGTGTGCTGAATTCAGAAAAGAAAGAGCTTTCAAATGATGTAACACTCGACCCATATTCCCTATTTAAAATATAAGGGTTGTGATCACCACCCTTAAGGGGTTGATGTGAGAAAGTTGAGTTTTATGTCAAAACATGTCACCCTCAATATTAAAATTGACGTGTTTCAGCGTTTCTTAAAAAATATCTGGACGCAAATCGGTCTGTTTCGTTTTCAATGCGCCACCCTATATATATATATATATATATATATATATATATATATATATATATATATATATATATATATATATATATATATATATATATATATATAAATTGATACTGACCCTGGATATGAGTTCTAGGGGGGCTAGTTCGCGCTCATTTAGAGAAATTTTTTCAAAATTCCAAAGTCGGAAACTCCTCAATAGTCATTTTCTTAAAGAAAATTCACTAAAAATAGGTTGTCATTTAAACAACATTTCGGTGATGTCATAACTTGAGAAACAAATGACGTAACAAGATGAAAATGATGTAGTATAACGTCAAATTATTTAAGTCGTTTACCACAAAATAATTTTTAACGAAGTCATTGAATTTATCCGTTATTTTATTTCCACACTGTATACATTGTATTTAAAGAGTCAGCCCAGAAACGACAAACCGTCTTATTCAATCTTTGCTTCACCCTGTTCAAAATAACAAAACAAAATCGTACGTTTTATAGTTTTTCCGTTGTGTTTAATAGTTTTGAGCATAAAAACTACTTTTGCTTCTTTCTGACTAAAATTGAACAGTTTGTATATCCGGAAAAGCATTAGACTCAATACGAATAAACCAAGCCGTACGTATCGTGTATTTCATGTCGTAATTCATCCACATATTCGACTTTTTATGTCACGAAGCGACGACATGTTATAGTGCTACCCCAAATAATATTTTATGATGTATTTTTAATATCATTTATATAAGAATGGCAAAGAAATGTAGAAGGTACAGTTATGAAGATGTATAAATGTCGTCTGTAGTAAACTAGGAGTTGTTTTGGTTGGGTTTTATTATTTCGTCCAGTTTTTATTATTGGAAAACCGTCCGCATCGGCATTGGGAGCGCTCAGTCTCCGGGCTCAACGTTTATGGCCTCAAGTTACGATTCCAAATCGAGTCAGGTGTGGTGATCACGTGGAAAACTCCGTGGAGTGAGGATCTATGGGACAAAAGGGAATTCACTATTTTTTGCCAGGGGAAATCAGACGCAGACTTCCATAATGCACTGAAAGGCTATCAGAAGTAGGTATGTACAGTTTTCGTCAATGGAATTCCGATAGACTGGTGTGGTTAATTTTATGTCGTTGAACTCGATAACCTATATTTGTCATTGGCTTTATTGCATGTTTGGGAAAATACCTGTTAATCACAAAACACCTGTCGATTTACACGCAAATAGAGCACGAGGGTGTTGTTATTTTCGCATTAAAGAGACACGAATGCGTTACGGTAGCGAATTTTCATGAGAGTGAGTTTCCATCAAAGAATTGTCAGGTAATTAATAAACGTTGAAAGAAATACTAATCGAAAGTTTGTGGTGAACACGTAAATATAAATATAGTGTGGAACTGTCAAATGGGATAAATTAAGTATCTCAATTGTTGCATATTATGGATGTTAATTACATCTCGCACTTGTTGAACTTGATTACCTGGGATGAAATCCAAAGGTAAACATTTAACATAACTTTATTATTTCACAAATTGACTAAACTTTATGCACTAAATATCTACACGTGATACACTATACATGACTCGAAAAGAGTGTGAACAGATAAAACTTGCCAGTGAGTTGTTTTGATCAGGTTAACTCTGAGAAGAGAGAAATCGCCTGGTGTTTCTTGGTTGCCGTAGCTCTTGACAGCTGGCTGTCGCAGAACATAACTTTCAACTGTCAAGAGTATTTACGCAGAAACACAGAGTAGTGTTGGCGGAAACACTGCGGTCGGAACCACCGCCACATACTCCCCTCTCAGTGGCAACGCTATTAGTTCAAGTATCTTCGTGGTAATTCGAACTCTACGTCCATGGCGTGTAGTTTGAACGGGAACGGGAACTTCACTGTCACTTTCAGTTTCACTAGCTGTTGGACTTTCACTGTCACTTTCAGTTTCACTAGGATGTCTCTGAGGCTGGAAAGTTGTCTGTTCGTTATCACAAAGAATGAATGCGGGTTTAAGACGGTCAACAGAAATTGTCTCTTCTCCGTGTGATTTCTTGATTTTGAAGACTTTGTAAGTTCGGGATAACACTTCAAAGGGGCCGTCATAAGCTGGTTCGAGGGTTTTTCGCGGAATATCAATGCGAACAAAAACAAAAGGAGCTTCCATAAGCTTGGGATGGACAAATACCTTTTTTGCAGTATGATGTTTAAAAGGTACTGGTCGAAGTTTCCTTATGTCTTCTTTCAGCTGAGATATAAGTGGTGGAACATCATGCGCTTGTGTGCTGTTGAAAAAGTCGGTGGGAAGTTTGATTGATTCTCCGTAGACTATTTCAGCGGGTGTTAAGCGATATTCTGGAATTATGTACGATCTGAGTCCTAGTAACACAATTGGCAATTTAGCGACCCAGTTTTCGTCCATATGAGCTTTCAAGGCCTGTTTCAGAACTCTATGTCATCTCTCGATTACACCATTTGCTGCTGGGTGGTAAGCTGTGGTCTTGATGTGGTCTGCACCTAGTGTTTTAGTGAGGTGTGTGAAAAGGTGGCAATCGAATTGTTTACCTCTGTCTGTGGTGATGTATTGCGGAACACCGAAACGAGAGATCCAGCATGATAAAATAGTGTTCGCTACTGTTTCTGCTGTAATATCTGACAATGGAATTGCTTCGGGACAACGAGAAAATCTGTATATTATTGTTAACAGATAGCGTTGACCTTGTGATGGTGGTAATGATCCCACAATTTATATGCGAGAATCTTCTCATGGCTGGGGTGTATTGTCCAATGGCACTGGAAGTGTGTCTCCATATCTTGACTTTCTGGCAGGGAATGCAAGTTTTAGACCAAAAAGATACATCACGTTTCAATTTGGGCCAACAAAATCTATCCTGGACCAGATCGACAGAAGCTGATATGCCTGGGTGAGATAAATTGTGGATAGAATCGAAAATCTTTCGGCGAAATTTGAGCGGAATGAATGGGCGAAGTTTCTTTGAAGAAGAATCGCAAATAAGATTCAATCCGTTGTCAAGAGGCATGTTTTGAAATTTGTATGAGGAAGATTTAGACTGCAAAAGGTGTTTGAGTTCCTCACAAGATGACTGAGCTTGCGCAATTTCTTGGAGTGACACAGTGGAAGAAAGTGAAATTGTTTCAATGCGAGAACAATAGTCTGCGGGAATGTTTGTAGGACCTGGTATGTAGCGAATGTCTGTGGTAAATTGACCTATGAAGTCTAAATGTCGTAGTTGCCTTGGAGATGCTTTATCGACGCGTTGTTCAAAAGCGTATGTCAAAGGTTTGTGGTCCGTATAAATGGTGAAATGGCGACCTTCTAGGGTATATCTAAAGTAATTAACTGCCTAATAAGCAGCTAGAAGTTCGCGATCGTAGGTGCTGTGAGATTTTTGGGCTGAAGTAAGCTTTTTAGAGTAGAAACCTAGGGGTTCTAGTGTTTGATCACGTAGTTGTTGGAGGGAAGCACCTACGGCATAATCAGAAGCATCGACATGGAGAATCAGTGGTAGCGAAGAAGATGGATGAGCTATTAGTGTAGCGTTTTTTAGTGCCTCTTTCAAACGTTCGAATGCTTCTCGAGTCTGAGGAGTCCACTCGATTTTACGTTTGTCGCGGTTTTTGGGATTCTGGCAGAGGTCTAATAGTGGTTGCTGAATTTCCGCAGCACGTGGAAGAGAACGACGGTAAAAATTTATGAGACCTAGGAATCTTCTGAGTTTTTCAATGGTATCGGGAAGAGGTAGGTCGGTAATAGCTTTGATGCGTTCAGGAAGTGGAACTAATCCAGATTTATTTACACGAAAACCTAAAAATGAAATTTCGGCCACTCCGAATGTCGTCAAGGTAGGAGTAGGCAAAGTCAAGATGCCTTAAAATTCAATGTAAATATCTTTGAAATGTTTGCTGAATTACGAAGGCCAAATATGGTTTTAACAAATTCGAATAACCCAAATGGAGTTATTACTGCTGTTTTGGGAATATCTTGAGGTGCTACTGGGATGTGATGGAAAGCGCGAATGATATCTAATTTTGAAAAAATACGTTTGCCTTCTAACTGGGCATTAAAATCCTGCAAATTTGGAATGGGATATTTATCTGGGATTGTTTTAGCGTTTAGTGCTCGGTAATCCCCACATGATCTCCATGAGCCATCCTTTTTTTGCACCATGTGGAGGGGACCAAGGACTTTTGGAGGGTCTACAAGTTCTGTCAAGAGTATTTACGCAAAAACACAGAGTAGTGTTGGCGGAAACACTGCGGTCGGAACCACCGCCACACATATATTTATAAAAAATACCGAAACACGTCAATTTTAGATTAAAAAATAACATCCTGGAATGTCAAAATTGCTACAATTCAACCCCCGTCATATATACATTATTTTTTCAATATAAAAATAATCAGCTTTAACAGTGGCGTGCGTACGGACATTGACTTCGATAATTTTTAATAAAAAAAAATAGTATGCCAAGGATTTTTCCCAACTAAAAATTATTTTTGATATCCTCGTTCTATTGGAAACATAAGAGTTCTCTCTTGTTTTCCTGCAATGCGCTATTTTTGAGTAAAAAAATAAAAAACTGTTATATTGTCCGAGAAAATCAATGTAGGTAGTTCGTGTGCCATAAAATTGCCATAAAAAAGCTGAATAATTGTTACAAATGCCTTACCACAATTTTTTATTGCGCCACAAAACTATCCGTTTCCTTAAACCATCATTTTATTTATCCTTACATTTTTTCATGCATGACACCCAAAAATTTTAGGCACCAGCCGCCACTGGTTCAAATGCTTTTACTTGTGTGTTGCGAGTATATAGTATATAATATACATAAGTGGTTTTAGTCACTACTGGAGCACTTGTTATTTTCTCACATAAAACAGATAGAGATACAGGGGCGGCTCCTCAATAAGTGCGCCCGTGCGCGCGCACTGCCGCTGAAAAAATAATATTATTGCTATGCTATATTTTAATACATTTTTACTTACTTTTTTACCTCATGCATTCAACAAACAAAATTAGTATATCGAGGATCGCAGAGTGTCGGCAGCCATTAATACAGAATCAGAATAAGTATAGTGTTAATCGTTGCAGACGTTATATACTTTTTTACAATATAATTAACTTCGAGGTATCTTGTCCTCACTTACTTTCTATGATCAACTTCTTTGTTCCACCAAGAGTAACTCGTTCAAAGAGTTCATTTCTTGCCGCTTTTCATCGTACCAACTACAGTCACAACTCTTATTTAATTAGATGTTCAGTGTTGGCCAACAGATTGTCTGATGAACTTGACTTTTTCACGAGAAAATCAGTTTTCTTAAAACAGCTGTCACTTTGTAAGTTTAGTTAATCGGTACTTAATATTTGTTGCCTATATTTTGCCTGTATTGCCTATTTTTTCATTTTGTCTGACTTGTAACCATTTTCTATGCTTTTATTAACTGCTTTATATTATTTTTTGTATATTTTTTTGTACTATCTAAAATGGGCTCCTGGCCCGTAAATAAATAAATAAATATCCATATAAAGCAGTCGGACGGCGGTGTGTATTTTTCGGCGTTGTCAGCAAATGCGATACTTCAGTGCGAAATGATCGCCTATCTTCGTCGAAAACGACCGAATAAGCAGTCTGGTTGTGCGCTATAAAATTACACACTTCTAGTTTGTAGTGGACTTTTCGCAGAGCGTGTGTACACACTACCTAGTAATTTTCGTCTTCGCGTCGGATTGATTTTTAATTAGATCATTTCGTTGTTGTTTACATGTTCTAACAAGACAACTATTATTATTATTATGGCCACTACTTCGGGCTGCTTAATAAATGGACAAAATAATTGTGATACTGTGATTAATTCAGTGGATAATATTTTAAATTTCAAGGTTACTTTTTAAGGGACTTTTTAACTACTATAACCTATAACTAACTAGAGGAAAACTTGGTAAGTAGTTAATAATTATTAAGTTTAGTAAGTAGGTTTTTTTATAATACATTTTCGGGGAAAAAATAGGAGAGCCCTTCATGTTTAGTGATTTTTTTTTTGAATTCACTAATAAAGAGGTATCTGTAGAGAGACTTTGCAAAAATTTTTTTAAATGAGCGCGAACTAGGACCCCTAGAATCCATATTCGGGGTCAGTTTCAATTTTTATATGTTTATATATATATATATATATATATATATATATATATATATATATATATATATATATATATATATATATATATATATACAGGGTGCTTCACGGTGAGTGGCCTATTAGACGTTTCTGGAGAACTACATCTATTTAAATTCAGAAAATTGGTATCCGCCCGTTTTTCATGCTGATCTTTCTAACTAAATATTTTCAATTAGCCTGCACCCGTTATACCGGAAGTGGACACAAACTTTGTTTTTTTAAATAGAATACCCTATGTATTATTAGTTTTTTGAATTACACGTTCAATTTAAGGGCCACTTTGATGACAACATATTCGGGCTAGTTCCTACCGTTTCGGATTTATTCGCCATTTTGTAGAAAAAATTACGATTGGAGCGCTTTAGAAAAATTCTGATATCTTTAAAGACATGCAAGATAAAAACATGCGGTTTTCACTGTCCCATAGAGCGTAAAAATTCCTACATA
Organism: Tillus elongatus; assembly: GCA_964006375.1. Classification (NCBI taxonomy): domain Eukaryota; kingdom Metazoa; phylum Arthropoda; class Insecta; order Coleoptera; family Cleridae; genus Tillus; species Tillus elongatus. The sequence goes on from OZ023266.1 coordinate 167,420,765, forward strand.
CTGTTATAAACACGATACGATTTTAAGATAAATGTTATTTATAACATACATTTGAATTTGAAAATTTTCAATTATAGATAACTTGATTTTTTTTAATGGAACGGTACCCATATGTCCACAGCATCTGATTCAGCGTTAAATTACCTATCTTTTAAGTATACATTACCCTATACCTATCTCATATAGTTTTCTTTGAAAATTGATGTGAAATAGTACTTGTTAGCGGGCCGATGTCTTTTTTTTGAACGTAACAAAAAAAAATACTGTAGAAACAAAAATATTTCATGTTCAAGTTAAAAACTATATTAAAGAAATATTATTACTGTGTTTGAAAATTATGTATTTAAAATATTTACAAATTAACAACGGTGATTATTACCTTACACAATGTTATAAATCCTCGAAGTATTATTACAACACGAGTAACAAAACAACTCACACCTCCTGAACTAGTAACTGCTCAAAATGTTGTCCATTGACACTCAAACATTTTAATATTCGTGTCGTAATGCCGCTAGTGGTTGGTGACAGAGTCTCATTCCTATCTAACTCTTCAAATGCCCTTCTTACCCTGATCTCTAATTCTTCGCGTGAATTGACGGGCGTTTCATATACTTTGGTTTTTATCTTTCCCCAAAGATGGAAATCAAGCGCGGTAAGATCTGGACTTCTTGCGGGCCATATCCAGGGACCGCACTTTCTAATCCATCTATCTTCAAATAGATCGCCGAGTGTGTTAGATATTTCTCGTGTAGAATGAGCAGGAGCTCCGTCATGTTGATACCAACAAGTTCCATATTCTGATAATGGTAAATTGTCTAGAAAGTCTGTAACTATTGTTCCTAATATTTCCATGTAATGATTAGAAGTTAAGGTTCCATCATAAATGTGATAATAAAAGATATTACCTTTCAATAAACAAAACACATTGAAACTAAATTTTACTTAAAATCCTCTTTCCCTAATAGTATGAGCGTTTTGAATTGCCCAAACATAACTCTTATGTCTATTGAAAATTCCTTTATGAGAAAATTTCGATTCATCAGCTCATATAATTTTTTTTTAAAGTCATCATCTCCTTGAATATGAATTAACATCATTTCACAAAACTGGACCCTTTTACTAGCATCTTCTGGATGTAGAGCTTGCACTAAAGTAAACTTACAATTGTGCATTTTGTGCTTCCACAAGAATCTTTCCCCAGAGGAGTAAGGAATACCTATGTCGTTCACTGCAGTGTAAATGGAGGCATGTGGATATGCTTCGAAATAATCCAGGACAGTTATTTCGTTATCTTCATCTCTAGTCACTGGACTGGGATTAACTTTGGGTGCTTTAAAGGTACCAAATTCTAGGAAATTTAACTTAATCCTTCTAAACTTCTTTTCACTCATGGGTGGCAGATTAGGATTTAACTCATTAAACCTTCTACATGTTCTACCAATAATTCTATTACATTCTCCATGGATGTAAAATAAATTTAAATAATCTGTATTGGAATAATGATTTTCCATGTTAACTGTGAACATTAGTACATTGACATTTATCGAATAATTTAGAATGATAGGTATGTAATATAAATTGTTCATCAAGGCACACTTGCCTTAACGTTGACGTTCAACCACAGTATAAGGAAAAATGTCCTTTTTAGCTATAGGAAATACCCAATATAGGTCGGAAAGTTATCAAAAAAGAAATCGGCTGGAACTGCAGGTTACTGTGTCTCCCTTTTAAAATAAGACACTCATTGAAGGCAGAAGTAGTCAAAGGTTGAGGTCACCTCGCTGACCATTAATATTTTCAAATCAATTTTCAAAGAAAACTCTATAAGATAGGTATAGGGTAATGTATACTTAAAAGATAGGTAATTTAACGCTGAATCAGATGCTGTGGACATATGGGTACCGTTCCATTAAAAAAAATCAAGTTATCTCTGATTGAAAATTTTCAAATTCAAATGTATATTATAAATAACAGTTATCTTGGAATCTCATTGTGTTTATAAAAGTATTTAGGAATTTTTACACTCTATGGGATAGTGAAAACCTCATGTTTCTATCTTGCATGTCTTTAAAGATATCGGAATTTTTCTAAACCGCTCCAATCGTAATTTTTTCTACAAAATGGCGAATAAATCCGAAACGGTACAAACGAGCCCAAATATGTTGTAATCAAATTGTCCCTTAAATTGAACGCGTAATTCAAAAAGCTAATAATATATAGGGTATTCCGTTTAAAAACAAAGTTTGTGTCGACTTTCGGTATAACCGGAAGTGCAGGCTAACTGAAAATATTTTAAGTAGAAAGACCAGTATCAAAAACGTGCGGATACCAATTTTCAGAATTTAAATAGATGTAGTTCTTCAGAAACGTCTAATAAGCCACTCACCGTGAATCACCCTGTATATATATATATATATATATATATATATATATATATATATATATATATATATATATATATATATATATATATATATATATATATATATATATATCCAACTGAATTCGATAAGCAACTGAATTCGATGAAACTCGGCAAGTGCCTTTCTTTTACTAATGGCTTGGATGAATTCGTTAGAAAATCGGATAGCGTTTTCCGGGAAAATTTTGAGTTTTGTTTCAAAAAAATATATTTTTCTCCGAAAATTACAAAGGTATTTTAATGAGATTTAGTGGATATGTTGCCTTGTAAAAGACCTTACTACACACTAAAATTGAACTTTCTAAATTTTTAGAAAATTGAGTCATTCAAATTTTCAGTTTTTTTTAACAAATTTTTCTCCGAAAATTACAAAGTTATTTTGATGAAATTTGGTGCATATGTTTCCCTGGGTAAGGCCCTATTATACGCCAAAATTCAACTTTCTAAGTACGTAGAAACTTGAGTTATTCAAATTTGAAACATTTAATAAAAATTCACTACTTGCTGCGGCCCGAACTTTTTTTTCTTGCGCATCCCCAATGCATTAAGGCACGAGCCGCTACTGTAGAGACAACGAATTTACTACGCAGATATAAGATATTTATTTGAACTATATCTATATCCACCGTTGAAGATGCCAATATTAGATTAGAATTGCAAACCATAATTGCCACAATTTTCATTAGCAATTTCCATACCAAGCCGAATTAGACGAGGCTGGCAATTTGCCAGTGGTAACAGTTACATTAAATAAGACATGTTATTGTGTACCATCTCTATGCGGGAATTACATTAGATGCATGCAGCCGGATTGTGTTCACTATTCCATCTTGCATTGCAATTCCTACCTCATCCTATCGTTATTATCTGCGTACATAATTTACATATATATTGTCTGGAATAATGCGGGATGACTCTATTCTTTGTGAAAGGCAATGTTTACACGAAATTAAGGTATGGTTGGAATGGCTTCTGGTAAACAGTCAGGTATTTTATCAGGTAGCAGCTCAGGTATTCGAAAGTTTTAAAGTGAGACAGAAAGAAGGAATGTTTTAAAATAAATTATTGTCTATTGATCAAAATTTGAAGTCTGCCAAATTAGAAAAGTGTCATTGTCAAGAAATTTGGAATATCAACGTTTGGATAAAAACTGACTAAATTGCGCTGTTTGCAAGCACAAGTAGAATACTTATTTGTAAGGCGCTTTGTACTATTATTGTCACAATAAACTATAACAACTATTACTATTAATAAAAGTCCGGACGCAGAAAGTGCGTTATGGAAGTGAATTTTCATAAAAAAGCTTTTAATAGCAAATATGTCTCTAATGCAAGCAGGCATCAATCTGATTACCGGTATAACCTATATAGTAGAAACAATGTACCATATTTTAACAAAATTACTTGAAAATGTACAAAAATGTTTATAAACTTAAAATGTTTCTGAGAAAACTGGTCTCCTAGCCAACAAACCTTAGGTTAATGGCAATTTGAGTTATTGAAATTTGAAGGATTTAATGAAAATTCGCTACCAAAATGCACTAACTGCGTCTCGATTTTTTTTTCTTACAAACACGCATCATAATCCAATAAAAAATGCGAAAATGCAATTATATAAGGGTGTTAGAAAAAACCAATTGTAGGGATCGCCAGCGACTTATCGACCAACCTGTTATGGTCAAAATTTCTTTATAAGATGCAGCTTAAGACACTTTATAATTAACGTATACAATTTTTTCTCGTTTCTTGTATACTAAGTATTATATTGAGCTTTACCGTAGAAATGCGTCACCCTGTATATATGCAAACAGATAAAAACTGAAAGTAAACCCAGGTATGAATTCTAGAGGGCCTAGTTTGCGCTCATTTGAAGAAATCTTATTAAAATTTAAAAGTGGCGGCCTCCTCATTAACGAATTTTTGCTATGAAAAATATCTAAAAATTATAGGCGGTTAAACCATAAACGTAACTAAACCTACAGCCAAAGCATCAACTTAACTAAACCAAAAGCCAAAGCATCAGAGAAAGGGTCTATTTGAAATGGATATTCTGTAAATATTTTAGTAAAATGTAGGACAAATACGGTTGAAGCTGAAACTTAAGGGTTCGCAGAACACTCTTCTTGCAACATTTTCTTTTCATAATACGTATTTGTTTCAAGTTATCTGCCTACATCTTGCCAACTTTGACGTTTCAAATCGCGACGTTTTGAAGAAAACTCCCAAATTTTTTTTTAACTTACCATAACTTTTTTGTTTTTAAACTTAGGGACCTAAATTGTTACGTGGTTTACTCTTTATAATACAAACATGCATACCAAATTTGGTTTCTCTTACTTTTACTTTATTATTGCCGGAGATATAATTTTTTCCCGAAAGAAAACACAAAATTTTGCGGGAAAACCTGGGCTGATTTTCCTGGCTGACGAACTTATACAAGCCGCTTGTAAAGGGAAGGTACTCACCAAATTTCATGAAAATCGGCCCATTATTTTTGAATTATCGGTGTGATACCTACAGACATAAATACCAATATATATATATATATATATATATATATATATATATATATATATATATATATATATATATATATATATATATATATATATATATATATATATATATATATATATATATATATATATATATATATATATATATATATATATATATATATATATATATACTTAGGAGGAAGTAGCGGTCGTCACTTGTTACTCGGAATCTCATTTCAGGGCATTCGACCTTTCATGAGCAGATAAAACAATTACGAAAGTTCTATCATCTTTTATATATTTCGTGTCAAATTGACACTGGTTAAAAAATAGTTAGATTATTTTAAAAAAATTCGGGACGCAGCAAGTGCGTTATAGAAGCGAAGAATTGTACACTATTATTATAAGGCATATTAGTAAAGTTAATACTTTAAACTTACACAGACCTTGAAGATAGATTTTAGCGGTCCTGGCACGCGCACATTTGAAGAGTTCTTTCGAAAGTGTTACTCTCTATTATCAAAAAAATCTTGCGTTCTAACTCCTCAGAAAAATACCCAAAACTCAACTCTATATGAAGCTAGAGAACTGAATTTTGCTATCTCTGTAGACAGTCTAAGTCGCTTTAAAATAAACTTCTATTACAAGTTTCATTAAAGTTATACAGAAGATTTCCAGAAGGAAACTAAATTCATATTTAGAAGAGTAAAGTATCTGCGAAATTATTTCCTTATTAATCTCCAGTATGATTTCGTTTTAGTCAACCTAATCAGACCGTTTTTTTCAGTACCAACAATAACAAAATTATAATTTTAGACTCAAAGGTGACAAACTTATATAGGCGTTTTAAACACAAATGAGATCTTGTTCAAAACGTATGAAATCTGTGCACTATTGTTTCTCCAAATGTCAAAATAAAACATTAAAAAAACATACATTCATCGAGCTGGATTCGATCGCGTAACCTGCAGCTCAGGTGGCAAGCGCGAAGCCCCCTGCACCATCTAGACACACGTCAACTGACGTTTTATTTGCGTGATACTTTAGATCGACTTCATGCCCGGGATATTATATTCAAAGTATACGTAACAATTATTAATTATAGAATAAATAGAATTACCATTAAAACACATCCCACGACTCTTTCGGTCTTATATGACGTCTTATGTTAAAGTTTAAGGATAAAAGAAACTATTTTAGAATAATTTTTATAGAGACTTGGCTTGCTTTTGTTTAAACTTCTGCTATGTTATCTGACAGCGTAATATATCTATGCTGCGCTAAAACTGTATTTGGTCCGTTAATAAAGCTACAAATATAGTGTATTTTAATAATTGATTAAATCCCGCAGTTAAATAACAATCCCGTGGCAAATTTTTAATTTCTCGTCGTGTATCATTTTCCGTAATTGCGGCCGTGATTGCACGGATAGTCTGTTTTCTGCCTGGGATATATTTAGTTTGGTTACCGTTGATGTCTTGTTTATACCTGTTGTATGAATCAATCTACGCGTGGAAGTTAACTATTCTGTCAGTTAGACATTGGACTTTAACCACTAAGTCGTTTCAAAGCATGTCTTTTGGTTTTTATTTTTAATTTGGAAAAAACTATAAATATCGTGTACTCTGAGACTTACACAATTATAGAGTTTTCAAAAAGTTTTCCCCGATTTTCCACCGGCAAAACTTGAGCATAAAGGCTGATTAACGACCTCGACCTCGGTTTTCGCCCAAACAAGATTTTTGCCAAGTTTGATTAAAAGCAGTTTAGTATCTTTTGAGTTATCGCTCGGATAATTATATATATATATATATATATATATATATATATATATATATATATATATATATATATATATATATATATATATATATACTTTATTTGTTTGCGGTACGTTTGTGATTTTTTATTGGTTTGCGTGAACTGCAGTTTCGAACCGTCCCGGCTCATCATCAGCACTCTACTGACTGTTATCGCTCCTGTGTGGTCTAAGTCTGAGATTGTACGTGGAGCCTGCGCCGTGAGCTTCTACTTTTACTGTTCTCTGATTGGTTGTGCCTTCGGAATGTGTCGTGTGTATCGGTCTCCTGTCTTGATCACTGTGGTTTAATAATTTGTCTATTTGTATGGCCTTTATTGAGTTTTGTTTGAATGTTTGTACTTGGATCTGTTCTGGCATTAATTGTTTCTTATTGTTTGTTTGTTGAATGTAGTATTGTTCCCATATTTCAATTTTTTATGGTCTTTAACATGTCTCATTAGTTGTAATTGGGTGATGTATGGTTTTTGGTGTTTTGTGTTGTGAATGTGTGTAGTTACGTTTGATTTGTAGCTAGGTATATGAATTTTATCTAATGGTGTTATATGTTCCTTGAATCTCGTTTCTTTTGATTTTTTTGTCATTCCTATATATTTTTTATTGCATGTGTTACATTCTATTTGATATATTCCGTTTAGTTCATGTGGGTTGTGTTCTTGTTTTTAGTGAATTTTCTTAAAAAGAATTCACTAATGAGGAGATCTCGACTTTCGAATTTTGAAACAATTTCTTCAAATGAGCGCTATTTAGGACCCCCGGAACCCAAATCCGAGGTCAGTTTCAGACTTTATATGTTTATATATATATATATATATATATATATATATATATATATATATATATATATATATATATATATATATATTTATGTGTCACACCTATAACTTAAAAAATAATGGACCGATTTTGATAAAATTTGGCACATACCTTCCTTTCGCAAGTCGCTTGGATAAGTTCGTTAGCCAGGAAAATCCGCCGAGGTTTTCCCGGAAAATTTTGTGTTTTCTTTCGAAAAAAATCGAAAAAAATTTATATCTCCAAAATTAACAAAGTAAGGGCAACCAAATTTCACACGAGGGTTTATATCATTAGAGGCAAGTAACCCACCAAAATTTAGCTCAGTAGGTTGAATGACAAAAAAGTTACAGGCATTCAAAGAAAAATAAATTTGGGTTCTCCTCAATACGTCAAAATCGCGATTTTAAACGTAAAAATTGGTGAGTACCTTTCTTTTGCAAGTGGCTTGGATATGTTCGTTATCCAGGAAAATCCGACGAGGGTTTCCCGGAAAATTTTGTGTTTTCTTTCGAAAAAAAATTATATCTCCAAAATTAACAAAGTAAGGGCAACCACATTTTATACGCGGGTTTATATCATTATAAGCAAGTTACCTACCAAAACTTAGCTCTGTAGGTCAAAAGACAAAAAAGTTATAGGCATTTAAACAAAAATAAATTGGGGTTTTTCACAAAACGTCAAAGTTGCGATTTAAACGTCAAAATTGGCAACATTTAGGAAAAGAACTTGAATCTAATACGGGCTATGGTAATAAAATGTCTTAAGAAGAATGTTTTACAAACCCTGAAGTCTTAGTTTCAACCGTCATTGTCCTTCATTTTTAACCGACTTCAAAAAAAGGAGGAGGTTCTCAATTCGCCTGTATGTTTTTTTTTTATGTGTGTTACCTCAGAACTTTTTTCTAGGTGAACCGATTTTGATGATTCTTTTTTTATTTGAAAGCTGGTGCTTCTCTTGTGGTCCCATATAAATGTGATCAGGATCTGACTAGTAGTTTTTGAGTTATCCTTAATAATGCGTATTTAATTGGCTTCGACTACATTGATGATGATTGTCATTCATTCTGTTGAGAAAGAAACAGTGTTTCCGCGGAAACAAAACTTATCCGAGATTTCAGTATTTAATTTAATAACTAGGTATTAATTTATAATAATTTTTATATAAATAAATGATTAAACATGAATTATGACTAAAATGGTTAGAACGCCCGCTGGAATACGACATTAAAACAAACTTCCAACAACTGACTCGTTGGTCTAGAGGTATGATTTCCGCTTAGAGTGCGGGAGCTCCCAGGTTCAAATCCCGGTCAAGCCCAAATACGTTTTATTTGCTTTTTTTTAAACCAATTTCAAACAAGGAGGAGGTTCTCAATTCGCCTGTATGTTTTTTATGTGTTACCTCAGAACTTTTTAGTGAATTTTCTTTAAAAAAATTCACTAATGAGGAGATCTCGACTTTCGAATTTGGAAAAAATTTCTTCAAATGAGCGCTATTTAGGACCCCCGGAACCCAAATCCGAGGTCAGTTTCGGACTTTATATGTCTATATATATATATATATATATATATATATATATATATATATATATATATATATATATATATATATATATATATATATATATATATATATATATATATATATATTTATGTGTCACACCTATAACATAAAAAATAATGGACCGATTTTGATAAAATTTGGCACATACCTTCCTTTCGCAAGTCGCTTGGACAAGTTCGTTAGCCAGGAGAATCCGCCAAGGTTTTCCCGGAAAATTTTGTGTTTTCTTTCAAAAAAAATCGAAAAAAATTTATATCTCCAAAAATAACAAAGTAAGGGCAATCAAATTTCATACGCAGGTTTATATCATTAGAGGCAAGTCACCTACCAAAATTTAGCTCCGTAGATTATATGACAAAAAAGTTACAGGCATTCAAAGAAAAATAAATTTGGGTTCTCCTCAAAACGTCAAAATCGCGATTTTAAACGTCAAAATTGGTGAGTACCTTCCTTTTGCAAGTGGCTTGGATATGTTCGTTATCCAGGAAAATCCGACGAGGTTTTTCCGGAAAATTTTGTGTTTTCTTTCGAAAAAAATTTATATCTACAAAATTAACAAAGTAAGGGCAACCAAATTTTATACACGGGTTTATATCATTATAAGCAAGTTGCCTACCAAAATTTAGCTCTGTAGGTCAAAAGACAAAAAAGTTATAGGCATTTAAACAAAAATAAATTGGGATTTTTCACAAAACGTCAAAGTTGCGATTTAAACGTCAAAATTGGCAACATTTAGGAAAAGAACTTGAATCTAATACGGGCTATGGAAATAAAATGTCTCAAGAAGAATGTTTTACAAACCCTGAAGTCTTAGTTTCAACCGTCATTGTCCTTCATTTTAATAAAATGTTTCCAGAAAATTCATTTCAAATAGACCCTTTCTCTGATACGTGGCAGTAGTCTTAGCTATAGAGTTTATCGTTAATAGTATATAATTTTTGTAGAATTTTCGTAAAAAAAATCAATAAAGCTCAATATATCTGTTATTATACCAGATATGAAAAAAAATTGTATATATTAATTATAGGGTGTCTTAAGCTACATCTTAAAAGATTATTTCTACAATCACAGGATGGCCCATAAGTCGTTGGTGATACAAATTTTCTTTTTTTTTAATCAAACTCGCCTTATGTTATTGCATTTTTGCATTTTCCATCGAAATATAATGCATGTTTGTAAGAACAAAAATTCTGGACGCAGTAAGTGCGTTATGGTAGCGAATTTTGATCAAATGCTTAATATTTGAATAGCTCAATTTGCTATTAACCAATAAGGTTGACCAAAAAACGAGTTTTTTCGGGAACACTTTAAGTTTACTTTTGGAAATTTTTCTACATTTTCAAACAATAAAGTTATTTTGATGAAACATGGCACATTGTTTTTACTATATAGATTATACTGGTAACCAAATTTGATGCCTGCTTTCTTAAAAAAACACTCATTATTGCTATTAAAAAATAGTTTTATGAAAATTCACTACCATAACGCACTTGCTGCGTCCCGAGATTTTTACTTATTTTGTTTATTATTTTGCTGTTGGTTTTGTAGCTCATTTTTAAGTTGTGTGTTGACAATCATCTCGGCGTAACTGACAATGACAATGCGAAATCAACATAATTGGATTTGGTGTTTATTTTTAAGGGGAAAACCTTTTTGTTGGAAGAAAATGGACGGAAAATGACCGAAATATGAAGGATTTAAGAAATTCTTTTCTTTCTGTTTTTTACGTATAACTTTGGAACCATTCGGAGTTTTACGTAGTTAAAAGCGGGTCTCGACTAACCTGAATTTCCTGCATATATTTGCTAATTTAAGCGCATCTCTGTCTGTGATAATAAGGGAGATAGCTGTAGTGGACAATGAAAAAGTTGTAACGCTGTATAGGTTGCACTGCTAGCCAAATTAGATGTCCTTCTTTTAAAAACAAGACATATTTGATACTAAAAACATTTTAACCATAATTCGCTACCATAACGCACTTGCTGCGTCAAGACTTTTGTATGTTGTTCAGACATGTATCGACGTTTTTTTTTGTTTTTTTCCCTCAGGCCTGGTCCACGTCTTTGCCACCCCGATAGAACCGCTGCCTTTGGCTTACTGTGCATGCCCCTTGTGTTTTCTACTCCACTCATTCCAAAATCACTGTGCCTTGAACTAGTCTGCACAGCGATTGGTAGGGTGAAGTTTTATATTGCTATGTCTCCTGTCTAGGCTGACCGTAGATCAGTTGCCTTTTGCGGTCCAGAGCTTTACACTCACACAAGATGTGCTGGGCTGATTCATCCCCCTCGACGCAGAGTCTGCATGACAGGTCCCCCTCGAACCGCCCCATTTTATGCAGGTGTTTTTTGACGGCCATGTGTCCCGTCAAGAGTCCTGTTATGTTTCTGAGGTGTTATCTGCTAAGATTTAGCAGCTCCAAAGCTCTCTTTGAACTGGGTTCCTCAATTACTGACTTCCCAGGTCTGAGCCCTGCACAGTCTGCCCAGTACACCTTTTGTTCGTTTCTGACCCAGGACTTAATGGCTCCCCTGGCAGTGTTGCATGTCACGCCCTGCACCGGTTCTGGTCCCATAAATGGTTCTGCTGACCCTCTCTTCGCGAGACTGTTATCTTCTTCATTGCCTTTGACCCCCGAGTGACCCGGCACCCAGATGATGGTGACCTCATTCTGCCCAGACAGGTCGCTCGTCTCGTCTCGGCATTCACTTACCAGCCTGGAATTCACCTGTGGGCTACTTAGGGCCTTAAGGGCTGCCTGGCTGTCTGTGGCTATGAGGATCCGCTTGTTGGTGTAGCCCCTTCTCTTGTTCTCCCGCACACAGTGCAGCATGGCGTACATTTCGGCCTGAAAGTCCGTTGCATGGGCTCCGTGGGAAATACTATGACTTATCCTCGGTCCTTCTGAATAAACACCTGCCCCCGTCCCACGCTCCCCGCCGGATCCGTCCGTGAACCAGACGAGCGCGTCCCGTGGTAAGCCCGTATCGACGTGGCTCAATTGCAGTTAAACAACACCAGGCAGTGTCATGTCAGTTTTTCCCCAAGGAAATGTCTATTCCTGAAACTATTTTTGTTGTTATATTCAGTAATTTGAAATGTTTGTTCTGAAAATTCGCTACTACAACGCCCTCACTACTTCCAAACTTTTTTCTATTTTCAGATGCTGCTGGTTACTTAACTTCAAACTATTACATTTTAATTATCGAACAATGCTACTATTTGCTGGTAAACGTGCAAAATAAGGCGATGGACGAAACATTGTAACAACTGGGCACAGTTGACAAGAACGGCGCGGACGGCCGTAATTTGGTCATTAGCCATTTGTAGCCCAGTAGGGATTTTGTGAAACCGCACTTTGTAAGTGACGTTAGTGTTTGCATATAAAGGGCGCGAGGTTAATTAAAGTAATCCCCGCATCCGATAATGCCCGACAGAGATAACAATAAAATGCTAAAGTTTCAAGCGAAAGCAAGCAAGAGAACAACGCCCAGTCCTAGTCTGGTTATACAAGGGCACCTTTATAAATTGCTGATTATCAGGGCTCGGATTTCTATGCAAACTTTTTAGGTGAAATATGCGCATATACAGGGTGGCGCATTGAAAACGAAACAGACCGATTTGCGTCCAGAGAATATTTTTTTTAAGAAACGCTGATGAAACACGTCAATTTTAATATTGAGGGCGACATGTTTTGACATAAAACTCAACTTTGTCACATCAACCCATTAAGGGTGGTGATAACAACCCTTATATTTTAAATAGAGAACATGGGTCGAGTGTTACATCATTTGAAAGCTATTTCTTTTCTGAATTCAGCACACTAATTTTTTTGGAAGTTTTATCAACTCGTTTAAAAAGTATTCACAGTTGAAGATGCAAAAACACATTTCACTCATTCCGATAAGAAATGTGCTGATAGTCAATGTTTTGTTGGTTTGTAAACAAAAAGTTGACTATCAGAACATTTCTTATCGAAATGAGAGAAATGAGATTTATTCTTTCTGTCTATCGGTCGCTTTGATACTTGATAGTACTACCGAAAATTAATTTCACAATGGTGTATTCTGTAGAAGAAAGAGTTGAAATAATTACTCTTTTTTTTTAAACGATGACTGTGCGAACCGTACCGCAAATTTGTTAAACGAACGACATCCGAACAGACATGTTAACAGAAAATACATTTTGGAGTTAGTTACAAAGTTTCGACAAAGTGGTTCAGTAGCCAACAAAAAACGGGATCCTGAACGTGAATTTCCGGTTAGAAATGAGACTACTGAGATTAAAGTTTTAGGACAAATTGCTCCAGACCCAACTTTAAGCACGAGAAAATTGGCCACTGTTTCAAACATCAAAAGAAGAACTATATTCAGCGAATATTGAAGCATCATAAATTTCACCCGTATAAAATTCATCTTGTACAACAACTGAATGAAGATGATTTTGATCGGCGGCTGGAGTTTTGTGAAGTTATGACTGCACGAATAGCTGATAACGGGAACTTGCTGTTCAATATCTGTTTTCCAGACGAGTGTACGTTTTTATTCAACTCTACAGTCAATCGTCATAATTGTCCAAGAATTTTTCACGAAGTCTACATTCACACTCCATAGAAATTGAGTGTCTGGACTGGCATTTTTGGAGACCGTTTAATCGGACTAATTTTTCTTGATGGCAATTTGAGTGGCGAAACGTATTTGGAGTTACTAGAAGATATCGTTTACCCTATACTAATTGACATTTTTGAAAATGATGATCGCTATCAAGAAAATCAATTAGTGTTTCAACAAGATGGAGCTCCTCCGCATTTATCACAACGTGTTAGGGAGTTTTTTAACAGAGAGATTCCAGGACAATGGATTGGGCGTAGAGGTGCTATTGAGTGGCCCCCTAGATCACCGGATTTAACTTCTTTAGAGTTATTTCTATGGGGCCATTTAAAGAGTAGAATTTTTGCAACAGAACCGGACTCTCTGGAAGAATTTCGACGACGAATTGTTGAAGAATGCCGTCTAATAACTCCATAAATGCTCCAGAATGGCAGAGCTCGTTTTGAACAAAATTTGTACTTTTATATGGAAGCTGGTGGTCAACAATTTGAACACTTACTTAACTGAATAAACATTTTTGAAGGTTTGGTTTTGTTTTTAGTTTTTTTTAACGAAAAATTGACTAATTAGTGCATTTCTTATTACAATGAATCAATTACGTTCTTGCAACTCCGACTGTGAATAATTTTTAAACGAGTTAATAAAACTTCAAAAAAAAATTAGTGTGCTGAATTCAGAAAAGAAAGAGCTTTCAAATGATGTAACACTCGACCCATGTTCCATATTTAAAATATAAGGGTTGTTATCACCACTCTTCAAGGGTTGATGTTACAAAGTTGAGTTTTATGTCAAACATGTCCCCCTCGATATTAAAATTGGCGTGTTTTAGCGTTTCTTAAAAAAAATTCTCTGGACGCAAATCGATTTGTTTCGTTTTCAATGCGCCACCCTGTATATACAGGAAATTGGAAAAAAATATGCACCAACTTGAACAAAATATGCACAAAAATATCGATATATGCAATCCATAAATAATCATAGTATACCAATAAAACAAGTTTTTAAAGGTCTAAGCTATTAATTTTATTTACAATCAATACCACATAGAACCCTAATTATATTATTAATTAATTATTCATTAATATTATTATTCCAATTATTACTATTAACAGATATTATTAAGTGGCGCTCTAAATTATCTATCTTAAAAGATTGCATTCCATCAGTTAGTAAGTTTTTATACGAAGAAAAACTCCGTGCTACGTCGACTTGGGTAATTAGAGCATATTTTAGGCTTGACGATATGATAGGGTCTACATTGTTTAAATCGTCTGAAAAATCTCCATCCAGAGCATTTGCAATATGCGTTAACATAGTAAAACCCTAATTTTTTGAGAGTAATTTTTTTTTGTAATTTCTTTTTTTGCAACAGGCCCATTTGCTTTATCAATAGTTTCTTTGAAATGTTCTATTAATTTAACTGATTCAGTTAGCGAAACATTTTGCTGCTGAATTTTTTTTATAGTTTCTGTAACTACTTTATAATTACTGTTTATAAAACATAATTGCTGGCTCAATTTGGAGTCCTTTAAAATAATTGTTGCTTGTTTCATTGACGCACCTGCTAAAATGTTCAAAATAAAATAAGGTAGCCTCGATCCAGGTTCCCCATCGGGTGATTACAGGTCTAGGAGATAATGGTACCCCAGGTAGAACTTTTCTATATCTTTAAACTCTTAAAGGAGCTTTGACGAACACTTTTTTCATATTATTAATAAATTCATTGACTCAAGGAAATTGCTGTCTAAATTCTTCTGCTACCCTGTTTAACCCGTGAGCCAAACACGTACAATGAATTAAGTTGGGATAGAATATTTTTAAATGAATTCCAACTTTGACCATATCTGAAGCACCATCGGTAAGCAGTAATAAAACTTTATCAACTGGTACAGCATTTGGTAAAAACACGTTTGACAGGCTCTCTTGAATAAATCTTGTTATAGTAATATTATTTGTTTTTTTCTAATTCTTTGACTGCAATTAAATTAGGTCTAGATGAAAAAATTTCAGTTAAGGTGGCTATCATTAAATTAGCAATATATCTACCACAAACATCTTGAGTTTCATCTACTACAACGTAACAAAAATTATTTTTTATAAGACTTTTTACTTCTGAAAAAGTTTCCAAATAGCAGTTTTCAACCATATTTTTTCTAAAGGTACTGTCATCTGGTATAGACTGTTTACAGTATTTTTCCAAAAATGACTTGAAGGCGGTGTTATTTAGTTTAGTTAGTGGAATGAAGCAGTAGAAGCAACCATTGCTTTGCATAAGCCAAATTTCAAGGTATCCTCTTCTGCTTTCTTTGTTTGGTTTCCCAAACATTCGCGTATTGATGCTTGGGATGTATTATTTGAATTTCGTTTTTCACCATTTCTTTGATGCAGAGGTGTCTTACAGTGTTGGTCTATGGGATATTTCCTTGCGCTTGAAATCTGTTGGAAAAGAAATCATGATTACTACGGGCATCTACATTTTTTTTCAAATGAATAGAAATTTAGTATTGTTTTTATACAATATTCGTGAATTAAATAATAAAAATAAAGGGGTATATTTTTAATTTGTATTTCAGTAATTTTTTTAAGAAGTGCAAGGTATTTTTAATACTTTATTTAATTTTTTATTTCGACTGAATTTTATAATTTTTGATTATAAAAATCGTGTGTCGGAAAATTTAGCAATTAGATACTGATTAATGACGAAGGTTAGAAAAACAAAGAAAATAGATCAGTTGCTTAAAATAAAAAGTAACTTACCACTTTCCCGCATGGTTTACAAAAAACGTTGTCACTATCTACGGAAAGCCCTAAGTGTGGCCGTATCTAGCTTGGAAATTTGGAGCACATTTTTTACAGTATAAAATAATAAAAACAACCCTACACTAACACTATCTAAAGATAAAGTAAATTCACTGTGCGTGCAATTAAGCACAAGCAGCACAAGCAAAGAGAAACAAATTATTTCATTTCTAGACACTACTTACGTGTCAATAAATGAGCCCTAATCCCCTTTAATGTCTTCTTATGAGACTTAAGATACGAAAAATTACCTGGCGGTCAGTCCTTTCAATACATTCTGCAGTTATTATTGGGAATTCCAAACACAGTTTTTATGATAGGCAAACGTAAAACACTAGTTCTTACCAATTTTAGATTTATACAATACCTACAAACTGCATTTTGCTATTTATTTCACGTTGATGTAAAGTACAAAGAAAAGAGCGCCATTACCGAAAATCCCTCCAAGAATTTGTTTTTATACTCTCACCTACTAGCTACTAGTTGCGTTTAGGTCTAGCACGTACCAAGCTAGGAGGCGGTAGATTCTAAGAACCCAGAGGTAGCCTATATGGTCTCCCTAAAATTCATAAAGAGGGTTGCCCCATTTATCCAGTTGTCTCCTTCGTAGGTTGCATTTCCTATAAATTGTCGACATTTCTGTGTTCGCTGATAATGTCCGGGTTGGATTACCAATCACCTTACTCTGTCAAAAATTCTGCAAAGCTTGCGAATAGACTCAGTAACATAACGCTGAGAGATAATTCTTTTTTGGTTTCTTTCGACGTCTCCAATCTCTTTATCACTGTTCCCGTCGGTCAGACACTGTTCTTAAATAATTTACTTGCTTCCTCGTCCTTCCGCAGCGAGTCCCAGAGGGACCTCCATGCCACATTTCTCACAAGTTGGCTTCAATCGGATTCCTGGTCGACAGACTATTCAGAGTCCCACTGTCTGGGACGAATTTTATTAGAGAACGAAACCTCATCAAGCAAGTCGCAGTCAGCAACGAGTATCCAGTTAGTATCGTTGACAGGGTGGTCAGTAAAAAGAGCCGGCAGCTCTTAGTGGAAATGAGCACTAGTTTTCCTCTCGCCCAGCCAGAAGGAGTGTCTTATTTCCCCTTCACTTATTGTGGTCCTGTGTCCGACACCATAGTTAAAGCTCTCAGGAGAGACAATGTGAAGTTTTCGTTCAAATCCATCAACACAGTCAGTAATATGTTCATCTATAACAAGGGCAATATTCCAGATCTTAAGAAGTCAGGTGTTTATCGTTTAACATGTGGTGCCCCCGATTGGAATGCTATTTACATCGGGAGAACAGGAAGATCATTAAGCACCAGGGTGTCAAAACACCTCAGAAGTAGAAATCAGGTCAGTAATGACACGTCAGTTTTTGGTTGTCATTTAAGAGAGAGTGGTCACTGCCTCAATAAGAACACTGACGCTAAGATTTTACGCCCCTCAAGATTTGTAGTTGAACAATTTATCTTAGAAGAGATTGACATTTTCAAACATGTCAAATGCTCCGATAATGAAGTTTTGAACCTGTCCAACACCGACATATCGAACTTTCCGTCACTATACAATCATCTAGTGAACTAGTGCTACCAAAAGTCTATGTATTTTTTATGGCCAGAGTTATGATGCATATGAAGATAGCTGTTCTGTGGCTCCCTTTCCCTTCACTTTTAGTCTCTGACATATCTGCTATTCTGTCGTTTGTTTTTTAGTTCGCCGTCTTCCCGCCGAGTCAGCGCTATCCGCTCTCTTGAGTTTTCGCAAATGGCCGACTTTTACTCTTGTCTGGTGGTTAAATTACCGTTTTATATTGATTGGATTACACCGTGAATCGATTTTCTGGCACATTCGGGTGCGATGTTGTTGGACCTCTGGTACAATAGATAAAAATCCCAACTGTGTATAGTTTTGACCCTAATTTTCAAGAATTAGAAAGTAAGTACTGATGCCGTTTTGCTTTTCTTAACTCATTTTATAAATTTTCAAACTCCTTAAGAGTTCTCATGGGGTTTCTGCTTGACTGTGTAGCCTTCTGTTACGTTTGCTCTATTAGTTCACTCCACAATTTTTCAATTTTCTAATTTAATTTCACATTTGAATTTTACATTTTGTCAATCAGCTTGATTTCCTTTTTATTTTGTTCTGATAATTTTAATCTGCTTTGACTGCATGTTGTTGACTGTAATGTAGCGTTTTTAGCTTGTTTTACTGTAGCGTGTAGATTTTACTGTAAATGTTGGCGTTTACTGTTACTTTTTACCTATTTATTGTTTGACTCTAGATTTTTAACCTTGATGATGTCTCTGGTGTTTACCTTGAGATCATTGTGCTTGAACCGGCAAAATTGCCTACCAGAAAACAATGTTTTGTGACAGACCTTTTTATTGTATTTTAGATTTGCCCCTGAGGATGGCTACTAGGTAGCTGAAACGCGTAGGGTTTTAATAATAAATGTACTGTTTGTATCAGAAGCCTTTCATTGAATATTTGATTATGTCTATCCCAGACCATGTGACGTTTAGGCAGTAGCGGCTCGTGCCTTAATGCATTGGGGGTGCGCAAGAAAAAAAGTTCGGGACGCAGCAAGTGCGTCATGGTAGTAAATTTTTATTAAATGCTTCAAATTTGAATAACTCAAGTTTCTACGAACTTATAAAGTTAAATTTGGGTGTATAGTAGGCTCTTACACAAAGCAACATGTCCACTAAATTTCATCAAAATAACTTTGTAATTTACGGAGAAATAAATTTGATCAAAAAAAATTCAAAATTTGAATAACTCAATTTTCTAAAAATGTAGAAAGTTGAATTTTAGTGTGTAGTACGGTGTTTTACAAGGCAACATACGCACTAAATTTCATTAAAATACCTTCGTAATTTTCGGAGAAAAATATATTTTTTTAAACAAAACTCAAAATTTTCCGGGAAAACTATATCCGATATTCCTGACTAACGAACTCATCCAAGCCATTAATAAAAGAAAGGCACTTGCCGAGTTTCATCGAAATCAGTTGCCAATTTTTTGAGTTATCGGTTGGATACAAAGATACATACATACATATATATATATATATATATATATATATATATATATATATATATATATATATATATATATATATATATATATATATATATAAACATATACAAATTGAAACTGACCCCGTATATGGGTTCTAGGAGTCCTGCTTCACGCTCATTTGAAAAAATGAAAAAAATTTTGCAAAGTCTCTCCATCGATACCTCTTTATTAGTGATTTTTTTTTTTAAAGATTGACTGAAAATGGAGGGCTCGCCTATTTTTCCCCTAAAATGTATTATAAAGAAACCTGCTTACTAAACTTAATAATTATTAACTACTTACCAAGTTTTCTTCTAGTTAGTTATACGTTATAGTAGTTAAAAAGTCCCTTAAAAAGTTAACCTTTCAATTTAAAATATTCACTGAAATAATCACACTATCACAATTATTTTGTCCACTTATTAAGCAACCCGAAGTAGTAACCATCATAATAGTTATAATTGTCTTGTTAGAACATGTAAACAACAACGAAATGATCTAATTAAAAATCAATCCGACGCGAAGACGAAAATTACTACGTAGTAGGTACACACCCTCTGCCGAAAGTCCAGTACAAACTGGAAGTGTGTAATTTTATAGCGCACAACAGATTGCTTATTCGGTGGTTTTCGACGAAGATCATCAAGATTCAGCGATCATTTCGCGCTGAAGTATCGCATTTCGTGAGAGCGCCGAAAAATACACACCGCCGCCCAACTGCTTTATATGGATATGGATGTATATAACGTCTGCAAGGATTAACACTATACTTATTCTGATTCTCTATTAATGGCTGCCGACTCTCTGCGATCCCCGATACACTAATTTTGTTTGCTGAATGCAGGAGGTAAAAAAGTAAATAAAAATTTATTAAAATATGGCATAGCAAAAATATTGTTTTTCTACGGCAGGTGGCAGTGCGCACGCACGGGCGCATTTACTGAGGAGCCGCCCCTGCGTTTAGGAATAAAATTTCTCTAAAATTTTTGAGTATCCTTTTCGGAAGATTTTTAATATTGTTCAAATTGCTTCCTAACTGCCCGTCTAACCCGACAAATGTCCACGTCCTACGAACATTCGGTTACATTCTTTGACCACAAACGTGCTTACATTTCGATTTAGCTTGGAACAATTACATTTGATAATTAAAATATATTAATCATGGGAAATGGTTAACTTGAAATTTATTTATAATAATAATAATAATAATAATAATAATATAATGACTTTATTTATCTTGAGAAATTAACCCCGTAAATAAGCCCATTTACACAGGTTTTGATTACTCTTTACAACTTGTTGTACAAAACAGTCCTGGTATAATGAGCCTCTAGTGTCGCACAAAGGGTAAGGATTAAGTAAGTTTAATGATCAGCTCCTGGATGTCGGGTATATATTATAACCTAACGAATGAATCGGATATCTGATTTTCCTACCGAACTTCCTGCAACTGAATTTCTCATTAGAGAGAGATTAATATAAATTTCGGACTGAAAGATAATGAATTCTAAGATTCTTTAGATGGTTGCTTTTATATATGTGTCTGAACTTTATTAATTACTATTCTGATTTATGGTTTAACGAACTATCCTCACCTTTGCAGTGAAACACCAAAATTAATCTACTATAGAACCGATACAATTTCCAAATGAAAAATTTTACAAATGTAGTAACGGAAAAGTATAGATGTTTATTGACATGTAACTTCAAGTACACTTCGATAACCCAAATCACCACAACACATCTTTTAAAGACCTGACAATCGTTTTACTAACAAAGGTAGCGTCATCAGAGGATGAGAAATTCATAATTTTTCATCCCCTAATGAGGCTAACTTTGTTAATGAAACCATCGTCGGTTCTCTAAAATATGTATTGTGGTGATTCGTGACATATCGTTCGGCCGACAGTTCTTTGGGCCGACAGATCGTAAAGTCGACACTACAATAGAGCGGCGATTCGACCGAGAATACCGCTTTTTTCAGTATTTGTCTGGCCGACTGACTGAAGTCTAATATTGATCTCTACTTCGTATTTAGTTGCAAAACATGACATATAAGTGACATTGAAATAAAAATGCCAATTTATATGCGCGCGGGGCAATAAGCACTCTATATGTGTTTAAAATGGCTTACATAATTTGTGTAAAAAAACATGTTGAGTTATTAGATACAAATAAACATACTTATGGGTAATTTATTGTTATATATGTAAATATGTATAAAACTCAATCCTGACTCACCTTAATGAAAAGGTCATTTTATAATTTAAAACAAATCGATTGATATAAGATTTATTCCATATTTTAATTACAAAAATGTGATTTAAAGTGAAGCCACATATTATTAAGCATTTATTTTCAAGAAAGTTATCTTTCATGGCATCTATTTTTTCACATTTTATAATGCAGAGTTGCACAATTGTTTAAAAATGTATGGTTGAGGGCAGAAGATGAAGTACATCTTTTTTTTTATAAAGGTATATAGGCAATGACGAAAAAATCATTGAAGATTGAGTATGTGGTCATGTCATTAAAGTTATTTGTGTAAAAAAAATTGTTGAGTTAGATATAAATAAATATACTTATGAATAAATCGTTGTTTTTGAAGAAGATATAAATAGTTGTAAGCCTGAATTACAATGTCCACACTCAAAGAAACTATTCTTCTTTGACCTCTTCGTCTCTTTTTCTCATTTCCTATTTGGCTTCTTTATCTCTTTATGCGAAACACCCTGTAAATCTTTTTTTTTAAACGCAATGTTCCCATGAGTATATGTATGAATATTTTGAGAAGATTCATTGAATGTTGGTGGAACATTTTCAGAAG
This sequence comes from Tillus elongatus, assembly GCA_964006375.1. Lineage (NCBI taxonomy): Eukaryota > Metazoa > Arthropoda > Insecta > Coleoptera > Cleridae > Tillus > Tillus elongatus. The sequence continues at coordinate 167,443,165 of OZ023266.1, forward strand.
ATACTGGGAGCTCATAAGAATATTATAAATAACATTCTAAGAACCTTATTAGGATGACAGAATCTGTCCCATTCTCATGTTCATAGAATGTTCTATGAATATATATTGTATCTTGTGAAAATGTCCTGGGGATGTTTGAATATTCTTTCAAAACATTCCTGATATATTCACAGAATGTGTCTGTGCCGTCTGGGTAGTAGCAGTAGTAACGGCAGTAGCTATTATTACGTTTGCTATTTAATGTGAATTTCAGTTGCAACAAGAAAAGCACTTTCTTAAACGTAAACAGAATTGTTTAAGCGAAACGCAAACGTTGAACTATTTTATTTTTAGTGTATTCACAGCTTGCAGAGTGGCTTTATTAAAATATTTACTAGCTAAATGACCTTTGCTGCAAAAGGTCTTTAAAATTCACAGTCTGCATCATGTATACTAATTCTCTTTTATGGGCCACACAGCAGTGCTGCAATATTTGCATCCGTTGGATTCGAAAGAGTGACATATGGCACGTTTCATTTCTCCACTTCCGACAACAGTACACTCTGCAGTGCCACCAATTGGCGCAGAAATACTATATTCGGGGAAATTACAGCATAACGTACTGATGCGGAAGAATATCCGTTACTGGAAGCTCTAATAACATACATTTTAATTTCCTCCAGTGGTTATTTTCTTTTGTTATGACTGATATGTGTGATGGACATACTGGAATTTGGACTGTGTATAGCTAATGTCCAGAAAAACAATCGCAGAATTGTCGGAGTACAAAAACAGAATAAGTTTGATAGAAATAAAACCAGGGGAACCAGAATATTCTCTATAAATATTTGTATATTCACCATCACAGTCAACATGCGATGTCGTCTGTCCGCCCCAAGCCATGAAACAATATGACGTTATATTCACGTAATTTTTCGAAATTTTATGTAGACCGGAAGTCAGTTAAATAAATAGATAATAATAAAAAAAGTTCGGGATGCAGCAAGTGCGTTATAGTAGTGAATTTTCATAAGAATTGTACACTATTAGTAAGGTATATAATTAAAACTAATTCTTTAAATTTAAATGGATCTTGGAGATTGGCTTAGAGGTCCCAGTAAGCGATTATTTGAAGAAATTTCTGTTTTCTATGGAGCTAGAAAATTAAAATTTGGTACATATATGTAAATACTGCAAGTCGTTTAAAAAAAAGTGTTACAAATTTCATTAAAGTTACAAAAGTTTTCCAGAAAAAAGTAATTATTCACAAGGGAAATGTACCTTTTTTTTATTTCAACAACACACCACGAGGGCCTACAGCCTAAATACTATCGTACCGTGGGTGTCGACAAGGAGGAAAGAGACAACTTGTTAATTCTGGACTTGAAGGTTTGGAGGTTCGGAGGAGAAGGAAAAACATGTGCCGGCAAGGAATTCCACAACTTGGAAGTCCCCGTGACAGAAGAGCGGGCATAACAGAATGTTCTATGTCTGGTGACCTCGACAGTAAAAGGGTGCATTCACTCTGTGCCCCTGGTAGATCTGTTGGGGGCAGCAGGTGGAGGAACTATGAAAGAAAGCTCCTCTCAGCACTGCCCGTGCAGATATCTATAAAAGAGAGAGAGAGAGAGGTCACCAACGGCACGTCGGTGAGCAAGGGATGGCAGACTTTTGGTGAGGGTAGGGTCACCAATGAGACGTATAGCTCTCTTCTGAATGGAGTCCAGGATAGCGAGTGTTGAAGCGGCAGCAGCACCCCAGATGTGGGAGCAGTATTCGAGGTTTGGCCGTATCTGTGAAGTATATAAGGTATAGAGATTAGCTGGTGAAAAGTATTTGCGAGCCCGGAAGAGGAAACATAATTTCTTAGCAGCCGCTTCTGCAATTGATGTGACATGTTGATGCCAATTGAGATTTCGATCCACAGAAATGCCAGCAAGTGAAAAGCACTCATTACTTTGAATAACTTGGTTGTTCATTGTGATGGTTCTAGGGCTGGTGTATCTTTTATGAGAAAGAAAGCAAGACTGAGATTTGGTGGGGTTGAATTGTACAAGATTTCTACTTCCTCAGTCTAATATTTTTTGGAGATCCACGGAGACAGAACCCTCCATGTGTCTGCGATCCTCATCTAGTTGGGCCAAAGAGACTTAGAATATTGTATATTTTAGTGGAGGGTGATGTCGTCCGCGTAACTGTGAACTGGGTTAGATGTGCTAGGGAGGAGGTCATTGATGTGGAGAAGAAACAAAGTAGGGGCTAAAGCTGAACCTTGAGGAACTCCTGCATTAATTGGATATAGTTTAGAGGAATGACCATCCACAACAACTGCTCGAGTACAAGCCATCCCCAAGAAAGGATCCAAAGCGCTTCCTAGCAACTACAGGCCTATTTCTCTCCTTTCAGTCATCTCTAAAGTGATGGAAAAGTATATAAACACCGAACTACTAAAATTCCTTGAAAAACACAGTCTAATCCACGACAGGCAGTATGGATTCCGTCAGCGCAGATCGACTGCCGACCTCCTTTCCTTTGTCACCCATTCTTGGAACAAGTCTATGGAACAACACGGTGAATCCCAGATTGTTGCTCTAGACATATCCAAAGCATTCGACCAGGTCTGGCACGCAGCGCTGCTTAATAAACTTCCGGCCTATGGCCTACCACCAAAACTTTGTACCTGGACAGCAAATTTCCTCTCCAACAGGAGCATATCTGTTGTTGTGGATGGCCATTCCTCTAAACTGTATCCAATTAATGCAGGAGTTCCTCAAGGTTCAGCTTTAGCCCCTACTTTGTTTCTTCTCCACATCAATGACCTCCTCTCCAGCACATCCAACCCAGTTCACAGTTACGCGGACGACAGCACCCTCCACTCAAATATACAATATTCTAAGCCTGTCTCTTTAGCCCAATTAGATGAGGATCGCAGACTCATGGAGGGTTCTGTCTCCGTAGACCTCCAAAAAATATTAGACTGGGGAAGTAGAAATCTTGTACAATTCAACCCCACCAAAACTAAGTCTTGCTTTCTTTCTCACAAGAGATACAGCAGCCCTAGACCCATCACAATGAACAACCAAGTTATTCAAAGTAATGAGTCCTTTTCTCTTGTTGGCATTTCTGTGGATCGAAATCTTAATTGGCACCAACATGTTACATCAATTGCAGAAGCGGCTGCTAAGAAATTGGGTTTCCTCTTCCGGGCTCGCAAATACCTTTCACCAACTAATCTCTATACCTTATACACTTCACAAATAAGGCCAAACCTCGAATACTGCTCCCACATCTGGGGTGCAGCTGCCGCTTCTACACTCGCTATCCTGGACTCCATTCAAAAGAGAGCTATACGTCTCATTGGTGACCCTACCCTCACCCAAAGGCCTCCATCCCTTGCCCACCGACGTGCCGTTGGTGACCTCTCTCTCTTTTATAGATATCTGCACGGGCACTGCTCAGAGGAGCTTTCCTCCATAATTCCCCCACCTGCTGCCCCCTGCAGATCTACCAGGGGAACAGAGCGAATGCACCCTTTTAATGTCCAGGTCACCAGACATAGAACATCTTGTTATGCCCGCTCTTTTGTCCCGAGGACTTCCAAGTTGTGGAATTCCTTGCCGGCACGTTTTTCCTTCTCCTCCGAACCTCCAAACCTTCAAGTCCAGAATTAACAAGCTGCCTCTTTCCTCCTTGTCAACACCCACGGTACGATAGTATTTAGGCTGTAAGCCCTCGTGGTGTGTTGTTGACATTAAAAAAAAAAAAAACAACAGAAATGCTCCGGTTAGAGAGGAAGTTTGCTGTCCAGGTACATAATTTTGGTGGTAGGCCATAGGCCGGTAGTTTATTAAGCAGCACTGCATGCCAGACCTGGTCGAAGACTTTGGATATGTCTAGAGCGACAATCTGGGATTTACCGTATAGTTCCATAGACTTGTTCCAAGAATGGGTGACAAAGGAGAGGAGGTCGGCAGTTGATCTGCGCTGACGGAATCCATACTGTATGTCGTGGATTAGACTGTTTTTCAAGAAATTTTAGTAAATCGGTGTTTATATACTTTTCCATTACTTTAGAGACGACTGAAAGGAGAGAAATAGGCCTGTAGTTGCTAGGAAGCGCTTTGGATCCTTTCTTGGGGAAGCGTTGTACTCGAGCAGTTTTCCAGTTACTAGGGAATATGCCTCTATTGTAAGATGTCTGAAACAGACGAGTCAGGACAGGAGCAAGTTCTGGTGCGCATTTTTTGAGAACAATTAAGAGAAGAGAGCATCTTTCGTACCTTTTTTAGTTTTGAAAATGATGTCCGTCATTTTATGCGCGACATTGGGGACTGTTGGTGGTTGAACATGTGGAGGTGGGTTGAGAGTAGAATTTCCAGCGAACAACGAGGCAAAAAGTTCAGCCTTGCCCAGGGCGGTAGAAACAATTTCATCCCCTGAGACAAGAGGTGGGAACGTGCTCTTGCAGAAATTGTTCCCAATAGATTTAGCAAGAGCCTGGCCTTGTCACAGGATTTAGAGAACCAGGGCTTTTGAGTGGCTGATGAGGTTTTCTGTGTACGTGGAATAAATAATTCCATGCCATCTTGGATGATTTCGATGACGTTTTATGAAAGAAGCAAACAGACGCCCATAGAAATGAGGAAAAGTAATCCGACATTTCGTCCCAGTTCACGAAGTTGTAGTGCCAAACGATACATGGGTGTGATGACTGTGTGACATCGCGTTGCATTGCGCAGGAAGCAGTGACCATGCCGTGGTCTGAGCGACCAAGGGGGGCGGTGACTAATGTCTTATAGCATTCAGGTTTTGTAGTAAGATGGAGATCCAAGGGATTTGAGCTGTGTGTTGGGATACGAGGAAAGTAAGTAGGTTGCTGAACCATATTGGCTAAATAATTGCTGACTGCGAGGCCTCCGCTGCTCTCCCTTGTGGATCGGTTTTTGAAGATCTTAGCCATTCCTTATTATGGACATTGAAGTCGCCCAGAATAGTGACCTCGGAGGAAGGATATACAGAAATCAGTGGTCGGTTTTTTCAGCAAGGTACTCGAAGAGCTGAACAAAGTTGTTGTCAGATGGTGACCGGTAAATGCAACGGATGAATTTAGTTGCAGCGCTGAGAGCGAGAATTTCATCCAAATTATGTCTTTTCTTCCAGGTTCTAAATTGGGGAGTCTGGTGCAGGGTAGATTGCTACGGACATATGCGCACACGCCTCCATGCAATCTAAAGGAAGTAAGGAGCTGATACCCCGGGAAATTAAGGTGATTAGTGGCTGTTTTGGCACTGATTTGGGTTTCGGTGAGGAAGGGGAGTTGGGGCCTATTAGCCTGGAAGAAATGGTGGACGGAGTTCAGGTTAGAATTTAAGCCACATATATTCGAGATGTTAAATTTTATGCCGGCGCCCCCTGCACACCCCTCTCCCGGAGATCTGAATGATGGTGTATTTAATCTTCGGAATCTTTTGTACAAGGAAGAGCCATCATCATTTTTGTTTATAAGGGAAACCGACTCATACACATGAACCGGGAACGTCCGTTGAGACTTCACTGGCCCCTTGATGCAAGGGGTGGTACCTCCTCGGCCGTGAAAAAAATCCTCTACTATCACGTAAAGGAACCACTACCATCTTCGTACATCTCATCTTGTCGTACATCTCACTGTGTTCTACAAGGCTGGCTACCTTTAGCCGAACTTGCTGTTGGGTGTATTCTGGCAGTAATTTGGTATAGCGCACTGACGAGTTCTAATGAGAGCGAAACCGATATGCGTTTCCAATTATGGTCGGAATGCACCTTGCCTTATATAAAAGGAAATATTACTTATCAAATGTAGTCCAATACATAAGCAAATTGGATCGCCGACCGCAATGAAGGAGCTCGTAAAACGCACTGATTTTTGGAGTATAAAAAATCTACCTTATTTTTTACCAGAATTCTCTATTTATCTTGAGGATTAATAAAACAGAGAACACAACAATATATGTCAATGTCCGCGCTTCAGAACGTCGGGGGTTAAAAGATATAGATAGAGGCATTAGCTAGTGTACAAAGGGCTACTTGTGGGTGGTAAATATATAGTGGAAGTGAGGCTATGCGGAGAGGAGAGCAGCTGTTATCACTGCTCGTTGTTTGTGCTCAACTGAGGGTGAACCGTGAACAATGCGCTTGAATCGATCGCCTCGCTAACCCGGCTGTGGCCTAATGACATAATTTCTCCATCGATGTTACCAAAATGCAGAGGCAGGCTTTTTCCACAAAAATAGGGAATCTAAACAATGTTCATTCCACATTTACATATTTTTTGTATGTTTATATGGCACATTTTGCCGACAAAAATAAATGAAAACTATCTTATTTATTTAACTTTTTATAAGTTAATATACCGCATAGGGTATTCATCAATTTTTTAGGACTTAAAGCCACCGAGGTCCCACTTTTAAAAGTAATTCCCAACCCTAATTAACCCAAGGAACACCAGTCAATTATCATTACTGAAAATTTGGAATTTAATGTCAATATTGTTGAATTTTAAACAAAGATTTTTGCAAATGGCTTTTTTTCAATGTTTTCTATCAAGTCAGCTAGTTGTGTGTGTTGTATGTGTGCCTGTGTGTGAAAGGAATTGGCTTCGGACATTACGTCCATTATCCACAAAACTCTGCAGTGAATTTGTACCATTGTTATATCTATACATTGTTATAAAAAGCGATTATCCTTTAAATATATTTATAATTTACTGCATGGATATCAATACTTACAGCAATAGGGATGATTAAAGTTATAGACCTACCTTTATGTATTAGCTCTTACAGAGTATGACTATTTCTAAATGGCTATAGCATAAGCAATATTTAGCTCCTAACATATCAATTTTGTCAAAATATAAATGTTTATGTTCTTACTTATTATTAAGGATAGAAACAAAGGATACTCGCTTCTCGCTCAGGTGTCCTTCAGGGCATTTTTTTAACAAACAACACTGGACAGCTAATGTCATAGGATGAAAAACAATAGGTGAGACAGTAGGAAAACTAAGTTTATATTAATATTATTCTTAATTAAGGCTAATAATAAAATACATATATATATATATATATATATATATATATATATATATATATATATATATATATATATATATACAACGAACCTAAATTTTGATTTTTGCATGCCGAATGAATTTTATATGTATATTATAGATTTTCAGGCTTTTTGTACAAATAAGTGTTGCTAAGTTCACAGGAAACTCTACTCCTGATCTTTGAGTTCCTTCCAAAGTTGTTTACGTATCGGATTATACAAACTGCACTGAAACATGAGATGTTCTTAAGTTCCTAGGTGCGTATTTTATGTAGGTGTTATGGAAGGCAGCCGTGATTCAGCTTCATTCTGGTAATTATAGTAGTATAATACCTTGGTGTAATAAATTCGTCAATATGTGGAATTTTTTTAGGCAACATTGGATGAATAAGTGTAAATCGATTAGTTGTTTTGTTAACAATTTCATGCCAAACACTTTCCCACGTTTCCCTTATTTCAAATGTAATTTTTTGATTTACATCAGCAGCAGTGATCCAGTTTATTATTTTGTTTGGACTTTCTATAGATTCTTTAGCTAGTTTGTCAGCTATTTCGTTGCCTGCTAGTCCAGTGTGCCCTTTTATCATCATAAATATGACTCTATTACCACCATCCTCTATCGTGTGATACAGACTGATAATGTCACATATTACTGGATTTTTGCCATGTTTGGTGTAATCTTTAAGTGAAAGCAGAACTAATTTGGAATCGGATAATCAGCTAGTTAAAGACAATAATGTTCCAATTAATAAAAAGAAGGTTAATTAAAACGGATACTCACTATTTTATTTTAGGGGATCATTTTTTGTTGTTTGTTTGTGTTTGTGTTTGCTAACAGTAGTTATTAGTTAGATATCTAGATAAAATTACAAAATTGCTGGGATTAGGAGAGCATATTAAAGGGATTTGTCTTAAAAATACACAGGAGTAAAACACAATGAAAATTCTTTTCATTAAATTACCCAACACATAAACAGTGAAATAAATATTTTGTCAAATTAAAAATAAATTATTTATTAAGCACTGAATTTCAGAATGTGTCAAACGTTTAAAAATTCTTAAAAGAACCATAGGTATATATAGTTTTTCTGGCCAGATAGGTTTATTTATTTATAATAATTGCATGTCCTGTTACAAAATAAATTAAATTAAATCAAAGCCTAAAGTTCCTTGCTCTTATTAGTGAATTTTCTTTTCAAAAATCACTTATGAGGATATCTCGACTTTTGAATTTTGAAAAAATGTCTTCAAATGGGCGAGAACTAGGCCCCTTGGACACATATTCGACGTCAGTTTCTGTTTATATAAATATATATATATATATATATATATATATATATATATATATATATATATATATATATATATATATATATATATATATATGTGTGTGTATATGTATATGTATCACACCGATAACTCAAAAAATAATGCAGACTTTTGATGGTTGTTGTGGTGTATGGGCCTCGTACTCGTTCCACTTCCTTGTTCTTTAATTCATATGTTATAACCGCCCTTCAACAAAAACTACTGAGAGACGTGATATATGGTGATTGGCCTCAAGTGGATTTGAATCTGCTTGATAGTGAGGTCACTTTTGCCTTTTAGCCCTACCCTAAAAGCATCTATTTATCAGATTATTATTATTATTAAGACTAGAAATTTTGATGTGTATAATTGCCATAATAGGCATTATTGGGCAAATGAAAATATCCATCTAAAGGAAGAAAGACGATTGCAAGACAGATTTGGTGTTAGTGTTTGGTGCGGCTTATTAGGTAAAAAACTGTTATTTTTATTTGTAGATTAGACAGTTAATTTAAAAAAAAATTCAGGTAAGTTCATTATTGGTCCGTTCTTTTTTTTTAATAATTTAACTGGGGAAAGGTATCTTAATCTATTGAGAAATGATATCTTACCAACAATTAGAAGAGTTCATGATAAATTAGACGAGATTTGGTACCAACAAGACGGTTGTCCAGCTCACAATGCTAGGATCGTCAAAGAATTTTTGTACGAAAATTTTTATAATCGTGTCATTTGTAACAATGGGCCGGTTCATTGGTGTGCTCGAAGTCCTGATATAACGCCCATAGATTTTTATTTTTGGAATACTTGGAAGAATGATGTGTAGAAATTCAATCCACCACAAAATATCACTGAATTACGAAACATAATCACGGAAGCTATAAATCATATTAACCAAAAAACCCTCACCAGAGTTTGCAGGTATGTTTCAAAAAGGTGTATAAAGTGCATTGAACAAAACGGTGACCATATTGAACAATTTTCTATTTAGTGTATTTTTAAGTTTCTATTTTATTATTTGTTAAGTTCCGTTTCTAATTGTATTGTTTTGTGGAGTTTAAGTTTCTATTTGTTATTGCCGCTTTTCGTTAATAAACTGTTTCACATAATATTACCTAATGAAGTATTGTAAATTAAATCACAATATTTTTTTATCGTTAATCATTACGAAAAATTATGTTAAAAGTAGAAGTCTATTGTTAGACCCCATGGCCTGCTGCTTTTTGAATACTTTTTTTTTGTCATTTGTTTTCTGGTATTGCATTTCATAGCCTACTATCCTCAAAACGGTTTTTCCCAAAATTGTCAGTGCAATTACAAGATTTCTCAAGCATGTTGTACATAATTGGAAAGCTCTTTTTACAGGCTATCACATGAGCAAAAAATTCAATATGGCTGCCATAATAACAAACATTGATACATATACAATAACAAATGACAATCCAGAGTTGAGTATAGCATAAAAAGATTACTCTGTAAAAAGTGTCCTTATAATGTGCAAGTCTTAGACATGTCAGATCAACGCCTACTTAGATATTGAAGAAAAAGAAATCAACAAATTTTGGTTCCCTGATGAGTAGATCCCAACTTTTGAATTTTGAACAAATTCCTTCAAATGAGCACTAATTAAGCCTCTTAAAACACATATCCGGGGTCAGTTTCAATTTTTATATTTTATATGTATATATGTATATATATATATATATATATATATATATATATATATATATATATATATATATATACATATATTTATATATGTATATGTATCAAACCGATAACTCAAAAAACAATGGGCCGATTTTGATCAAATTTGGTAAGTACCTTCGCTTTGCCAGTGGCTTGGACAAGTTCGTTGGTCAAGAAAATCTGCTGAGTTCAAATAGATTAAACAATGATTTGTTTTAATTTGACAGACGGATTCCCCCGGTTAGTATCAGTTCTGAGCTGACCTTAAATGTATGGAATTTCGACCACGAAATCATAATGCATGTTTGTAAGAAAATAAATTCGGGACTCAGCAAGTGCGTTATGGTATCGAATTTTTATTGAATGCCTTTAATTTGTATAGCTAAATTTTCTATTAACCAATAAGGTTCGTTGGCCAGAAAACTAGTTTTTTCGGGAACATTTTAAGTCTATTTTCGAAAAATTGTTGTACATTTTGAAACAGTAAAGTTATTTTCATGAAATATGGTACATTTTTTCTACTAAATATGTTATACTGGTAATCAAATTTGATGCCTGCTTTCTTTAAAAAAACAAACACATAATTGCTATTTAAAATCTATTTATGAAAATTCACTATCATAGCGCACTTGCTGCGTCTCGAACTTTTTCAAAATAACTCGAAAACGAATAGAGGAAGGGCAAAATACAAGTCATATTTGGAACGAGCATGAAACTCTACAAAACATTGCTAATTTAACCGTCTCCCTATCTCTAATAATAACGGAGATAGCAATACATTCCCATCCAGTTTGGGACACACTATATATATATATATATATATATATATATATATATATATATATATATATATATATATATATATGTAAATTGAAACTGGGTTTTAGGGGTCCTAGTTTGCTTTCATTTAAAGAATTTTTTCGAAATTCAAAGGGCTCCTTTTAGTGAATTTTTTTAAAAGAAAATTCGCTAAAAAGTGAGGTTAGTAATTTTTTCAATATTTCGATGTTAATTTTTCCAAAAACGAATTCTTGTGAAGAGTTCTAAAACTTTCGTTTGTTAACTTCACTAATTATAAGGAACAGACCGTGTAGATGTTAAGTGGAATGGTTATACCAAGTTAGGACAGCAACGACCAGTCGGATTATCAGCTTACATTAGTAGTAATAATAACAATTATAATAATAAAAATGATAAATTAACAAAACCTCATGATTACATAAACTGTCACCTCCTGAGCCACCACTGATGAAACGCCAGCACATCTCGGATCATATCCAGTGATTTATTAGCTGTTGGTAGAAGATCGGTCCTTTCATTACAGGTCCGGCTATAAGATGACACCCTGCTCGATGAATTTGTTACTACAGATTATTAATTACGAACTTTTATCGCAGACATTGCTGAATGGAAAGTTATGTGGCTCTAATAGATAACTTCGCTGTCGCACCACATCAGCTTTTTCTTTTGGCAGTATCACTTGTGAAGGGTCATGGAGACCTTGACTTTTTAAGCGGCCGCACGATCAGAAAATCGATATGTAATTTTGCAAGAGGAAAACTTGAAGCCAGGAGCGCTCCACCGAAAATATTGTTACATATCTTACTTATGTATGTAAGAAATATATTTGTGGCGAATTTTCGTCTAATAAAAGTTAGCTAGCGAGCGAAGAAATGAGTAAAATATCAGGAAATATTACTCCGATGGAAACTGCTTTTATACATATACAATAAGTATGAAGATGTAAGCCTATATATACAGTGTGTCCCAAACTGGATGGGAATGTATTGCTATCTCTGTTTTTATAAGAGATAGGGAGACGGTTAAACTAACAATGTTTTGTAGAATTTCATGCTCCTTCCAAATATGACTTGTATTTTGCCCTGCCTCTTTTCGTTTTCGAGTTATTTTGAAAAAAACCAAATTTTCCAATTATTTTTAATATCTAAGTAGGCGTTGATCTGACATGTCTAAGACTTGCAAATTATCAGGACACTTTTGACAGTGTAATTTTTTTGTGCTATTCTGAACTTTGAATTGTCATTTGTTTTTGAGCTGCAGGTATCAACGTTTGTTTTTATTATGGCAGCCATATTGTATTTTTTGCTCATGTGATAGCCTCTGAATAGAGATTTCCAATGGTGTACAACATGCTTGAGAAATCTTGTAACTGCACTGACAGTTTTGAGAAAAACCAATTTGAGGATAGTAGGCTATGAAATCCAATACCAGAAAACAGATGACAAAAAAAAGTGTTCAAAAAGCAGTAGGCCATGGAGTTTAACAATAGACTTCTACTTTTAACCTACTTTTCCGTAATGATTCACGATAAAAAAATAGAAGCTTGAGCACACCAATGAATCGACCCATTATTACAAATGATATTTTACATTACAACATTATCCTACAAAATTGTTATAATTTAGTTAAATAGGTATATCTAGTAAAGAACTAAATTTACTAACAGAACTCAATAAAAAGCAGATTAATGATTTACCAAGACGCCTTTGAAAATTGTTTGATTTTTAAACGCAAGTCAACTGAAAAACAACAGAAGAAATGTTGCTATGGATATAGCACTATCGCGACAATTAAGAATACTGTTATCCTTAATTATCTGAACAATTTGAGGTGTATTTAACACGTTGCTTAAAATTTTGTACTAAATAGTTTGTTTCCTGTTTATTTTAAATATTATTCAACAATATGTTCAGTAATGAAGAATATTTTGACATGTTGGAATGTTATGTTCGCTCTAACCGAAATACTGAGGCAGCTGCAAATTCATATCAAAACAACTACCCAGAAAGACGACAACCAAACATCAAAATATTTCGCAGAATAATGACCAATCAAGTGAACGACAGTAGCTTCCACGCAAAGAAACTACCAATGCCTAGAAATGAAGAAAGAAACAATGCCGTCTTACAGGTTTAAAACGAAAACCCTCCGCAATCTATTCGGTTTTATGGTGAACAAATTGACGTTCCAAAAAGTACGGCACACCGTGTATTAAAACAAAGTCATCACCATACAAACCAACAATCATACAAGGCTTAAATGTTGACGATTACCCTAAGCGACTTCAATTCTGCAGATAGTATTAAGGACAATGTCAGCAAGATGAAATTTTTCATTTGAAAATAATATGGACTGATGAATCCAGATTTACAAATTGTGGTGTGTATAATCGCCATAATAGCCATTATTGGGCAAATGAAAATCCCCCATCTAAAGGAAGAAAGACGATAGCAAGACAGATTTAGTATTAATGTTTGGTGCGGCTTTTTATGTAAAAAAACTGTTATTTTTATTTGTAGATTAGACACTTAATTAAAAAAAAAATTCAGGTAACTTCGTTGTTGGTCCGTTCTTTTTTGAAACTAACTTAACTGGGGAAGGTATCTTAATCTATTGAAAAATGATATCTTACCAACAATTAGAAAAACTCATGATAATTTAGACGTGATTTGGTACCAACAAGATGGTTGTCCAGCTCACAATGCTCACAGGATCGTCAAAGAATTTTTGTACCAAAATTTTACTAATCGTGTTATTTGTAACAATGGGCCGGTTCATTGTTGTGCTCGAGGTCCTGATATAACACCCATGGATTTTTATTTTTGGGGTACTCTGAAGAATTATGTGTCTAAATTCGATCCACCACAAAATATCAATGAATTACGAAACAGAATCACGGAAGCTATAAATCATATTAACCAAAACACCCTCACCAGAGTTTGCAGGCATGTTTCAAAAAGGTGTATAAAGTGCATTGAACAAAACGTTGGGCATATTAAACAATTTTCTATTTAGTGTATTTTTAAGTTTCTATTTTATTATTTGTTGAGTTCCGTTTCTAATTGTGTTTTTAAGTTTCTATTTGTTATTGCCGCGTTTCGTTATTAAACTGTTTCACATAATATTACCCAGCATTATTACCTAATTAAGTATTGTAAATTAAATCACAATATTTTTTCATCGAGAATCATTACAGAAAATTATGTTAAAAGTAGAAGTCTATTGTTATACTCCATGGCCTACTGCTTTTTGAACACTTTTCCTTGTCATTTGGTTTCTGGTATTGGATTTCATAGACTACTATCCTCAAAACGTTTTTTCTCAAAATTGTCAGTGCAATTACAAGATTTCTCAAGCATGTTATACATTATTGGAAAGCTCTTTTGACAGGCTATCACATGAGCAAAAAATCCAATATGGCTGCCATAATAAAAACAAAGGTTGATACCTGTAGTTCAAAAGCAACTACTACTACTACTACCACTACTACTACTACTATTCCTACTACAATGCCACAATCTAGATTGATGTTAATGTTACAGTTTGTACTGAAAAAAGTGAAAGGAGAACCCTGGGATCACACCCAGTACCCTTCGGTTCAGAGGCACACGTTCTTACCATGCTCTTACAATTTCCAATCAAAGCCACTTTCAATTGAGTGTATGAATAAATTTTTTTTGGACAATTTGTGTCCCCTAGAGAACAAGGCAGCTGGTTGGTTGTACCTGGATAACATGGAGACTTCTTAAAAAAAGATTGGTGACATTTATTTAGTTAAAAAGTATCTTTTTCTCGAGTGTTGCATTTATTAACATCCGAGTTGATTGCAAATGTTATCCTGCTTTTATGAATATAAGCCAATAAATGGAACAAGTAATTAAGGCGTTTATATTGTATTTAAATTACCCTTAGATGCAATAAAAAATAAATAATTATTTGCACTTTTTACATAATATGTTTTATTTTATATAATTATAACACAAAAAACTTTATTCATTGTTTTTATATCTATTATTTGTCTGTATAATATTTTTTTTAGTTACGTATGACACAAACTTTATTACCAATTCAAACTTTTACAACTGGATTACTGTAATAATAACAAAGTAACAAGATTAATAACTATTATGTGACAATCTAGAAAATGAGAATTTTTATGTATTTGATCTGCTATAAATGCATACGGATAACTGCCTGTAACATCAGTTCCTGCTGCCAAGATGAAGTGTGCTGTTATCTTGACTTTCCTTTGCCTTTACGTTGTCATCCTGAAAGCGGATCGCCCGAACTACACTACAAAATATGACAATATTAATGTGGATGATATTTTGAAAAGTGACAGACTCACCAATAATTACGCAAACTGTTTTTTGGGCAAAGGAACCTGTACGCCAGATGGTCAAGGAGTCAAAGGTAATATTAATTGATATTAGGCATTTGTAACTTATAATATCATTTTCTGTGGGCTACGGGTAATGACAATTTTTCTCTTTTTTTCCATATCTATATTATATATATATATATATATATATATATATATATATATATATATATATATATATATATATATATATATATATATATTTATTTGAAACATTGTGGGAAAGCCGTCAGTTGCAAAATAAAACTCTTTATTAAAAGCCGAGCTTTCGGAAAAGTTTATTCCATTCTCAAGGCTACAACATCAAAAGGAAAAAATTTACAATTGACTTAGGAAAAATATAAAAGTTTAAAATACTTACATCTAACGTGACTTTGACTATAACTAATTATGAAAAAACAAACATGAAAAAACCGTTTTTTAAATTTGACTGAAGTCGAAAAGTGCCAAACTGACATATGAAGCTAACAATTGTCTATTTGAATTTGTTTTAGTGAATTTTCGTAGAAAAAATTCACTAATGGGGAGATCCCGACTTTTGAATTTTGAAAAAATTTTTGCAAATGAGCGCGAACTAGGACCCCTAGAACCCATATCCGGGGTCAGTTTCAATTTTTATATGTTTATATATATATATTTATATATATATTATATATATATATATATATATATATATATATATATATATATATATATATATATATATATATATATATATATATATATATATATATATATATATATATATATATATATATGTATCACACCGATAACTCAAAAAATAATGGGCCGATTTTGATAAAATTTGGCATGTACCTTTCTTTTGTAAATGGCTTGGATAAGTTCGTTAGTCAGGAAAATCGGACAAGGTTTTCCGGGAAAATTTTGAGTTTTCATTCGAAAAAAAATCTTATCTCAAAAAGTAATAAACCGATTTTAATAAAATTTGGCATGTACCTTCCTTTTGTAAATGGCTTTGACAAGTTTGTTAGTCATGAAAATCAGACGAGGTTGTCCGGGAAAATGTTGAGTTTTCATTCGAAAAAAATTTTTTTCTCAAAGAATAATAAGCCGATTTTAATAAAATTTGGCATGTACCTCCCTTTTGTAAATGGCTTTGATAAGTTCGTTAATCAGAAAAATCGGACGAGGTTTTCTGAAAAATTTTTGAGTTTTCATTTGAAAAAAATTTTTATCTTAAAAAATAAAAAATCTATGATCACCAAATTTGGTAGGTAGGTTTACGATATAAAAAGTTAACTATACACCAAAACTTAGATTTCTATGTTACAAGAAAAAAAAGTTATAATAAAATATTTTGCGCCAGATCATTTCTATGAAAATTCACTACCATAACGCACTTGCTGCGTCCCGAGATTTTTTGTTTTTGTCTAGGAAATATAAATAGGGGTAGTGATTTCTAAAATTATTATTTTTCTTTAAGTTTATTAAATTGTCGTTAAAACTAATTTCAAATTCTTCTAAACACATTCTTTTATTACTTAAGGTTTCACAGTGTAAAATAGAAACATCACTAAAATTTATACTGTGGCCAGAGTCGAGATTATGTTCAGACAAACCGCAAGTTCTTGTTTTTTTTCAAAAACAATTAATAACATTTTCAGCAAACTCAAAAGTAAGGATGAAATTTCCAAAGTGTCTGGAGTGGTACATTGTATTCCATGTAATAATTGTAGTTTAAGATACATTGGCCAAACAAGCAGAGTCCTTAAAGAAAGGTTAACACAGCATAAAAGTGATATACGTTTACAAAAAAGTATAAGTAGCGTGCTGATGATGAACCGGGACGGTTCGAAACTGCAGTCCACGCAAACCAATAAGAAATCACAAACGTACAGCAAACAAATAAAGCGTATATATATATATATATATATATATATATATATATATATATATATATATATATATATATATATATATATATATATATATATATATATATATATATATATATATATATATATATATATATATGTGTGTGTGTGTGTGTGTGTGTGTGTGTGTGTGTGTGTGTGTGTGTGTGTGTGTGTGTGTGTGGAAGGAATTGGCTTCGGACATTACGTCCATTGGCCACAAAACTCTGCAGTAAATTTGTACCATTGTTATATCTATACATTGTTATAAAATCTCGGGACGCAGCAAGTGCGTTATGGTAGTGAATTTTTATAGAAATGGTTGTTGTGATCCAACGCTTGTCATGATACTAGCCAGAGGAGTAGTTGTTTGTCGCTTGCTCGTTTCTTTTAACAGCTTCCTTCTTGCTGTACTGTGTATATCTGGAAGTCTAGAAACGTCACAAAAGCAGAGATGGTGCTTAGAGCTACTCTCCAATATATATGTTAGATATATATATATATATATATATATATATATATATATATATATATATATATATATATATATATATATAATTTATTATGATATTATAAGTTGAAGGGAAGTAACCGCTACTTGTGACACACTCCATACGTTTAGTGGGTAAGGCCACAAAACTTTAGTTTTAGTGTATTTTACATATTTCTGAACGTTTCGACATGTACCACACATCCTTCAGGGCACTGTATGCAAGAACATTGTTGGAATTGGATAAGTAGTAAAAATGTTGTTATATGTATATATATATATATATATATATATATATATATATATATATATATATATATAGGCTGGCGCATTTCTGCGGTAAAGCTGATTTTTTCCGTTATTATTCCCAATACAAAACAAATGTAATCACAAAAATTATAGAGAATGACAGGCTGCACGTTCTAAAACTATATGTGATTATACAGGAAGTCCCATATTTGCAGGACTAAGCAAACATACTTGTGTCGACAAGGAGGAAAGAGGCAACTTGTTAATTCTGAACTTGAAGGTTTGGAGGTTCGCAAGAGAAGGAAAAACATGTGCCGTCGAGGAATTCCACAACCTGGAAGTCCTCAGGGCAAAAGAGCGGGCATAACAAGATGTTCTATGTCTGGTGACATGGACAGTAAATGGGTGCATTAGCTCTGTTCCCCTGGTAGATCTGTCGGGGGTAGCAGGTGGAGGAACTATGGAAAAACTCCTCTGAGCAGTGCCCGTGCAGATATTTATAAAAGAGAGAGAGAGAGTTCAACAACGGCACGTCGGTGGGCAAGGGATGGCAGCCTTTGGGTGAGGGTAGTGTCACCGATGAGACGTATAACTCTCTTCTAAATGGTTTCCAGGATAGCGAGTGTAGAAGAGGCAGCGGCACCCCAGATGTGGGAGCAGTATTCGAGGTTTGGCCTTATTTGTGAAGTATATAAGCTATAGAGATTAGCTGGTGAAAAGTATTTGCGAGCCTAGAAGAGGAAACCTAATTTCTTAGCAGCCGCTTCTGCAATTGATGTGACATGTTGGAGCCAATTGAGATTTAGATCCACAGAAATGCCAACAAGTGGAAAGGACTCATTACTCTGAATAACTTGGTTGTTAATTGTGATAGGTCTAGAGCTGGTGTATCTCTTATGAGATAGAAAGCAAGACTGAGATTTGGTGGAGTTGAATTGTACAAGATTTCTACTTTCCCAGTCTAATATCTCTTGGAGATTCGCAGAGACAGAACCCTCCATGAATCTGCGATCCTCATCTATTTGGGCTAAAGAGACAGGCTTAGAATATTATATATTTGAGTGTAGGGTGCTGTCGTCCGCGTAACTGTGAACTGGGTTGGATGTGCTAGCGAGGGGGTCATTGATGTGGAGAAGAAACCAAGTAGGGGCTAAAGCTGAAGCTTGAGGGACTCCTACATTAATTGGATACAGTTTAGAGGAATGGCCATCCACGACAACAGTAATGCTTTGGTTGGAGAGGAAATTTGCTGTCCAGGTACAGAGTTTTGGTAGCAGACCAAAGGCGGGAAGTTTATTAAGCAGCGCTGCGTGCCAGACCTGGTCGAACGCCTTGGATATGTCTACGGCGACAATCTGGGATTCACCCTGTAGTTCCATAGACTTGTTCTAAGAATGGGTGACAAAGGAAAGTTGATCTGCGCTGACGGAATCCATACTGCCTGTCGTGGATTAGACTGTGTTTTTCAAGAAATTTTAATAATTCGGTGTTTATATATTCTTCCATTACTTTGGAGACGACTGATAAATAGGTCTGTAGTTGCTAGGAAGCGCTTTGGATCCTTTCTTGGGGACGGGTTGTACTCGAGAAGTTTTTCAGTTACTATGCCTCTATTGTAAGATGTCTGAAACAGCCGAGTCAGAACAGGAGCAAGTTCTGGTGCGCATTTTTGAGAACAGTCGCTGGGTTATATAAGTGTTTCCGTTAAATATTTAAGAGATTCGAACACAGCTTCGAAATTTTCACCAGATTTTTAAACCTTTTTACGAATAATTTGATCAAGGCCTGTATTATACTACCCCAAAAATGTATTGCATATTTAAGGTTATCAAACTTCTGAATTGGCATGGCCCAAAATGTTAGAAGCTAGTATCTTTATTTTTGCTTTTGTATTCCAGATACGCTGCAAGACGCTCTAGAATCAGATTGCGTAAGGTGTAGTGCCAAGCAATGGGAACTGGGACAGAAGGTAATCAAGCATTTGGTTAAAAACAGAAAAGCTGTGTTTGATGAATTAGCTGCAAAATTCGATCCTGAAGGCAAATACGCTGATAGATATAGAGAAACATTCAAGAAGGAAGGCATTGAAATTTAAACAGATACACCTGGATAAAACCAATACGACCAGGCCAAATAAATAAACGCAATGGACTCGTCAAATAGTTTTTAGTTAGAGATAAAGTATATTTTTGTTGATACAAAACTAATAAAGGCTTGCATTTTATATCTAATATTTCATTTAAGTACATATAATAGATAATACAATATATTGGTGTTTTCGATGGTTATAATTTAAAGCCTTGTGTTGCTGGCCCAACGCGTATAACAGCCACTTCAATTGATAATATATACACCAATGTCCCGGTATATGAGAGTAGTGTTATTGCGACAGCTCTATCTGACCATCATGCTCAAATGCTGTCATTCCCCTTGCAAAAAGCAATATTTAAAAGTAAGCAGAAGAAACAAGTTTGTATACTCCAGACAAGATTAATAAAATGAAGAATGTACTAGAGAAGACCAACTGGAACCCAGTGCTGGAGGAAAATGATGTAACTGAAAGTTACCGTACATTCCGTAAGACATTTATAACGGCGATGGATGGGATATTCAAGAAGAAAATAATAGTTGTGAATAACAAAAACAGAGGTTCATGGATAAATAATGGCATTAAAGCGAAATGTGGCATCAAACGACAGCTATGTGAGGGAGTATTGAACAACACTGTTTATAAAGAAGTATACAACAAATTTGCTAGGGATTTGAAGAGTGATTGCAGGCAAGCTAAGCAAGCATACAATACCAACTTCATAAAGACAGCGACGCTACGTGGCAGGTAGTAAGGCAGGTGACTGGATGCTCAGGAGGCCAGAGATTTGACCTAAAAAATTTCACTATAGATGGGGATACGGATCAGGAGCGGTTAAATTACATAAATAAATATCTGATCAACGTGTGTAAAAACATCAACACCAACAATGCTCCAGCAACAGATAAAATTAAATATGTTAATGACACAATATTTTTTTACCCCACCCATGAAAGTGAAGTGTACAATACAATTTTTGAACTTAGAAACACCAATTCAGTAGGTTTTGACGAGATTCCAGTAAGGCTGCTAAAAGAATCTGCTTATGTTTTAGTCGAGCCATTAGCACATATAATTAACTTATGCCTGGCTCAGGGATTGTTTCCGGATGACCTGAAAAGCTTACTAGTGATTTTGATACATAAGAGTGGGGACATATCTCTACTTACCAATTATAGACCTATCTCACTAATTTCAAATATAGCAAAAATAATAGAAAAAATTTTATGTAAGCGAATAGTAGCTTTTTTTAGAGAAACACAAAATATTTAGTAAGAATCAAAATGGCTATATTAAGAAAAGGTCAAGTAACAGGGCAATATTTCAAGTTATCAAGGAAATTACAGAAGGACTAAATAAGCGTGAAAGCACCATGTGTATGATGCTTGATTTATCTGAAGCTTTTGATAGCGTGTCCCACAACACACTGTTAGTTAAGTTAGAATTGCTGGGTTTCAGGGGTCTCGCTGAATTTAATGAAATCATACCTATTAGGCAGGAAACAATGTGTGGCTTTTAATGATTATAGGACAGGGATATTTCTGGCATCTGAGTGGAAGATTATAGAACGAGGTGTGCCTCAGGGCTCAATCCTTGTGCCAGTCTTGTTATTACTTTATATTAACGAACTGTCTGAAGTATTGCCCCATAAGACAACCCTGTTTGCTGACGATACATCTTTGGTTTTGCGAGCTCCTTCAGATAGTGATCTAATTTATAAGACATCACAATCACTGAGAGTTCTGGAACAGTGGTACAATGGAATTGACTTACAATTGAATGTGAATTTAATCTCATTTAATTATTTTAGGGGTAACCAGTTATCGCTGAAATTCAACTCAGAATCGCTGCGTACGCAGGATGATGTTAAGTTTTTGGGCTTGAAGCTTGATTCTCAGTTGAACTGGAGGGCTCATGTTGGCTATCTGGCAGGTAAACTGTCAGCTTTTAGTTATGCTCTGCGTGTTCTGTCGGATTCTAGTAGTATTAGTGCTGGCCTCGAGGCGTACTACGCATATGTGAACTCAAGGCTTCGATATGGACTAATGTTCTGGGGGAATTGCATAGAAGCCGGTAGAATCTTTAGGCTCCAAACGGCATGTATCCGCAGCATCTGAATTATAGGGGTTCGTGTAGGAAAATATTCCTCGACAACAAAATACTTACCTTGCCAAGTTTGTATATATTAGAGTGTGCGTGTTTTGTTAGGGAAAACCGGAGTTTGTTATCAGATTGTGAACAACAGCATCAATACAACACTAGAGCACGTTTAAAGGATCAGTTAATTGCGCCACAAACTACAAAAAGTATTGTTTACAATAGTGCTGTGGTGCAGTCCCTAAAGGTGTACAACAAACTGACGGTGCAGATAAAGGAGCTTCCACCTGCAAAGATGAGAAAGACACTGAATAATATTCTGGCGGCAAAGGCCTATTATAATATTGAGGATTTTTTAGCTGACAAGTTGTAGCTGTTGATATTCAATATCGTGATTGTATAGTTTGTTTTTTTTTTGAATTGTAATTCCTGTGTTTTTATGGTTTTCTTTAATGTTGGCGTGTTCTACACATTTTTTATGTATTGATAGTGCGAATAAATATATTATTATTATTATTATTATTATTATTATTATTATTATTTATGTGCACCCAATACATAGCTTCCTCAGACCAAATAATATAAATTCTATTAGCAATGTAAACAATTTTGATGATTGGTAGTTTTTATGATCACCTACCTTTATGCGTGTGTTCAAGTGAAAGGATGGCATCAAAATATTCCTACATTAGCCGCAGACTTTTTTGTAAGCAATACGGTCTAGGTTTGTGGCAGAAAAGTAATTTTAGCTCGAAAACAGAGAGAAATATTAGGTAGGTTTGTATAGATTATAGATAAGAATTTTCGTCAGATCAGCATTTAACAATTTAGCTATACACGGGGCTTGAATTATATTGTTAAATTGGATTGAAATAAAATTCAATGAAACGTTTCTGGAACGAAGTCCTTAAGGAAATTGGTTTAAAAAATTTTGCTAAGAATTTTTTCCTCAATTCACAACAAAAGATTTTTCACGAAAATCCGTTTATGAAAATTTGCAAAAAAAAATCCAATAAAAATCGACTAGATTTTTTTCCATAATTTTCACTAAATATTATTCGCGCGAAAATTCGCTAAGGAAAGTGTGTAATTTAATGTGAAAAGTGTGCAATAATAATAATAATAATAATAATGCCTTTATTAATCCAATCGATTGTACAAATGGTATAGAATAAATCAAACAAACAACAACAAAAAGCTGGAAGCAGCAAGTGCGTTATAGTAGTGAATTTTTATAAAAATATTTTTAATAACATATATGTCTTTTTTAATGAAGGCAAGCATCAAACTAGGTTACCGGTGTAACCTTTATAGTAAAATAAATGCACCAGGGGCGGCTCCTCAATAAGTGTGCCCGTGCGCGCGCACTGCCGCCTGCCGGGGAAAAATAATATTTTTGCTATGCTATATTTTAATAAATTTTTATTTTTTTTACCGCCTGCATTCTACACAAACAAAATTAGTATATCGAGGATCGCAGAGTCGGCAACCATTAATACAGAATCAGAAGAAGTATAGTGTGTTAATGGTTGCCGACGTTATATACATCCATATACACATTCCTGCGTCGGTGTGTATTCTTCGGCGCTCTACCTAAATGGGAAACTTCAATGCGAAAAGATCGACTATCTTCGTCAAAAACTACCGAATAAGCAATCGCGTTGTGCGATTTAAAATTCCACACTTTCAGCACAGCATAATAAGACCCAGCACTGAATCTTGTAGGGCGGCCCTTTAATGTTGCGAGAATAGAATATTTGACCTTGCCCACATCGCTCCAGCTTAACGGACCAGGGTGGGACTCGGCATACAGTTATGAATCACAGGCGTAATCGCTCATTTTATCGCCAGGACCGTATTATCTTTCTTAAAGCAGTGTTATTATTTATTTGTATACAGCAAAATATTACGTAATTGAAACAACAACAATTAAATATAGTCTCAAATATAATGTTAGTAGAAGGAAAATAACTACGATAGATTAGATCCTAGTGAATAGCATCTCACATTTAGACATGTTAAAGTATATTAAATTATTTAGTCAAAGATTATAATAAGTTTGCATCTATCAAGTACGTCATTCTGGCGTACTTTCATAAAAATCATTCAATCTTAAAATTCAAGTTAAAAAAAGTATATATATATATATATATATATATATATATATATATATATATATATATATATATATATATATATAGTAAAATTGAAAAGATACATGCAGTATAAAACGACAAAGATCACATATTGTCATGTTTTTATGTCAGACAAAACATTTGAAATTATATAATGCTAACCTACATAGGCTTAGCCGTTTTTAAATATATAAATTAATAGACGAGTAAATGAACATATAAATAAATATAATAAAATTGAAAAGATACGGGAAGTATAAAATGACAAAGATCACATATTATCATGTCTTTATATCAAACAACACATTAAAAATTATATAGTTAGTTAGTAATAAATTGCTATAATGGACAACTTTGCGAAAGTGTTCGAGATAATTTCGTTTGCAGTAAAAAATGTGATTAGCTGCGCTCAGCATGGCTTCGTGAGGGGCCGCTCCACGACCACTAACTTAATCAGCATAACTGAATATATATCTGCTGCCATGAACAAGGGGTCGCAGACGGATGTTATCTACCTGGACCTCTCCAGGGCCTTTGATAGATTAAATCACGATATTCTTTTGAGGAAACTGAAAAACATGGATTTCTCACTGAACTTGCTGAAGTTTATGGAATCATATCTTCGTGATCGAGTTAGTGTTGTCCACTATCATGGGTGTCAGTCCGTGGATGTCTTGGCTAAATCAGGTGTTCCTCAGGGACCTGTTCTGGGACCCTTGCTGTTCAATCTGTTCATCAATGATATTTCGGATGTTATCGACTTACCCCATCCTCTGTATGCGGATGATGTAAAAATCTCATCCGTTGCTGGTCTCTGCGATTGTTCGGTGCTTGAGAGATGTTTGCGTAGAGTTCAACACTGGTGCACCATTAACAACCTCCCACTGAATGTTAAAAAAAGTGTTGTAAAGTCTTATACGCTCAAGCGCCGTGTAATCGAGTTCCCATACTCCATACATGGACAGCCTCTTCTAAGACCTGCAGCCTTTAAAGACCTGGGTGTCGTCTTTGACTCTAAACTCTCATTCGTGGAAAACTGTGAACATGCTATTGCTAGGGCATCGAAGACACTTGGATTTCTTTTTCGCAATTCTGGTTCGTTTAATAATGCAGACACTTTGAGGCTCCTGTTCGGTGCCTATGTGCGGCCGCATCTGGAATATGCATGTGTGGTCTGGTCTCCTCTGTATGACGTCCATATGGGGGCTCTTGAGGGTGTCGAACGGAGATTTGTAAAGTTCCTAGCATACAGAGCGGATCTGGTGTATCCCGCTACTGGTACACCACAGGCCGATTTACTGTCGAGGTTCTCATTGGAATCTCTGCAGGCTAGGCGTATTTACTCTGCTCTCTCCCTGATATATAATTTACTGCACAGTAGGATCGTCTGTCCTGAACTGTTGCACACTCTGCTTTTTCACACCCCTAGAGTCAACTCTAGAAGACACGACTTCTTTTATCTACCGCCACCTAGGACCAAAGTTAGGCTTTACTCACCGATTTACAGATCGTGCTCCATTTATAACAGCGTGCATCAGTCAATATAAATATTGTGTTCTGGTGAGTCTGAGATGAGACACGTTGCATCGCTGCTTGGTAATTAGTAGAATTTTTACTATGTTAATTTTTCTAGTGTATGATATGTATTTTATATTGTATTCATAGTCTTAATTTGGGATAATTCCCGTTGAGTATTTGTATTAAATAAATAAATAAATAAATTATCAAAGGAAATGATTTTTTAACTACTATAACCTATAACTAACTAGAGGAAAACTTGGTAAGTAGTTAATAATTAGTAAGTTAAGTAAGTAGGTTTTTTTATAATACATTTTCGGGGAAAAAAGAGGGGAGCCATTCATTTTTTTTTCTTGCGCACCCCCAATACATTAAGGCACTAGCCGCTACCGAAATGTACCATGTTTCATCAAAATAACTTTATTGTTTGAAAAAGTACAACAGTTTTCCGAAAATAAACTTAAGATATTCCCTAAAAAACCGGACCGATTTTTCAAGCCAACCAACCTGTTCGAGCTATTTACCCACCTAGCAAGATATAATTATTCACAAAAATCTTTTCGTCGGAACTTCAAAAAAAAAAATTACATCAAAATTTGCAGTTTAATTTTTTTAACTATGATTATAAGAACATGTTCGACAAATTAAACTTTACGTGTCTCAGGGTATATATATATATATATATACATATATATATATATATATATATATATATATATATATATATATATATATATATATATATATATATATATATATATATTGTAATGTTTTATGTGTCTATGTAATATATCTATCTATTGTTGTGTTTCTTTTTGCCCCAGCTATTTCTCCTATCTCAGAGCATCGGTTCAAACCCCTACAACGATTTATTAAACGATTTAATAACAATGTTCAACAATAATATTTCCCAATTAAATATATGCCTTTTTTATAAGTAGTGATATTCTTTTAATTTTTCCACCTTAAGTATTCAAGTAAGTCATTGATATGTCATTTTTTTCTATTATTTACTTAATTTATTGAATAATCATTATATATTGAGTTACATAAAACTTCGCCCCACAGAATATTAAAAAAATTACCTTATATTACCTATTGGATCCGTCTATACTTATTCGACTAATTAGTCTTTTTTATGAACAACCTAAATTAAATTTTAATTTAATTTTCTTGTTTAACTTCAAAAACTACTATCTTGTCTTAGGAAAATCAAACAAACCAAACAATATCACGATTCAAATTTAAAATGTCAATTTCACTTTACCTTGATAGCTATGTACATCCAGACTACTCTTGTGTGTTATTCTTGTTCTCATTTACCATAGGTGTACTTCACTAGATATGTATTTATATTTGTATTTAGATCTGCATCTGGATTCTACGTAACCATATCTTGAGTGATGGCGTTTGCTTCTTTTAGGTACTTTCGCTGGTCTTACAAACCGCCAAGGACCCCGCTCTCTAAACTTTACTTCCGAACAATACTTTTCCTGTTCTTATAAACAGCTAATGACCTCCGCTCTCTAACTATACTTCAGAACAATCTTTTTCTGTTCTTATCAACAGCTAATGACCACCGCTCTCTAAACTTCAAAAAAAAAACATGTCAGTCTATTTTCTTCTGTCAAACTTCTCCTCGCATTTTTTCACAGCAATCTTTTTCTGTCAAAACAAACTTCCGTTTTTCTGTGCTGTCATCGCTTTATTGTCACCTTTGTGGAATTGTCATTTTTCACAAAAATTTCAAATTCTTGTGAAACTGTCATTTTGTGCACACCTCCTTAATGCTAATTACAACAGTCATTCTAAATATTCCAATTTTGTTATAGTTCGATTGTCTACATACACTATCGATACTTAATCTAACTTTGACAATCACTACATTTTTTTGTTAATGTAAATGTGGGCTTAGCTAGTTTAGTCTTTTAAGTCCTCTGAAACTCTCTTATATTAACTTAATCTAATTATCTTACACCTCATATCAATGACTGAATTGAATTATATTTGTTCCATTCATTTATTTACTACTTTTCCACTAAATTCTTTGCATTCCTGTTTGAACTTTAATGCTTTGTTGGTAAAATAACTGTTATGGATTATCTCATCGTATGTTTTTATGGCTCTAATGGTGTATGTTAATGTGTAATGTTTAGTGGATCTGGTTTCCAAAACAATATATATATATATATATATATATATATATATATATATATATATATATATATATATATATATATATATATATAATAATAGTAATAATAATAACACTTTATTAGCACTTTCGATACAAAAATGTACATAAGGCAAGTCAACCAGTACACATAGGTACACATAACAATAGCAAACATGTCTCTATAATTAAACACAAACAAAACAGAAATATCACAGTTCATTAACACACAAATACTCCTCAATACTGTAGTAACACCTGGATGCTAGGAGTGCCTTCAAATTATTTTTAAATATGCTGAACTCAGTATGTTCCCTACACCTATTTGGTAATTTATTATAAAATCTAATACCATTAAATATAAAAGATCTTTCATATTTCCCTGTATTATGGGCCACCGGACGTAAATTACCACGGCCGCGAGTATCATAACTGTAATTAAAAGAATTTACATCAAAGCGGTGAATATTTTTCTTTATATATAAAATAGTCATATAAATGTAAATAGTATAGACAGTCATGACCCTCCTTTCCACAAAAACCGGCCGACAAGTGCAACGGGAAGGCACAACAAATATAAGTCTTAGTATTCATTTTTGAAGGATTAGCAATCTGTTAACACATATAGAGCCTCCCCAGAGAATCACGTTATAGGCCAACACCGATCCCAAAAGTGTATTGTAAACTGTGATTAAGCTTTCAGTGTTCAGTGTATACTTTAGGTGTAGTAGAACAAAAAATGCTTTGCTCAAGCTTCGACATACATACTCAACGTGCTCATCCCATCGCAGTTCCTGATTAATCAAGACTCCAAGAAATCGAGTGCACCTAGTGGAACCAACCTCAACTCCATTCGCCGTGAGACTATTTGGAAAGGGCAAACTGGACAGTCCGCCAAAGCGCATAAAGACCGTCTTGGAATTGTTCACAACCAGCCTATTTGTCCAACACCAATCCAACAAGTCAGAGTATGCAATGTACAACTTCGCTTGAAGAGCCTCAACATCATCATCTACTACCACCAGGGTAATATCATCAGCAAACAATACTTTAAAATCACATCTTATAAAATATGGTAAGTCATTTACGAATAAAGTAAATATTAAGGGACCAAGGACTGATACCTGCGGTATACCATACTCCATGCATTGCTCGTTGGCATCATGACCAGCAACAGATACATACATCCTTCTCCCCCCAAGGTAAGACATCAACCAACCCAACACTCGTCCCCCTCAATCCAAGATGGTCAAGTTTGCTAGCAACAAATTTCAACTCGAAACAATTAGAGGCCTTGGAAAGGTCAACAAAAAGTGCCGCCACATGCCTACCAGAGGCAACATTGCCAGAAACAAACTCCAGCAAACCAGCAGCCGCGCTCTCCATCGACCTACCCGATCGAAAACCATGTTGGGAGTCAGTCAGTAGATTATTTTCCATCAGAAAGGACATGACCCTATCATAAACAACCCTCTCAACAATTTTTGATAGAACACTGAGAATGGCGAGAGGCCTGTAATTCAGTAGAGAAAGGGATCACCACTCTTAAAAAATAATATAACCTTACCTTAAGCACATCTGGAAACTGCTTCAGCTCCATGGATTTATTTACTAGAAAAGCAAGTGGTTCACTAATAAACTCACAAACCGTCTTCATGATCCTAGTCGGCAAACAATCGTGCCCGACCGAGTTAGTATTATTAAGTGCCATAATTACGTAGGCAACATCACTTGTACTGACCGGCCGAAAGAAAAATGTGACACCAGCATTTGGAGCCAAAGAAGGAAAATGTGAGAATCCGTGCGGATAGGACGCACGCAAAAGTTTAGGGATTACGTGTGAAAGATACCCAGCAAAGCTCTCAGCAACATCAATAGGCCTAGATATAATCTCATCATTAACCTTAACAATAATGGGCCGTGCAACATCGACCTTCCACGTTCGGTGCCCTACCATCATCCAAATGTGTTTTTGCCTGGCCCTACAATCAAGATTTTCAAGTACTTTGTTATACGTATTTTGTTTAGATCTATTTATCAAAGCTCTATATTATTTTGTCTTATCAGTGTAGACTCTCCAGAGTTCACAGTTGTTTGTTTGTTTAAACATTACATAAAACACTCTCATTCATCCAAGCGTTCTATTTCTGATTGTTAAACCTAGACACATTAACTGGCTGATATTTTGGAAATATCGTGTCAATTGCATGCAAAAGTGTGCTA
The DNA here is from genome assembly GCA_964006375.1 of Tillus elongatus. Taxonomy (NCBI): domain Eukaryota; kingdom Metazoa; phylum Arthropoda; class Insecta; order Coleoptera; family Cleridae; genus Tillus; species Tillus elongatus. The sequence goes on from OZ023266.1 coordinate 167,473,257, forward strand.
TAAAATTCTTCAAAACTATCATTAACATCGCTATGATTTACATACACAGTATTAAAATTAATTGTCGTCATAAAATTATGGAATTGTCGCAGTTTGTTCAGAAAAAATCTCTTCTTTTCAGAAAAGATCTGTCCAGCGGCGGGTGGCAGGTATTTTACAGACTCACTATTAATACTGATAAATATTGCATGATAATCACTTATATATTCATTTCGCACAAAAGAATCCACTGATAAGTTTGTGATTAAATAATCCAGTTTAGATATCGATGTCTGCCCACGAACATTTGTAAATTGTCTCGTCGGAACATCCGAACATAAACACAACATATTATAACCATCCATCCCATTGATTTATCATAAGTGACGCCGTTAGAATGTATATATATATATATATATATATATATATATATATATATATATATATATATATATATATATATATATATATATATATATATATATATATATAGGGGAGGGTGGGCCACAATAAGACGCGGGGTACAATGAGACAAATTGTATAAATTTCAAATGCGCGCGCTTTTTTCTCTGCCTTTTTAACAGAAGTTCAAGTTTGCCATGATTCATTTTCTATCCAACTTACCGGCAGTTCACAGCACATACGACATTGTTATTTGCTCTTCGTTAATTTTGGGTATGTAATCTTTTTCCATATACTCAATTTAGCATGTAATAACTGTGGTATCTATTGCCTTAAGTTTTCGCCGTTTTATTTAGTAATTACTGCAAGTTTTTTTTATCATCACGCGCTAGGTTATGTTGAGTTAATTTCGCTTTTAAGTAAAATGTGAACCATTTTATTCCGACTTGCGTTAGGGCCACAATGAGACACAATTTAGTGGGCCACAATGAGACTTGTCTTATTGTGGCCCATGAATCCGTGTTAAATGTAGGTACTTAGAAATTTAAAGATTTTTTAACAAAGCTTGTTTTTTCCCTGAAATAGCTAGCATCATGTCCAGAGGAAGAAAAAGAAAGACTGAAAAAGGAAATTTCGCAGAGGAACAAATGAAAAGTGCTGTTAGGCAGGTGATTGTAGAAAGATTGTCACTACGTGAAGCAGCTGAACGGAATGGTGTTAAATTTCAAACTTTAGCACGATATGTTAAGAGACAGAAAGATCAACCTGAAAGCAAAATTAGAATGACCCCTAAATACAATTCCCGTCAAATATTCTCTAAGTCAGAAGAACAAAGTTTGTGTTATTACATTCTGGAATGTTCGAAAATGTGTTATGGAAAATCCACCAAAAATGTTCGCGCTTTGGCTTATGAGCTAGCTACAGCCAATTCCAAACCTATTCCAGAGAGTTGGAGGAGAAACAAATTAGCCGGAGTCGACTGGCTTAGTTCATTCATGAAAAGACACCCCATACTCAGCATCAGGCAGCCCGAGGGTTGCAGCTTATCCAGAGCAACTTCTTTCAACCGACATAATATTTCAAAGTTCTTTGATAACCTTTATGCAATTATGGAGAGGTCTGAAAAACTTCGAGACCCTTCAAGGATTTATAACTTTGACGAGACGGCAACAACAACTGTCCATAAACCAAAAAAGATCATCGCAAAAAAAGGGACGAAGCAAGTCAATAAAGCTACTAGTGGTGAACGAGGAACCCTAGTTACCACGTGCTGTTTCATAAATGCAGCTGGGAATAGCCTTGCTCCAGTAATGATTTTTCCAAGAAAAAAATTTAAAGAACATATGTTAATTGGGGCTCCACCAGGCACTCTGGGCTTAGCAAATCCTTCTGGATGGATGAACACAGAATTATTCGTTGAAACATTCAAGCACTTCATCAAAAAGAGTGCAAGTTCTCTAGAGAATCCTTGTTTATTAGTGATGGATAATCACGAAAGTCATTTGTCTGTCCAAAGTATAACTTTAGCCAAAGAGAATGGAGTCACAATTGTGACTTTGCCACCTCACTGCTCTAATAAGCTTCAACCATTAGATGTCACAGTTTTTTATTCATTTAAAGCTTTTTATAATGCCGCTGTAGATAGTTGGCTTTTAAATCATCCCGGAGTGCCTTTGAATATCTATGGGATAGCGGGATGTGTGGGCCAAGCTTTCCAACGGTCCATGACACCAAAAAATATTATAGCCGGATTTAGAAAAACAGGCATCTATCCATATGATCGAAATATTTTTACAGATGATGACTTTCTCTGTAGTGAAGTGACGAATAGAAACTTAAGACGGCCTCCAGAGCCCAATAATCAACCTGTTACCGGATCAAGTCATGCTTCAGACGATGAGCCCAATCGATCTGTCACGCCTACTCCCACTACACCACCTTCTAAAAGATTCATTACTCCAGAAGAATTAGTTGGTTTTCCAAAAGCCAAGGAACTGAAACTAGAAAGGAAGAGGCGAACTAAAGGAAAAAGTGCCATAATGACTGACACACCTGAATTGTTAGTTATAAAAGTAAAAGAAAGAGAAAAACTTAGAAGAAATTCACTGAAGAAGTCTGGTCTCAAACAGAAGAAAAATAGATTGAAAGAACTACAGTCATCCGAATCAAAGAGTGAAGGTAGTTTGCAGGTAGAGACGGATAATGATGATGATTTTGACATGTCAGAAACAGAAAATGAAATTAATTTGGAGCCGTTGTCCAAAAACCCAGATGTAGGAGATTTTATTCTAGTGGAGTTTTCTACAAAAAAGAAAATTTACTACATAGCCAAGGTTATTGACAACAAAAGTGAGATTGAGGTGAGCTATCTGAGAAGAAGTACAAAATGTTTAGATAGTTTCATTTTTCCAATTATTCCTGATGACGCTTTTGTTCACTTATCTGACATTAAAGCGATTTTGCCACCTCCGCAGCCTACTGGACGCACAAAGCGACAAGGTCGTTTAATTAAATTTTCTGTCAATCTGGACACTTTGGAAATCCGCTGAAAGTGTTATTGTGTATTTTTTTAGTTTGATACCTCTTACGTTTAATTTACTGTTGTATTTCAAATGATTTTATATTTGTTCTATATTAAAACTGTCAAAACAGTAATATTTTTAGGTAGTCTCATTGTACCCCTTACCTCGGGCCACAGTGAGACAGACATATTATTTTTATAAAAAATTGCTGCCATTTTTATTGTCGCATTTCAACAACTGTATAGTCTACAATTTGTTCTTAAAATATAAACATATATATCTGTTCATTTGTTTTGATGATATAAATAAAATAAAACTTTTTATTTTGAAATATGTATTTTTTGTCTCACTGTGGCCCACCCACCCTATATATATATATATATATATATATATATATATATATATATATATATATATATATATATATATATATATATATATATATATATATATATATATATATATATAAATTCAAACTGACCCTGGATATGGGTTCTAGGGGGCCTAGTTCACGCTCAGTCGAAAAAACTTTTTCAAGGTTCAAAAGTCGCGATCTCATTAGTGATTTTTTTAAGGAAATTGGCTTATATAAAAAAATGTTTAAAAGCTTGTGTAGTAAAGATTGATAAACCCCAAATTACCAGCTTGCTCGGAGTTCTTTTGTTGCCATTATTCTTGTTTTGATATGTTTTTTATAAGCCTTTGTACTATTGCAAGCACTTTTATAATTATTTCCATTTGAAAGAATTCAAAGGTATATTGTGCTTGACATACAAAAAGGAAATTACCTTCGTAGCACGCTGACAACCCACTCCATCATGAAGTTAGTTAAAATATAGTTCAGTGTTTCTTGGAGCAACTTTGTATTGCATTAAAGAAAACGTTCTTTAAACTACGGAAGTAAAACAAAACAATACATTTCAACCGCAGATGTTATTTTCTTGAAGCTAGAATCATAGCAAAATTGTTATTGATTCAGTGCACTGACGTAAAATAGGTTGTACAGGAGTGAAAAGGAAACAGAAACTTTCATTGCAGACGCGGCAAGCTCTAGATCGAGTTTCCGCTGAGTACCAGGTAAATAAAATAAAGCTACTCCAGGAATACAGAAAAGGAGAGACAATAAGAAGTTTATGTGGGCTGTAATGAGGTATGAGCAAATAGTTATTTTGTGGGATAATAAACACATACAAGATATCTTATAATACTTTTATACCGGGTGTTCCAATTGAAACTTCCCACATGGCAAATATCAGAATTGAAAAAAAAAAGAAAAAACCCGAGGACGTATATTTTGTTTTCAAGGAGAACACATGATGGCGTTTAGGTGTTTTGGAACCTACGCCTTAGGCAGGGGCGTAAGGTATCTTTATAACTCAAAAAATACTTCATTGATTTGGACGAAATTTGGGAATTACCATCATTTTGTTAATGGCTTGGATGAATTCGTGCATCAGATCTTAACGCCAAATTTTTCTTAGCAAAGAATTGAAAAATATTTTTTAAAACGCAATACCTTCCAAACTTTGTCTTGCTTTCGTTCTCATAAAAGATACACCATCCCTAGAACCATCACAATGAACAACCAAGTTATTCAAAGTAATGAGTCCTTTTCACTTGTTGGCATTTCTGTGGATCTAAATCTCAATTGGCACCAACGTGTCACACCAATTGCAGACGCGGCTGCTAAGAATTTGGGTTTCCTCTTCCGGGCTCGCAAATACTTTTCACTAGCTAATCTCTATACCTTATATACGTCACAAATAAGCCCAAACCTCGAATACTGCTTCCACATCTGGGGTGCCACTGCCGCTTCTACACTCGCTATCCTGGACCCCATTCAGAAGAGAGCTATACGTCTCATCTGTAACCCTACCCTCACCCAAAGGCTCCCATCACTTGCCCACCGATGTGCCGTTGGTGACCTCTCTCTCTCTTTTATTGATATCTGCACGGGCGCTACTTAGAGAAGCTTTCTTCCATAGTTCCTTCACCTGCTGCCCCCAACAGATCTACCAGTGGAACAGAGCGAATGCACCCTTTTACTGTCCAGGTCACCAGACATAGAACATCTTGTTATGCCCGCTCTCTTGTCCCGAGGACTTCCAAGTTGTGGAATTCCTTGCCGGCACATGTTTTTTCCTTCTCCTCCGAACCTCTAAACCTGCAAGTCCTGAATTAACAAGTTGCGTCTTTCCTCCTTGTCGACACCCACGGTGCGATAGTATTTAAGCTGTAAGCCCTCGTGGTGTGTTGTTTAAATATAAAAATTATGTATTATTCTTATGAAAATTCACTACCATAACGCACTTGCGGCGTCTCTAACATTTTATAACGTTCAAGCGCTTCAAAAAAAATAGTAAAAATACATGTCCGACTAATGAAAAGTCCGGGACGCAGCAAGTGCGTTATGGTAGTGAATTTTTATCAAATGCTTCAATTTTGAATAACTCAATTTTCTATAAACTTAGAAAGTGTAATTTTGGTATGTAGTAAGGTCTTTCCTAAGGCAACAATTTCATTTAAATACCTTTGTAATTTTTGGAACAAAAAATTTTCCGAAAGAAAAATCAAAATTCGAATAACTCAATTTTTTATAAACTTAGAAAGTTGAATTTTGATACGTAGTAAGGTCTCTCCCAGGGCAACATACCCTTTAAATTTCATTAAAACAGCATTGTAATTTTCGGGGAAAATTTTTTTCCCGCAAAAGCCTTTCCTATTTTCCTGGCTAACGAACTCATCCAAGCCATTAATAAAAGAAAGGCACTTGCCGAGCTTCATCGAAATCGGTTAATTAATTTTTGAGTTATCGGATGGATATATATATATATATATATATATATATATATATATATATATATATATATATATATATATATATATATATATATACAGGTCCTAATTCGCGCTCATTTGAAAAAAAATGTGCAAAGTCTCTCCATCGATACCTCTCTATTACTGAATTTTTTTAAATAGAAATTCACTAATATTTTGGTTAAAGGATAAGCTTTTTTTTTTGGCAATGCATTTTTAATCCTATAGTGTTGGAACGGGACCTGTTGAACTTAGTATGATATCTTAGGCAACACACAATACACAACATATAAAACCATCCTATAAGTGTTGCTCTATGTAATGTGTCGCAGTTTCGACGTCAGTTTACAATGCGAGAAATCTTAAAATAGTACATGTAAATCATTTTAGCCATAGATAAAGCTTTTAAGGGTCAAAGTCTCAGGTAACCAAATATAAACAAGATATCCACCCAATTTCATTAAAATAGCTTTGTTAATTTTCGGAGCAAATATTTTTTTTTAAAGAAAATTTTAAATGTGAATAACTCAATTTTCTATAAACTTAGAAAGTTGAATTTTGGTATGTAAGGCCTTTCCGAAAGCAACATATATAGTAAATTTCTTTAAAACAGCTTTGTTATGTTCGGAGAAAAAAAAATTTTGAAAGAAAATTCAAAATTTTCCCGGAAAACCCCGTCCGATTTTCCTGGCTAACGACCTCATCCAAGCCATTAATAAAAGAAAGGCACTTACCGAGTTTCATTTAAATTGGTTAATTATTTTTTGAGTTATCAGACGGATATATATATATATATATATATATATATATATATATATATATATATATATATATATATATATATATATATATATATATATATATATATATATATAAACATATGAAAATTGAAACTGACCCCGGATATGGATTCTAGGGGTCCTAATTCGCGTTCATTTGAAAAAATGTTTGCAAAGTCTCACCATCGATACCTCTCTATTAGTGAATTTTTTTAAATAAAAATTCACTAAAAATATCGACATAAGCAACTTGTACGATGAAAACAACAATCAACACACCCCACTAATATAATTTGTGGCCATGGAACAAACGAAATTGAAATTTTCATCGATATACATAGACTGAAGTGTGAAAGTGGCAAAGCGTGTTTCATGCTCACTTTCATGCGACAACATGTTTGTCATGTTATGTTGAAATTTTCCACCGTATCAGATAAGTTGGCAGGTTTAATATGTGGCCACTTCCGCAGGTATAATTGCTTTAACATTAGCCACTCATTAAACAACACTCAGGGCAATAAGTGTTTTTTTTCCAGCAAAAAAATATCAAAAGCCATATTCAGTGAACTAGTGCTCGAAAATTAGTGGATGGAGTTTTAATCGATATGGAATGGATGCTAGGGGGTAACTGAATAAAACTTTGTTTTATACATATTGCTTACTCGTTTAACACGTCACATTCTGATGTAAACGGCGGCTTTTCCTCATTCCTTATAGAGTCAAAAAGCTCGTTACTCTTATTTAACAAAATAGCTAGTATCTCTACTTTCAAAAGGTTAGAGTCAGAATATAATTAAGAAAAACCCTTTAATAAATAATCAATTTATTCCTTACCAAAAAAAAAAAAGAACCACCAGGATAAATCTTTTACAAACAATCTCTATAGTGAGCACTATTTCTCCTCTACCCTATTTTTTTTACTCTAAGTAAACATTAATAATTTACATTACCGTTTTCTCCAAGTATCAGAAAAATAGAATTATTACTATTTTCTTTTGATTGGTTAGGGTGGCGTGTGCCTATTTGGATTTTCATTTTTAAAAGTTGTTCTTATCGACCACTTACAACCTTGGGCTCTTTATTACATCCAGAGAATCGAATAAATGTTAATAAAACAGTATAACATATATAGTAAAAACAATGTGCCATGTTTCATCAAAATAACTTTATTCTTTGAAAACGTACAAAAATTTCCGAAAGTAAACTTAAAGTGTAACCGAAAAAATCCGTTTCTTGGTCAACCTTATAGGTTAATAGCAACTTGAGCTTTTCAAATATGAAGCATTTAATCAAAATTCGCTACCATAACGCATTTGCTGCGTCCAGAATGTCTTAACTTACCACCATGCATTATATTTTAATGGAAAATGCAAAAACATAAGGCCTTTTCGACTAAAAAAAATTATTTGTATCACCAACGACTTATGGGCCAGCCTGTGATTGTAGAAATATTTTTTAAGATGTAGCTCAAGACACCATATAATTAACGTATACAATATTTTTTCATATCTTGTATAATAACGGATATATTGAGCTTTATTGATTTTTTACGCTAATTCGACAAAAATAATATATCATTAAACGATAAACTCTATAGCTAAGGCTACTGCCAAGCATCAGGGAAAGGGTCTATTTGAAATGAATTTTCTGGAAATATTTTAGTAAAATGAAGGACAATGACGGTTGAAACTAAGACTACAGGGTTTGTAAAACATTCTTTTTGAGACATTTTCTTTCCATACCCCGTATTATATTCAAGTTCTTTCCCTAAATGTTTCCAATCTTGACGTTTTAAATTGTCACTTTGACGTTTTGAGGAAAACCCCAATTTATTTTTCTTTAAATGCCCATAACTTTTTTATCTTTTGACCTACAGAGCTAAATTTTGGTAGGTATCTCACCTATAACCAAATTTGCTTGCCCTTACTTTTTTAATTCCGGAGATATAATTTTTTTGAAAGAAAACACAAAATTTTCCGGGAAAACCTGGGCCGATTTTGTTGACTAACGAACTTATCCTAGCCATTTGCAAAAGGAAGGTACTCACCAAATTTTATTCGGTGTGACACACACACACACACACACACACACACACACACACACACACACACACACACACACACACACACACACACACACACACACACACACACACACACACACACACACACACACACACATATATATATATATATATATATATATATATATATATATATATATATATATATATATATATATATATATATATATATATATATATATATATATATATATATATATATATATATATATATATATATATATATATTGGTTGAAAATTCTTTTTATTATATCAGTGAATTTACTGAAAGGTGTACAGGCCCTGAGCAACGGAGAGAATGATAATGGCTGTAGAAATAGCACCGTTGTAACTGTAAATTTAGGTTTAATGTAAACTGATTGTATATTTTTGTAGTTGGTTCTGTATGTAAGGTGATGTTGTTATTTTTTGACTTCTATTTTTGTATATATTTAAGACTGACATTTTATGTTATTCTAATTCTTTGACGTGCCTTTAGTATGTATGTACTTGATCGAAGGCTAATAAAGTTATCTATCTATCTATCTATCTATCTATATATATATATATATATATATATATATATATATATATATATATATATTCCATTCCTAAACGTCACATGATCTGGGATACTCATAATCAAATACTCAATCAAAATCGGCCCATTATTTTTTGAGTTATCGGTGTGATACATATATATATATATATATATATATATATATATATATATATATATATATATATATATATATATATATATATATAAACATATAAAAATTTAAACTGACCCCGAATATGTGTTCTGGGAGGGCTAATTAGCGCTCATTTGAAGAAATGTTTTCAAAAGTCGGGATCTCCTCATTAGTGAATTTTTTTAAAGTAAATTCACTGAAAGGTTAAATCTCACCCAGTCTCCTTATATTTTTCTATCGTTCAGCAGTCTCTCTTTTTTTATATTTGGCACTTATTCCAACACAAAACAGAGAATTTTACTCGAAAAAGGACCCTTGCTACTCTGGTAACTGTTCCCAACTTCATGCCTATTTTAATTTTCATGTTTACTCGTTGTCGCCAATCCAAGTATTTTTATTTTGTCTATCTCGCATTTTCCATCGTATTCCTCACACACGTAAACACTTACCGAACCACTGGCCCAGTTTCTTTCAACTTAATATGCTTCGTTGTCGTTTTTAATTTCCAGCTGCACATTGAAACTATTGTTTATATTGGCAAACTAATTTTTTAATATAAAACATTTATTAGCGAATTTTCAGAAGCAAAAAGGTTGCTTTCTCTAAACTGATTACCTCTATTAAAGTTAAATACTGTAAATGATGCACTATTTATCATTTACACTAATACGCAGTTACTGTTGCTGTATACAGTCTGCCCCAATTTGGTGGTTGATGTATTTGGATCTCGGATACTATAAGACATGCGAAAACGGTTAAATGGGAAAAGTTGTAGTGAATTAAGTTCTGAGGTTATATCCGTTCAAAGGCTGGTTGTCAGTCTGTTGGTTTTCAAGATATTTTCAGAAAGCCAGGAATTTCGCAACTAGCAATTTTAGTGAATTTTCTTTAAAAAATTCACTAATGAGGACATCCCGACTTTTGAACAAATTTCTTCAAATGAGCACGAACTAGGCCCCCTAGAACCCATAACCCATACCTATAGATAGCGGAGTCCCATGTAAAAGACGCATTCAGAGTTCAGAGAGCTTTTTCTTTATATTACTCGTCGAAAAAATCGAGCTGCCGTATACAGGCACTCTCAAATAGTGGGTGAATTTCAAAAGTTTTTGCAGAAACGTTTTTTGTGTTTCCGTAGAAATCATTTTTTGTAACATTTTTGTGAAATGTTGGTAATTAATAATAAATGTTTAGTAAGTTATTGTAAAAAACAGTTGTCGAATTTTTGTGAAAAATATAATTTAATGTAACATTACTGAAGGCAATTTCGGCACAAAAAAAAATATGGTGAAGTTTTGTAAAAGAACTGTTTTTTCAACTTGGCTCATAAAGCTGGTTGTCAATAATTATATCCTGGCAGGTATGTAAATAGCTTGAAGACGTTCTTTGGAGAGATAAATCGGACCAGTTTTTTCTGGAGCTTTTTATTTTATTTTCCGAAAATGTTTGTACTTTTTGAAACAACAAAGCTATTTTAATAAAATGTGGGGCATTGTTACTACTATATGGGCCATACTACCAACCAAATGTCCTTGGAAAAACAAGACATATTTGCCATTAAAAACATTGTTACGAAAATTCTCTACCCATAACGCTCTTGCTGCGTCCAGACTTTTTATTATCTATCGGACGTGCTTCTGCCGGTATTTTTTGTAAAGTAATCTACAAGGAGACTACCCAAATATTTAGCTATATATATATATATATATATATATATATATATATATATATATATATATATATATATATATATATATAGGGAGGTCCACCTAACGTTTGGAATTGGAACTATAGGTTATTTTGAGGTTGGAAGGTTCGATGACATTTCCGATGTGACAGAAAGTTAGTTTTATGTTTGACATTTATGAAATGGGTCGCTTTTGGCTTGAACAAAGTTGGGTTATATTAAAAACTTATTTCCAAAGTGGTGAGTCTTCTACTCAAACTATAAGAAATTTACGAAAAAAATTTGACACAAAGGATATGTTAAAAACGCAGTTTGTGGATCAATTTGTGAAGCGAGTTCGTGAAACTGGATCGTTATTGGATAAAACAACCCGTATACATACTCGCTCAGTGCGCTCAACCGAAAACATCGCTGCTGTTGCTCAGAGTGTGTGTAAACAACCAACATCATCGTCATCGTTCTCAAGAATTGAACATTTCACGCACTTCTTTGAGAAGACTGTTGCATAAAGATCTCGGTATGAATGCGTAAAAAGTTCAATTAGTGCAAGAGCTGAAGCCGCATGACCATCCGATGCGTTTTCGGTTTGCTCAATGGGCCGAAGATGAGCATTTTTACCGAAAAATTATCTTTTCAGATAAAGCTCATTTTCACCTCGGAGGATACGTCAATAAGCAAAATTGTCGTATATGTGGCTCAGATAATCCACACGTCATCGTGTGGAGAAACCAATGCATCCACAACGTTTGACTGTCTGGTGCAGATTTTGGTCTGGCGGCATTATTGGGCAATTTTTCTTTGAAAATGAGCAAGGAAACGCCGTTACGGTGAATGTCGATCGCTACCGCGCCATGCTAAGAGATTTTTTGTGTCCCAAAATTGAAGAGTATGACACAGACGACATTTGGTTTCAACAGGACGGCGCAACGTGCCACACAGACAACGTAATAATCGATCTTTTACGCACTGTTTTCGAAAATCGCATAATCAGCCGAAATGCTGATGTCAATTGGCCACCTCGAAACTACGATTTGACTCCGTTGGACCCTTTTTTTTGTGGAAAGCCGTTAAGGACAAATGTTACCCTAACCACCCAGATACGATTGACGACTTGAAATCGAAGTTGCCATTGACGAAATTGAGGCCCAAACAATCGAAAATGTACTAAAAAATTGGACAGATTGAAAGGGGTATTGTAAGGATAGCCGTGGCAGTCATTTGGCTGATGTTGTCTTCCATTCTTAAATGGAAAGGTGGAAAGGTTCAATCTTTCTAATAAACTCATAACTTTGAAAAAATATTCATTAGTTTTTTTTATAGCCGATTCAAATTCCAAACCTTAAATGGCCCACCAGTTAAATACACACACACACACACACACACACACACACACACACACACACACACACACACACACACACACACACACACACACACACACACACACACACACACACACACACACACACACACACACACACACACACACACACACACACACACACACACACACACACACACACACACACACACACACACACACACACACACACACACACACACACACACACACACACACACACACACACACACACACACACACACACACACACACACACACACACACACACACACACACACACACACACACACACACACACACACACACACACACACACACACACACACACACACACACACACACACACACACACACACACACACACACACACACACACACACACACACACACACACACACACACACACACACACACACACACACACACACACACACACACACACACACACACACACACACACACACACACACACACACACACACACACACACACACACACACACACACACACACACACACACACACACACACACACACACACACACACACACACACACACACACACACACACACACACACACACACACACACACACACACACACACACACACACACACACACACACACACACACACACACACACACACACACACACACACACACACACACACACACACACACACACACACACACACACACACACACACACACACACACACACACACACACACACACACACACACACACACACACACACACACACACACACACACACACACACACACACACACACACACACACACACACACACACACACACACACACACACACACACACACACACACACACACACACACACACACACACACACACACACACACACACACACACACACACACACACACACACACACACACACACACACACACACACACACACACACACACACACACACACACACACACACACACACACACACACACACACACACACACACACACACACACACACACACACACACACACACACACACACACACACACACACACACACACACACACACACACACACACACACACACACACACACACACACACACACACACACACACACACACACACACACACACACACACACACACACACACACACACACACACACACACACACACACACACACACACACACACACACACACACACACACACACACACACACACACACACACACACACACACACACACACACACACACACACACACACACACACACACACACACACACACACACACACACACACACACACACACACACACACACACACACACACACACACACACACACACACACACACACACACACACACACACACACACACACACACACACACACACACACACACACACACACACACACACACACACACACACACACACACACACACACACACACACACACACACACACACACACACACACACACACACACACACACACACACACACACACACACACACACACACACACACACACACACACACACACACACACACACACACACACACACACACACACACACACACACACACACACACACACACACACACACACACACACACACACACACACACACACACACACACACACACACACACACACACACACACACACACACACACACACACACACACACACACACACACACACACACACACACACACACACACACACACACACACACACACACACACACACACACACACACACACACACACACACACACACACACACACACACACACACACACACACACACACACACACACACACACACACACACACACACACACACACACACACACACACACACACACACACACACACACACACACACACACACACACACACACACACACACACACACACACACACACACACACACACACACACACACACACACACACACACACACACACACACACACACACACACACACACACACACACACACACACACACACACACACACACACACACACACACACACACACACACACACACACACACACACACACACACACACACACACACACACACACACACACACACACACACACACACACACACACACACACACACACACACACACACACACACACACACACACACACACACACACACACACACACACACACACACACACACACACACACACACACACACACACACACACACACACACACACACACACACACACACACACACACACACACACACACACACACACACACACACACACACACACACACACACACACACACACACACACACACACACACACACACACACACACACACACACACACACACACACACACACACACACACACACACACACACACACACACACACACACACACACACACACACACACACACACACACACACACACACACACACACACACACACACACACACACACACACACACACACACACACACACACACACACACACACACACACACACACACACACACACACACACACACACACACACACACACACACACACACACACACACACACACACACACACACACACACACACACACACACACACACACACACACACACACACACACACACACACACACACACACACACACACACACACACACACACACACACCGTATCTCTTGGACGGTGTAGTCGTTCCGAGAGAGCTGGTAGTTATTTTAAGCAATATTTAACAGAAAAAGTGTGTCAAAATTTGCAAAAGTTTTCCTAGTGTTAGCAAAGTCGATGAGCTTTGGTATGTGCTGATTTTTGCATGTGGAAAATAACTTTTAATTAGTGTTTTCAGTAGTTTTAGAATTATCCGTGAATATATTTAACTGAAAAGTGATAAGAAGATACACTAATTTAATTTCTTATCACCTGGCAACTGGAGAAATTCCAGTGCCAGGTGTAAGGTCTGTGAAGTGAGCTGCTATTATGCAGTAACAATATGATGGACTCTACTAACACAACTACGGCCTCCGATCACGGGGGCGGTTCTGTCGAACCACAATTTGTTACACCTACTGTTTCGTCTAAATCAAATGTATCTAAAGAAGCCTCAACTACTCTTCCTGTTCCTGACAACAACCAAACTAATGTAGAAAATCAACAATCCACTACTAGTGCACCATCGTTCTCACAAATTGTAAACCGACATATATTTCCAAAAAAAGATCAAGCCATAATACTGACATCTGTAGAAGGTATTTCTGTTAAAGATTATATTATTAACATTGGCGAGATTGTGGGACCAAAAAATATATTGTTCGCTTCAAAGATTTCCTTTGTCTTCAAAGGAATGTGTGGATGACTTTATGACTCAGCATACAGGAATATCTATTGGTGATGTATTTATATCAGCAAGAAGATTAATTACCCCAGCCGCAAGAATAGTACTTTCTAACGTTTCACCAGTTATACCACATGACATCATTGAAAATGTTTTACGAAGTAGTGGTTTGAAAATTGTTTCGCCTTTATCATTTGTTGGAGTAGGACTTGGAATACAAAACTATGCGCATGTTTATAGTTTCAGGCGACAAGTATATATTGTTCCAGACGAAAAAAAAGAGTTACCAACCTCACTGATAGTTAATTTTGAAGGTGACGCTTACCGAATTTTTCTATCCAATGACAATCTAAAATGTTTTGTATGTAAATGTACTGGTCACATCTCAAAAAAATGCCCCAACAATATTGTTGATGCGGGTCCCGCATCCACGTCTGCGTCTACATCCGCATCTACTGCTCCATCCGTCTCTGCTTCCACCTCTGCACTCACCTCTATCTCAGAAGAAACGAGCACCTTGGCCGGGCCAGGGGGAATTAAAAGGCTAGCCTCAAATGAAGCTGAGACAATTGAAACTGGCGACGATAACAATGTCAACATCCTTGACGAACGAGCAGATCAGTCATTTGCGACCTCACAAAGGCAACCAAGACAAACCACAAAGAAGCAACGAAAGGCTGATCCTCAAAGTGCTTTTGATCCACTAAAGAAGATATTTGAAGAAAAGGAGTTTATCTTGTCATTTGACGACTTTAAGAGATTTATGGCGAATGTAAAAGGTAAAGATAACCCTCGACAGGTGGCTGGTGAGTTTACAACTGAAATTTCATTACTTGCTGATATGATCAGGAATATATATCCGTTTATTGAAAAAAGGTCACTTAAAGAAAGGTGTAAGCGCCTCGTACGGTCTCTCACTGGAGGGGCTGGCTCCTCGGGACGCTCGCGGTCACGTTCGGATGACGCTTCGGGGTCTGAGTGGTGATAAAGGTTCAAAATATTAATTTATTGTCTTCTTTACACACAGGCGTTTATTTATTTATTTTAATAAATTTCACATTCAAAGGGTTACGTATAACAACTTTAAATGTTAAAAGCATAAAAAGTGAAATAAAATGGCTAAATCTGGAATCATTTAATAGTTATATACAGCCAGATATATGTTGTTTACAGGAAACCAATACCCATGGTTCACCTTTTCCTTTTCAAAAATCACATTACACATTTTATTTTAATCCACCTGAAGAACCTTATTCTGGTACAGTTATCGGGATAAAGAATACTTCTGAGTTAGGTGCTATTACTCATCAAATTCTATATAGAGGCTATTTGCAAATGATATCTTTTAAAATCAACGAAAAGGAAATAAACGTTTTCAATATTTATATACCACATGACACTAACATTGCTCTGAATGTTCTCACTATTTTAGAAAATACTCTAAATCAGTTAGGTGCCTTTTTAATCGTTGGTGATTTTAACTGTACCCTTAACCCAATTGTCGACAGGCTTAATTCACAGGAGAGGGGTCTTCAGATTTCGTGTAAGTTAAGAAATATCGTTGAGCGTTTTGACCTGTGTGATGTGTGGCAACTTACTCAAATTGATAAACCAGGATACACTTTCTATACGCGAATATCGGCCTCAAGGCTGGATCGTATATATTGTTCAAGAAGTGAAACAACACTAATTTCTAGTTCAAAACTAATTCCATCATTTTCGGATCACCTGTGTTTATCGGCTCATCTAAAATTTAACCAATCGTATAACAAAAGTCCATATTGGCGTTTTAACAACAATTTACTGCAAGATGATAAGTACCTACATTGTATAACGACATACCTAGACTCTATTAAATGTGCCAAAACAGGTAGTATAAAATGGTGGGAAAATTTCAAAACTAATGTCAAAGATATAACACAGAATTATGAAATACAAAAAAGACAGCAGGAAAATATGATTCTGAACAGATTAAGGATATCGTTGGAAAAAACTCTAAAAACTGAAGGGTCAGTTGACACTCTAGCGGTTCTCAAAATAAATAGAGAAGTTAACGACATTTTTAGAGGATATAGTGAAAAAAAGTTAGCTGCTATAGGAATGCAAAATCTGATAGAAGTGGACAGACCGACAGCCATGACTCTGTTACCAACGATCTCCAAAAAGAAGAATTTGACAGAAGTACGATGTGAGGGATATGTTATCAGTGAGCCAGTTAAGATATGTTCAGTAGTAAGGTCGCATTTTCAAGTTTTATATAGTAATGATGAGACAATCGTAGATAAAGACAATGAATTGTTTACTGACATAAAATGTTTAGACGATAAAAATAAAAAAATCCTTGACGAACCCCTAAATCTTGAAGAACTAACTAAGGCCTTAAGATCCTTAAACAAAAACAAGGCGACGGGAATAGATGGATTGACTCCAGAGTTTTATTTGGCATTCTGGGAAAAACTAAAAACTCACTATTTAGATATGATTCAAGAATCATTTGCAAAAGGTTCACTACCTAAATCACTCAGAACAGCAGTAATCAGTTTACTGTTTAAAAAATGACCCCGAAGTTTTGGACAACTGGCGTCCTCTATCGCTCATGACAAGTGATTACAAAATATTGTCAAAATGTTTAGCTAATCGTTTTCTAAATATTCTGGGTAATATTATCCATACGGACCAAAGCTACTCTGTCCCTGGAAGATCAATTTATGACAGTCTTCATCTGTTTCGTGAGTTTATAAGTCATGTCAATGAAACAAGAGCTCCCTCGGCGATTATATCTCTTGACCAGCGGGGCGCGTTTGATAGGGTAAGTCATAGGTACCTTTTTTACATCTTGGAAAAATACAACTTTGGTCCAGAATTAAAAAAATATGTTGGCCTTCTATACAGTGAAGCAGTATGTATGGTACGTGTTTCGTCTCTCCTAACATCTCCGGTGAAATTTTCTAGGGGAATACGTCAAGGCTGTCCAATGTCTGGGATTTTATTCACGTTATGTATTGAACCGTTTCTTGATCTTATTAGAAAATCTGTCAGTGGGTGTACAATTTCTTTTGAAAGTAAAACTATTAACCTTCAAGCTTCAGCATATGCTGATGATGTTAATATATTCGTGTCTAGAAAGACGGAGATTGACGAGGTGTTGAAATGTTATAACACATACTCGAAAAATTCAGGAGCTCAGCTTAACCTGGATAAGTGTAAGGGATATTGGTTAGGAAGCTACAAGGGTTCTGTTGAAACGCCTCTGGGCATCTCTTGGTCTTCGGGAGATATCACTATCTTAGGAGTTACTTTTAAAAACAGCCAATACATAATTAGCAAAGACGCATTAGACAATCTCTACAAACGCATTGAATCATCTGTGCAAAAATGGAGAGGTATTTTTCCATCACTTTCGTGGAAAGGCAGAGTTATGGCAATTAATCGCTTTATAGCGCCAAAACTGTGGTACCATTTGCAGATCCTTCCAGTCGATGAGGTTTTTCTAAATAGTATACAATCCCTACTTACAGACTTATTCTGGGCTAATCGGCGACACTGGATGACAGAAAAGCACCTGTGTTTACCAATAAGTCATGGTGGTTTAGGTCTTGTTCATGTACAATCAAAAGTGAGAATGTTCAGGGTTTATTTTGCTTTAAAATTTCTAAACAATCATGAAGAATCTAATTGGTTTCGTGTAATTAAGTATATATTGTGTACATATAAAATGGCCGGATTATCCTGGCAACTATTTTTTATTAAACAAACAGTTCACTACTCAGACCTATCTCCATTCCTAAAACAAGTTCTACATTGCTGTTCGGCCTTAAAAATTTCAGTTGCAAATTATCCAGAAAACTTCCAGCAATTACAAGACATACCTCTCATGCCATCTAATATACTACCTGAGACACTGAGCAATATATCTAATCTTTGGCTTAATTGTGGCATATACACTTTTAGAAATATATGTGTGGGTACTGGCTTGATAAATTTTGAGGATCTGCCTCTACATCGACTTGATGAGGAGTTGAGGAACGTCCTGCGAAGAGACTATTTAAATATACATGATTATGTCATAAACCAACAGGATAGTTTCAACACCAGTCCACAAACGGTCGAAGAAGGAAACCAATTTTACTACACTAGTCTTAATGATCAGAGAATGGTACTGGCAAAAAACAACAAGAGAGCGATTCTTATGGATCTGGTACTAGGACATTATAATCAAGTTAATGTTTTGACAGGCGAGTGGACTGATGACCCAATCTTCTGGAGTTCGTTCTGGGTTCAACCTACCCTTGGATATGAGGCCTCAGTGTCGCTGCGTTTTGCAAAAAACCGTCTAGCAGATATGGTTTTCCTTCAACGAATAAACAAAACACCGTCTAACCTGTGTAGGAGATGTCAACAACTTGGGACTGCGTGGCATATATTCATTGAGTGTCATGAAGTGAAAGACTTGTGGAACTTTATCAGCCGTGTCAAAATGAAGTTAACCAATCGTTCATTAACAGTATTCGATATACATTCGGGTTTTGAAAATATTCAAAATTGTTTTTATGCAATATGTAGCTACTTATGTAACCTAGCAAAGAGTGTCATATATAATGATTTTATATCAGAGTATAAGAATGGTCTACAACACAAAGCCCTATTGCCTATTTTTAAAGCCAGACTGAAGTCCCGTGTCCTTAAAGAATGTATCTGGTATAAAGGAAAAAACGATATAGATTCCTTCAGAAAGAAATGGTGGAATAGCAACCAATTGTTTACAATCGGGGAAGAGACCATACATTTTGTCTTTTATCAATAGTAACATTCTTTTTTGTTCATGTTTTTTTCTTGTATATTCTATGTAGTTGTAGATATATAGATTTTTTTTGTATGTGTGTATGTATGTATTATTTGTTACTTATTTTTAAAATGGAATGTAATAATTGGTGTATATATTCTTTCGTTAATAAACATAAATAAATAAATAAATAAATATATAAACACACACACACACACACATATATATATATATATATATATATATATATATATATATATATATATATATATATATATATATATATATATATACTTTCGAAGGCGTTTAGCTGTCCTGATTGTCTAACATTTTTTATTAATTTTAGATTCTCCCCATTAACGTGGTGATTCTTATCACAAATAAGTCGGGCAACGGAAGATCTATCTAAGGTACCGCATCTTAATTGTGCCAAATGTTCTTTGAATATAATTTCCATAGATCTATTTGTTTCTGCAACGTAATTAACATCACAATCTTTATTTAATAAATTCCCGGCATTTAAGCCGTACTATACTTGTGTTTTGGGTTACCTAGCAAGTTTTTTAAACTATTTTTTTTGTTGAAAATATCTCTAGTTATTCTATCACGATTACTAGTCTAGTGAGTTTTCCTATGGTGTTTATAATTTATCACTTGTCTGGAAATACCAGACATTTTATAACGAAATCCACGATAACCATAGCTTCAATAAACGTGAGCTATCAATAACATATTGTTAAACTCTGCCTTACATATTTTCTTTTTTAAGATATTGTCCAACTCCGTACCAATATATGCTCTCTATATATTTTCTTTAGACTCTGATACTGTCGTTCCCTAAAGGATAACGCCGATCCACGGTAAACATCTTTTATTCAAGCCATATTGGATTTTATTTTTAGTATGAAGTTCAATGTTTACTTTCAGTGTGATATTGGGGTATTTGATGCAGAGACTTTCCTTTTGTTTCACTATTGAGGACTATTTGAATTCAGTATTAATCAATATTAAACGAAAACTTAAAAGGGTCGAATGCCTGAAGAAATGTCAAGGTATGTATATATGTAAAATAAAATTGAGTCATGATAAAGTTGCTAGAAGCTATTTACATCCATATACAGCCTGTTTCTAAACTAGGTTGCAAAAAACCAGGTGCCTATTCTGTGGTCAAAATATATATTTTTTGTTATATACACAGAGTTTTACCAGAGGTTGTCGAGCGACAAGGTGTCAAATACAGCGTTCATCAGTGAAGCAGGAAAATTTTAAAACATTTGTTATTCTTTTTTTTTAAATATATTTCAACAACACCACGAGGGCTCACAGCCTAAATACTATCATACCGTGGGTGTCGACAAGGAGGAAAGAGGCAACTTGTTAATTCTGGACTAGAAGATTTGGAGGTTCGGAGGACAAGAAAAAAGATGTGCCGGCAAGGAATTCCACAACTTAAAAGTCTTTGGGACAAAAGAGCGGGAATAACAAGATGATCGATGTTTGGTGACCTGGACAGTAGGTAGATCTGTTGGGGGCAGCAGGTGGGGGAACTATCGAACAAAGCTCCTCTGAGCAGTGTCCGAGTAGTAGATATCTATAAAAGAGAGAAAGAGAGAGAGAGAGAGGTCACCAACGGCACGCCGGTGGGCAAGGGATGGCTGCCTTTGGGTGAGGGTATGGTCACCAATGAGGCGTATAACTCTCTTCTGAATGAAGTCCAGGATGGCGAGTGTAGAAGAGGCAGCTGCGCCCCAGATGTGGGAGCAGTATTCAAGGTTTGGCCTTATTTGTGAAGTATATAAGGTATAGAGATTAGCTGGTGAAAAGTATTTGCGTGCCTGGAAGAGAAAACCTAATTTCTTAGCAACCCCTTCTCCAATTGATGTGACATGTTGGTGCCAATTGAGATTTAGGTCCACAGAAATGCCAACAAGTGAAAGTGACTCATTACTTTAGATAACTTGGTTGTTCATCGTGATGAGTCTAGTGCTGGTGTATCTCTTATGAGATAGAAAGCAAGACTGAGATGTGGTGGAGTTGAAGTGAACAAGATTTCTACTTCCTCAGTCTAATATTTTTTGGAGACCCACAGAGA
The DNA here is from genome assembly GCA_964006375.1 of Tillus elongatus. Lineage (NCBI taxonomy): Eukaryota > Metazoa > Arthropoda > Insecta > Coleoptera > Cleridae > Tillus > Tillus elongatus. The sequence goes on from OZ023266.1 coordinate 167,495,781, forward strand.
CAGAGCCCTCCATGAGCCTGCGATCCTCATCTAATTGGGCTAAAGAGACCGGCTTAGAATATTGTATATTTAAGTGGAGAGTGCTGTCGTCCGCGTAACTGTGACCTAGGTTGGATGTGCTAGAGAGGAGGTCATTGATGTGAAGAAGAAACATAGTAGGAGCTAAAGCTGAACGTTGAGGGACTCCTGCATTAATTGGATACAGTTTAGAGGAATGACCATCCACGGCAACAGAATTGCTCCGGTTGGAGAGGAAATTTGCTGTCCAGGTACAGAGTTTTGGTGGTAGGCCCTAGGCCGGAAGTTTATTAAGCTGTGGTGCGTGCCAGACCTGGTCGAATGCTTTGGTGATGTCTAGCGCGACAACCTGGGATTCACCGTGTAGTTCCATAGACTTGTTCCAAGAATGGGTGACAAAGGAAAGGAGGTCGGCAGTTGATCTGCGCTGACGGAATCCATACTGCATGTCGTGGATTAGAGTGTGTTTTTACATTTCAATCACTTTAATGACGATTGAAAGGAGATAAATAGGCCTGTAGTTGCTAGGAAGCGCTTTGGATTCTTTCTTGGGGACGGGTTGTACTCGAGCAGTTTTCCAGTTAAATTAGATGAATGTATGTATATTTTGAGTATGTCTGCATTGTTTTACTCATTTTACCTGTCCCCAATATAATTAAACTTCATTTAACTAACTATTTACATAGTGTTTTAAATTTCCTGTTACTATGGTTACCTTAAATTTCATTTTTACTTTTCCGATTTTTTAAGACTCCATTGGCAATGCTCTCACTCATAACTGTTTTGTGAAGCACATCTCTCCACTGGAATCAGTATGACACAAGGTACTACCTGCCTTTTTACATTGCTTGTACATTGGTTGTACAAAGCCTTATATAATTCAAGATATGCTGCCAATTTTTCAACAGATTGGATTTATATGGCTGCGTTAGTGCTGTGTAGCACTTTATTATCCAATGATATTTTAGTTTTAATGCCTAGTTCTTAAGCCGTTCTTTCCAGGTTTAACATTTATAAATATTAATACAACATATTCTTACATTCTACGTGGTTCTGGATTTGTTGACGAACAAAACACAGCTTTTCAAATTACTAATTTAATATAAGCAACTATTTTCCAACACCAGTATCAACTAAAATATTTCTCTCTATTATTAAATGTCCATAGAACTATATTCCACTATTCGCCTTCTATGGTCGCTTCTTAAACACCAACACTTACTGCTGACTCACTTAATACTCTATGGTCACTTCTTCTACACCACACTAAATACTGAACTAACGCACTCTTTGTACCATAGAGATTCTAGACCTTCTACACTTTTCTACACCTGTCACTTCTGGTTCCTTCTAGAAATATCATTCCAGCGTGTTCGCTGTTACCAACACACTATTATAGAAGTAACAAAGTCCATAAACTTATATATATATATATATATATATATATATATATATATATATATATATATATATATATATATATATATATATATATATATATATATAGGGGAGAGTGGTATATACTGGGACGCTTTTTTTCTTTGGGCTGTACATTTTTTGTTTTTATAAATGAACTTAAAATAATTGTCATATCTTGATTGTATCACTATTGCCTATGTTATTGCCAAAATTTAGTTAAAAAAATCGATTAGTGTGCCAAAAAATATGAGTGTCTCACTATGTACCACTGTCTCATTATGTACCATCCCTCTGGTTTATACTGGGACATCATCAAAAAAGTCGTCAAATGAAACACTTTATTAGAAAATATAAAAACAAAACATAAATTAAACATTCTAATAGAGAAATGACACAAATAAGTATTCTTATATGGTAACAAAATAACAAAAATAAATATTCTTGTGATAATAAAATACCCAAATATCCTATTATGGTGCAAATTGCTGCCTAACTAATATTATAAAATTGAAAATCGAAATTAAATCGCATTTGCTTCATTGCCCTTTCAGTGCCTCCAACAAATGTGGGTTTTGGCAATTTAGAAACAACATTTTTTTTATCGAGAGTGTCTTCGTCTTTTGTTTCCGGAAATACAAATTTATTATTTGATAATTTCCTTAGAAAGTTGATTTTATATCTTCCTTCTTCAACAGCCTCTACTTGTCCCACAAAGTATTTTCGGTGCTTTTTATGAGAATGCGTGATTTCATAAAATGCAATAACAAAATCTGTAACTTTTGTGTCGTCGTTTTCATCATCCACCTTCTCCTCTTCCTCTTCTATAAAACTCACATCACTTGGATCACTTATGACTTCATCTTCTATGTCATCTTCACTACTAGAGGGTTCAACAAGTATTTTTCTCTTAACACTTTTAGGTTTTGTCAGTTTTGATAGTTTAAGACTTTTTTTGCGCATCTTTTCCATTTCTTCTTTCTCTTTTTCTTCCAGATTTGGTGTGTCTGTTAGGATTGTTGATTTTGCACGTTTTCTTCCTTTTCTAACAGTTTTTCTTTCTTGTGCTTTAACATATGGCCTAAGCTCTTCTGGTTTTGTGAACTTCTTGGTGGGTTCTGCAGAACGTGTGACCTGAGAAGTGGAACTTGTACTAGGTTGTGGTTCATTTTGAGGTTCATTTATTTTGTCAGTTTCAGTATCATTAGTCGTGTCTTGATCTGGTATTTGTCTATCTGTTACAGCAGAACATAAAAAATCCGATTCGTCGAAAACTTCAGGGTTAAACGGAGCTATACCAGAATTCCGAAATCCACTCATGATGTTTGATGGTACAAATGCTTGATGAAAAGCTGTTCCTGCAATCTCTGCTATATTGTAGATATTTACGGGAATTCCTGGATGGTTCAGTAGCCAGTCATCAACTGCTTTGTTATAATAAGTTTTAAATGGACCATAGCATGACACGTCTAGCGGTTGTAATTTATGACTGCAGTGAGGAGGCAGGGTCAGAAGTATCACTCCATTTTCTTTACAAAATTTGATCACATTGAAGTCACAGTGGCTTTCGTGGTTATCCAAAATAAGTAAAATTTTATTTTCTAAGCTACATCTGGTGTAATTAGTTAAGTGTTCAACATATTTCAGAAAATTTGGAGAGGTCATCCAGCCGGTGGGATGGGCAGCGCCTTTTGATCCCGGGGGAGCTCCGTTGAGCATATGAGGTTTAAAATTGTGCCTCGGAAATACAAACATGGGTGGTGTGTATGTGCCGTTTGCACATATGGTATTACACATAGTCACTAGAGTTCCCCTTTCGGCACTCGTTATTTTCCCCACTTGTTTGTCGCCACACGCTGCCAGAATTTTTGGCGGTTTTTGAACGGTTGTTACTGCAGTTTCATCACAATTATAAATTTGAGTTATTTCAAATTTGTGTTTTGACAATGCACGTTGGAGGTTATCAAAAAATATTTGAACATTATGCTTATTGAAGCTAGTAGCTCGCGTGATGCTCGTGGCCTCAGGCGTCCGTAAACTAATATTTGTCTGTCGTTTGCGAAATAAACGTATCCACTCCATTCCTGCTTTTTTATTGTCTTCCCAAGACTGGGGTATCTTCTTATTATTGGCAATCGCAAATTTGTACGCAAATTCCCGTGTGGAAGCAACAGTTAGTCCATAGCACATTTTTGAGCATTTAATTAGATAAAGTGCTAAAGCCGCTTCTTCATCGTCAGTGAATATTTGAGAAAATCCATGTTTCCGTTCAAAGCAAAAACTTTCTCGTTCATCTTCTGGAGTATTTCTGTATTTGGCTACCATCCTTTGCAAAGAAGACCTGCTCACACCATAAATATCTGCTGCAGTTCTTAAATTCTGCCTGCCAGAAATAATACTATCTACGGCAGTGCTCATCTGCGATTGACGCTGATTGTGGGAAGTCTTACTCTCTTTTATTGTTTTGGACTGATCCTTTCTTGGAATTTTTGGCATCTAGGAGGGAAAATGTCAAGTTTTACTTAATAGAAATATTAATTTGCCATTTTTCGAATATGGTGGTATATAGTGAGACGCAGTGGTATATAGTGGGACGTGTCCCACTATAGACCACATCAACTTGTCCCACAATAGACCACTAGGCACCTTTGTAAAAATAATTAAATTTTTGGACAATATATTTTGATAAGCTATGACAAATGGTAAGATACCTTGGTGATAGTTGGTAGGGCCCCCTCACCAAATTTGAAATTTATATTTCACAAAATAACTGTTTTTTAGCACAAATATTACACGCGTTAAATGTAACTTTTCGCTGAATTATATCGTGCAGCCATTTTATCACGTGAATGCTCCAATGGTAACTATGATTTCTGTGGTTTAAAACTACGATGTTTGTACATGCATCACTGTAAAAATACCAAGATTGGACTATCGACAACTAGATGGCCACAGAGTCCCTTGTCCCACTATAAACCACGGCCCAGTATATACCACTCTCCCCTACGGACGAGTTCGTCAATCAGCTATAACGGCATATTTTTCTCTAACAAATATCCAAACATATATATTTAAATACGCTATATTTTTGAAAGCAGTAAAGTAGCTGGAATGAGACTTTACATGTAGCTAGAAATGAAGTGAGTAAACCCCTGTGGTGAATTTTAAGTAATGTTGTTCACAGAATTGTGAGTTTGTCCCAAATTAAAAATAAAATCTGAAAGACATGATCTGAAACAACTTAAGTGGTTAAATTATGATACCAGACAAAGACAGAGTAGTCACCTGCCACGCGGAGATTGAAACATATACCACATGCATACACCATAATGCAAGGATAACGTTCATTCCCGAACTGTGGCGATCCCACACTACTGACCGCCTTCGGGTATATTCGGATGCGCGGATTTGCAGGAGAAAATAAGGAAGTTTTATATCAGCTACTTGAAGTAAAAACCAGATGGGATCGTGCGTTTTCTTTATTTATAATGGTTTAAAAGTTGTTTTAAGGTTAAGTAAATGATTGTATATTGCTCTTAAAATTGGAAACTAAAGAATAAGCATATGTTTTGTTTGCTTATTACGTTTTGACAGTTCTGTTTTGAGGTAAGTAAATGATTGTCATTGAAATAGATATAACAAATTGTACTTATATTATGCTTTTAAAATTATAAACTAAAGAATGTTAACGTGTTTTGTTTATTTATGATGATTTGGCAGTTCTGTTTTGGAGTTAAATTAGTAAATGATTGTATGGAAATCAAAGAATAAGAATATTAATGTTAATTTTTGTTGATTAATTGTTCAAGTAGTAAGTTATTTGAATAATTAATTGACTTCTTGGGTATGAATTAAGTTTCCTGCTAATAAGCTTTTGCAGCTTTATTGAAATTTGTAATACAAGTTTCTTTTAGAGACAGTACCTAGGTTCAAAATCTTAATTTTATAGCATCATAGAAAATTGAGTTTTGGGCATTCAAAGGTTTTTCTTAAAATGAGCTAGAACACAAGATTCAATATTTTTTATGCTAATAGAGAGAAATTTTTCAAATAAGCTTGTTTAGGACTTCTAAACGCGATCTTTGACGTCTGTTTAAAATCAAAGTGTTACTTTTACTCAAGAAATTAAGATTTTCAAACATTTCAACTACCAAGCCAGTGAAGTTTTGAACTTATCCAACACTGATATAACTAACTTTCCTTCCTTCTATAGCCAATTGGTGTAGCAGTGCTACTGAAATCTGTGGTTTTTTATATGAACAGAAGTATGATTATTTGAAGATGGCTGCTCTGTGGCTCTCTTTCCATTTCTGCTCTTTTCAGGGGCGGCTCCTCAATAAGTGCACCCGTGCGCGCGCACTGCCGCCTGTCGTGGAAAAAATAATATTTTTGCTATGCTATATTTTAATAAATTTTTATTTACTTTTTACCTCCTGCATTCAACAAACAAAATTAGTATATCGAGGATCGCAGAGTCGGCAGCCATTAATACAGAATCAGAATAAGTATAGTGTTGGTTGCAGACGTTATATACATCCATATCCATCAGTCACGCGGCGGTGTGTATTTTTCGGCGCTCTGAGGAAATGCGATACTTCAATGCGAAATGATCGACTATCGTCGTCGAAAACGACCGAATAAGCAATCTGGTTGTGCGCTTTAAAAGTCCACACTTGCAGTTTGCAGTGGAGTTTTCGCAGAGCGTGTGTAAAACGAGTAAAGACCTTCCTTAGAAATTCTATGTCGAATGATCGACTTAATGCGCTAGCAATGTTGGAAATAAAGAATAAACAGGGACTTTGTATTTAAAATACCGAACTTTGATGAAAGAGTTTTAGAACAGTTTGTGGCTATCAAAAATAGACGTATGTATTTTTCGTTTAAGGAATGAGTATAGGTCTGTTATGTTATATTTTATAAACTAAAGTGAATGCCGAGTGTTGACAGAATTGTGATTTGTGTTAGTAATTATCAAAGGAAATGACTTTTTAACTACTATAACCTATAACTAACTAGAGGAAAACTTGGTAAGTAGTTAATAATTATTAAGTTTAGTTAGTTTAGTAAGGTTTTTTTATAATACATTTTCGGGGAAAAAAAGAGGCGAGCCCTTCATTTTTAGTGAATTTTTATTTAATATGTTTATATATATATATATATATATATATATATATATATATATATATATATATATATATATATATATATATATATATATATATATATATGTGTGTGTGTGTGTGTGTGTGTGTGTGTGTGTGTGTATGTATATCTATCCAACCGATAACGCAAAAAATAAGCAACTGATTTCGATGAAACTCGGTGCCTTTCTTTTATTAATGGCTTGGATGAGTTCGTTAGTCAGGAAAATCGGATAACGTTTACCGGGAAAATTTTGTGTTTTGTTTCAAAAAAAAATCTTTTTCTCCTAAAATTACAGAGATATTTTGATGAAATTTGGTGGATATGTTGCCTTGTAAAAGACCTTACTACACACTAAAATTCAACTTTCTACATTTTTATAAAATTGAGTTATTCAAATTTTGAGTTTTCTTTTGAAAAAAAAAATGTATATCCGAAAATTACAAAGCTATTTTGATGAAATTTGGTGGATATGCTGCCCTGGGTAAGACCTTACTATACACCAAAATTCAACTTTCTAAGTTCATAGAAACTTGAGTTATTCAAATTTGAAGCATTTAATAAAAATTCACTACCATAACGCAGACGAAAATTACTAGGTAGTAGGTAAACACGCTCTGCCAAAAGTCCACTACAAACTGGAAGTGTGTAATTTTATAGCGCATAACCAGATTGTTTATTCGGTCGTTTTCGACGAAGATAGGCGATCATTTCGCATTGAAGTATCGCATTTCCTGAGAGCGCCGAAAAATACACACCGCCGCCCGAGTGCTTTATATGGATATGGATGTATATAACGTCTGCAACGATTAACACTATACTTATTCAGATTCTGTATTAATGGCTGCCGACTCTCTGCGATCCTCGATATACTAATTTTGTTTGTTGAATGCAGGTGGTAAAAAAGTAAATAAAAATTTATTAAAATATAGCATAGCAAAAATATTATTTTTTCCACGGCAGGCGGCAGTGCGCGCGCACGGGCACACTTATTGAGGAGCCGCCCCTGATTACTCGTTACACACTTAGAACGTAATGGGGAAAGTTTGGTAGTTTTTAACAATGGGAAAGAGTTTGCTAATTTTAGATTGAAAAAAAGACAACAAACACTATTTCAACATATTTATTTACATAACAGTGACATAAAGATACGTTAGCCTATTTTCACAATATTCTTTTGGGTTACTTTACAACTAAAATATGTATCGTTTTGCACGTATTTATAATAAAAGTTTCTCAGTGATATATTACAATCTTGAGCATTTTGATTTACATCACTACACACATAAATTATATAAAATAAACATATACATATAGATAGCTACACAGATTTATCACATATAGATCTTAAATCGGTATAAAACAAAATAAAATACAAATATAATAATATGTTAGATTCTTGGTTTACTTGTAAATATACAAAAAGAGGGCCTTGTTATACAGCTAACAGTTTTCTTATCAGTTTACAAAAACATGAAAGTACGACGGCGTTCTGGGGTCACGTTAAAAAAACATTTTCTAATAATTCTGAGATAAAAAAAAGTCAGAATTCTGAGATAAAAAGTCAGAATTCTTTGATAAAAACTCAGAATTCTGACATAAAAAGTCAGAATTCTGAGTTAAAAAAGTCAGAATTCTTAGATGAAATATCAGAATTCTGAGATAAAAAAACCAGAATTCTGACATAAAAACTCAAAATTCTGAGATAAAAACTCAGAATTCTGACATAGAAAGTCGGAATTCTGACATAAAAACTCAGAATTCTGACTTTTTTATCTCAGAATTCTGACTTTTTATGTTAGAATTCTGAGTTTCTATCACAGTATTTTGACTTTTTATCTCAGAATTTTGACTTTTTTATCTCAGAATTATTAGAAAATAATTTTTTAACGTGACCCCAGGACGCCGTCGTATAAAAGGGCTTTAATTATCAGTTAGCAAAAATTCTTTGCACAAACATGGAAACCAATCAGAACCGGATTTTAAAGTGCGAAGGCCCCGGAGAAATTAGGAAGAGGATGCTCCCTAATTATTTCAAAATGTCATAGGCTCCAGTTCCTGTTGCCTTCCTCTGAATCCGGCCCTGGGAACCACAAAATGTCATGGAAATACGAACTGTTTATTAAGTACAACTGAAAACTTTATACTGTTAAAATGGTTTGGTTGAGAACATTGTGCCAACTATATAGGGTGGCGCATTGAAAACGAAACAGACCGATTTATGTCCAGAAATTTTTTTTTAAGAAACGCTGAAACACGTCAATTTTAATATTGAGGGGGACATGTTTTGACATAAAACTCAACTTTGTCACATCAACCCCTTAAGGGTGGTGATAACAACCCTTATATTTTAAATAGGGAACATGGGTCGAGTGTTACATCATTTGAAAGCTCTCTTTTTTCTGAATTCAGCACAATAATTTTTTTGGAAGTTTTATCAACTCGTTTAAAAATTATTCACAGTGAAGATGCAAAAACGCATTTCACTCACTCCGATAAGAAATGTGCTGATAGTCAATATTTTGTTGGTTTATAAACAAAAAATAGACTATCAGAACATTTCTTATCGGAATGAGAGAAATGCGGTTTATTATTTCAGTTTATCGGTCGGTTTGATACTTGATAGTACTACCGAAAATTAATTTCACAATGGTGTATTCTGTAGACGAAAGAGTTGAAAAAATTACTCTTTTTTTCAAAAACGATGACTGTGCCAACCGTATCGCAAATTTGTTTAATGAACGACACCCGAACAGACATGTTAACAGAAAATACATTTTGGAGTTAGTTGCAAAGTTTCGACAAAGTGGTTCAGTAGCCAACAAAAAACGGGATCCTGAACGTGAATTTCCGGGTAAAAATGAGACTGCTGAGATTGAAGTTTTAGGACAAAGTGCTGCAGACCCAACTTTGAGCACGAGAAAATTGGCCAATGTTTCAAACATCAAAAGAAGAACTATTCAGCGAACATTGAAGCATCATAAATTTCACCCGTATAAAATATCATCTTGTACAACAACTGAATGAAGATGATTTTGATCGGCGGCTGAAGTTTTGTGAAGTTATGACTATACGAATAGCTGATAACGCGAACTTTCTGTTCAATATCTGTTTTTCAGACGAGTGTACGTTTTTATTAAACTCTAGAGTCAATAGCCATAATTGTCGTTATTGGGCAGATAATAATCTAAGAAATTTTCACACGAAGTCCACACTCAAACTCCACAAAAATGGAATGTCTGGACTGGCATTTCTGGAGACCGTTTAACAGGACCAATTTTTCTTGACGGCAATTTGAGTGGCGAAACGTATTTGGAGTTACTAGAAGATATCGTTTACCCTCTACCAATTGACATTGTTGAAAATGATGATCGCTATCAAGAAAATCAATTAGTGTTTCAACAAGATGTTAGGGTGTTTTTAAACAGAGAGTTTCCAGGACAATGTATTGGGCGTAGAGGTGCTATTGAGTGGCCCCCTAGATCACCGGATTTAACTCCTTTAGACTGATTTCTATGGGGCCATTTAAAGAGTAGAATTTACGCAACAGAACCGGAGTATCTGGAAGATATACGACGACGCATTGTTGAAGAATGCCGTCTAATAACTCCACAAATGTTCCAGAATGTTAGAGCTCGTTTTGAACAAAATTTGTACTTTTGTATGGAAGCTGGTGGTCAACAATTTGAACACTTACTTAACTGAATAAATATTTTTGAACGTTTGGTTTTGTTTTTTAGTTTTTTTTAACGAAAAATTGACTAATTAGTGCATTTCTTATCACAATGAATGAACTACGTTCTTGCAACTCCAACTGTGAATAATTTTTAAACGAGTTGATAAAACTGCCAAAAAAATGAGTGTGTTGAATTGAAAAAAGAAAGAGCTTTCAAATGATGTAACACTCGATTCGTGTTCCCTATTTAAAATATAAGGGTTGTTATCACCACCCTAAAGGGGTTGATGTGACAAAGTTGAGGTTTATGTCAAAACATGTCCCCCTCAATATTAAAATTGAAGTGTTTCAGCGTTTCTTAAAAAAAAAATTCTCTGGACGCAAATCGGTCTGTTTCGTTTTCAATGCGCCACCTGTATTTGTCCGGCGGACGGCAATAGATATTACAGTGGCCAGTTGGAAAAATTATTTTTTTGTATCAGTAAAATTTTTGATCAATTAAAATTAGCAACATTAAACAGAACGTAAGCAAATTAAGCTACCCTCTAATCAAGCTTCATCAAAAATTCCTAAAATAGAATTCATTTTCCTGTCTCACAAAGTTTAACTCAAATCTTTACAAAGCTGGTGCGTATTTTCAAATTTTCTAACTGATGTTTCGGAATGTTTTAATAACATTTATGAATTTCAAACTTCAATCTTGAATATTCTGAGTACATTCATTCAATCACATCCTAAGAAAATTCTTCACCAATATACTGAGAATATTTGAATAGATTATTATTCCGAATATTCGCTTAGAATGTGCTTGAGATGTCCTTATAATATTACATAACTTTAAAATTTAATGAAAAAGATAGGTGATGATTGCGGTATAGTGGTGAGAATTATAATCGTAACTATTTTGCATGTTTGATTCTGTTACCTGTCTATGGTAAACACATTGTATATTTAGGCAAGCCCTTTTTTAGGCATAGAGCGCATGTCCATGTCGCCGGGAAGGAAAAATCGCAAGATGGCCGCTAGACGTAAATGAAAACTAATGTCAAAATAAATGGTCTGTGGTCAATGTTGTATAAGGTTATATTCTAACATAATTAATTAAAAATAATAATGTGACGTGAACAGTGTGTAACTGCAAACATAGATCCAGAGTACAGAAGCAATTAAAACATGGTGTCAGGTTAACTAAAACGCACACAGTAAAAAAACGAGTTTTAAAGCATCTCCTGTAGTTGACACTGACGATTTTGCTTGAGACTGGATTATCTTACGAATTGGGTACACCTACATTGTATAATATATAATTAAAAATTGTGTAATGTGCAATAGTACCTAAGTCATGCAATATAAACGACCACCACCGTGTTATGTGGATGGACTGATGGACTGGAAAAGTACAAGAATACTGCAAATCTATAGAATTGTCTAAGCAACATCTCGGGCTTTTTACTCCTGTGGAAGAAGTTAATGCTGTGAGAAGTAGCACTATAAAGTGCAGAAAATGTGAACCTGAACATATGGTGGGAAGATGAATGTACAATAAATCTCGTAATTTATCAGATACGAAATCTTTGCCAAAGTATGCCTTTACAACCAGAATATCCAAGCTGTTGACAAGCATCGGAATATGGAAATAGCTGTCGAAGTAAAAATTAAGTCCTCTGGCGCAGAGCAGAAGGCAACAAAACAAGGGAAGGGTCAAAAGGTCTGATCGATGACTTTCAGTTGTAGTTTTGAGTAAGTGCAAGTGAGTGTGATTTTGTGGCATGTTCTGTCCAATTTAGTTGTATTCTATAAAGGTGTAAGTACTATTGTGTAATGCAATTCCTTTAATACCACACTGAAAGCCTGTAGGATGAATAGTCTAGCCAAATTTGAAGTTCCTTCAGTGGGGTAATTGAAATTTTAATTTTTTTATTATTATTTTGTTCAGACATTTCTTTGTATTTGTTATAAGTACCTACATACCTAATCTGAATAAACGTGCAATACTCGAATTGTTGACTTATTACGTATCTGAACTTGAGTTTACAGATGTGTGTAGTCACTGGAACAATATGGTAACCTACACAAGGGTGAGTGATTGAAATTCAAATTCTAGGCTGTTGGGCTTGCTTATACGAAAATATATAAAAGGCCAGTTAAATGGCGGAAAATCAGTAAATTTTGAAGATAAATCCAATATTTCATATCTTTGCATTTTCTTCATTTCTGTATCATTCAAAAAATATATACAGGTTGTTTCGAATAAGAACCGACACAGGGAAGGGGCATCTAGGTAAACGTAAAATATGATGATTTAACGCAACTTACCCCTATATTAAGTTACATCCCTGAGAACTTATAGGCCTTCAAAGTGGGGTTTCAAATTTCGAAAAAAATCAATATCTCTGTAATACTTCAACTTAGAAAAACCAAATTCAGTACCCGTTTTGAGTGTACCAAGAGCATTCATCAATGGTAAGTAGAGTTTACTTAAAGCATTTAAAAAGGTGCGATTAGGGGCGATGCACCCTTAAAATGTTACAATTTTTTAACAGATAGGTGGATTTAAGAAAATATTCTACTTTATGAGGAATTTAACCCTAAAACTTTGTTACTCCTGTTATTTTCAAAAAACTTTGTTGTTTTCAAGAAACACACGAATAAGTAAAGAAACATATTTTATCAATCTTACTAAAAATCATCGAAAATTAAATATTTACCAATAAACTTATGTATAGGTCAAATTGACAATCAGGAGAAAAGTGTGAATAAATATAATTTATTAGAAAGCAGACAACTCAAACAACAGAAATGAAAAAAATTGCTATCGATAAGTTATAGAAATTCTTCAACATGATAATTTCACATGCATCTATTGAATTTTTGATGATTTTAAGTAACATTAATAATATATGTGTCTTTAGTTATTCGGGTTTTTCTTGAAAATGACAAAAGTTTTTTGAAAAATAACAAGAGTAAAAAAGTTTTATAATTTACTTCCCCATAAAATGAAGTAATAATTTTTTAGATCCGCCAATAGGTTAAAGATTTCTGTCACATTTTATGGGTGCATCACCACTATTCAACCCTTTGAAATGCTTCAATTGAACTCTACTCACCAACGATAAATGCTCTTGGTACACCCAAAACGTATCAAATTTGGTTTTTCTAAGTTGAAGGATTACTGAGATATTGATTTTTTTCGAAATTTAAAACCCCACTTTGAATTCCTATAACTTCTCAGGGATGCACCTTAGTATAGGAGTTAAAGTTGCGTTAAATCACGGTATTTTAGGTTCCCCTACATGCCCCTCCTCTTTGTCGTTTCTTATGCGAAACACCCTGTATATCTTTTTAAAAAGCGCAATGTTCCCATGAATATATGTATGAACATTTTGAGAAGATTCATTGAATTTTCGTGGAACATTTTCAGAAGATACTGGGAGCTCCTAAGAATATTATAAATAACATTCTAAGAACCTTATTAATATGACAGAATCTGTCCCATTCTCATATTCATAGAATGTTCTATGAATATATATTGTACCTTGTGAGAATGTTTGAATATTCTTTCGAACCATTCCTGGTATATTCTCATAATGTGCCTGAGCTGTCTGGGATGTTGGGCACGTTAAAGATCCCTCAGAAACAAAAAACAAACACACAATGAAAAAATTCAGTAATTATAAATTTGGTATTTAAACCAATCTAACCGTTTAAAGTATGTACTTAACAAACACTCCCTATGATATATGTACAGGGCGAGTATTATAAATGATAACCCCCTTTTATTTTCGTTATTTCTGGGCGAATTGATCCGTTCAAAATCTTATTTGGAACAATTTTTAACGTAGTTTCCAAATATGCTATCGCCTTTCAAGAATTTTGAAAAATGTACGATGTGAAACAAAAAATATATTTTTTTAATGGAACACCCAGTATTATTTTTTTTCATATTATAATTTGTCGATTTTTTCTGATTACAAAAATATATAGTTATTTGGATACGCAGTTTTTAAGTTATGATGAAATATGTAAAACGACAAATCTGTTTACGTATTACTCAATAATATACGAAGTAGCCTTTGAAAATAAAATTTTAACTTTGTATAAACGTCAAAATGGTTAAGATTTGTTAGTGCTTCTTCTATTGGGAATCTTTATTGTGTGCAAAAAAAGGGACCATGCCTTATCATAGTTTAGAGAATAGGCGTAGAATTTTAGAAATAATCTTATATTGTAATAAGAACATGACTGCTTCACAAAGGGAGTTTAGAAGACTGTATCCGAATGAGACTGTGCCTGTCAAAGGAACATTCAAGAAAATTTACAATAAATTTTGTGACACAAATTCATTAAAGAATGCAAATAGAAGAAAAACGAGGAATACTATTGGTGAGGAAATACAAATGAATATTCTATTAGCGGTTATAGAAGAGCCAAGTCGGTCTACTTATTTTGTAGCTAAAGATTTAAATGTAAGCCAAAGCAGCGTTTTGCAACTTTTAAAAAGAAATAAGTATAAACGTTTTCACATTCTTCCTGTTCAACACTTAACCGAAAATGATTGTAAACAGAGAATACTGTTTTGCCAACAAATTATTGAAAAATATAATGGAAACAATGATTTTTTGCGAAATGTGTTTTGGACTGGTGAGTCGTCCTCTTCTACAGCTGGTTTGTTTAATAGACGTAACAAACATCATTGGGCTACAGAAAATCCACATATAGTAAAGCAAATAAAACAACAAGGACGTAAAACTGTCAATGTGTGGTGTGGGATACACCAAAACAAAATAATTGGTTCATTTTTTTACCTACAAATCTCACAGGTGTAGTTTATCTCCATTTGCTACAAGTTGAGGAATATTTGGATGACTTGCCAGTTATTCTAAATTTAAGAGCAACCTGGCAGCAAGATGGAGCTCCCCACATAACGTTAAAACTGTGACGTACTACTTAAACCAATAATATGACCTCTAGATAGAAAAAAATGGTCCCATCCATTGGCCGACTAAAAGCCCCGATTTATATCCGCTAGATTTTTTTCTTTGGGGTGCTCTCAAAAACAATATTTATAGTGAAGAACTGTGCAATTAAAATAGCTTATGCGACGACAAATAAATTCTTTTAACGAAAATGCAGCGGGATTTGAAGATGTGCGATCAAAATTTTTACGGCGATGTTTCAAATGCTTAGAAAACAACGGAAGTTATGTAGAAGATACAATGTAAATCTTTATATTATTTTCTCATTTTTGTAAGTTTGATATTTTATTTTATTTGTTTCCTTGTGTATGGTTTCGTTATATATTTTGTTGTGACAATCACTGAATAGATATCTTAGCTAGTTTTGTATAATAATTAACTAATTATTAACAAATCATATTTTAGGATAAACTAATAGTTTGACGTTTGTATACAAAATTAAAGGCTACTTCGTATATTATTGAGTAATACATAAACAGATTTGTTGTTTTACATATTTCATCATAACTTAAAAACTGCTTATCCAAATGTGCTATAACTATATATTTTTGTAATCAGAAAAAATCTACAAATTATAATATGTAAAAAATACAGGGTGTTCCATTTAAAAAAACTATATTTTTTGTTCCACCTCATACATTTTTCAAAATTCTTGAAAAGCGATAGCAGATTCAGAAGCTAAGTTAAAAATTGTTCAAAGTAAGTTTTTGAACGAATCAATTACCCCAGAAATAACGAAAATAAAAGGGGGTTATCATTTATAATACTTACCCTGTACATTGTATAAAACACATCGATTTAAACCACGGAAAAATATACAAAACAAAACAATATAAATACAAAAAAATCTAGGCTTTACACATTTTTTATGTATCCCGTTGCACTACAAATTGCACTAAGAAAAAATTTGGATCATACATTGCAAAAAAACTCAATAAAATTAATAAATTATAAAATGATTATTTAAATGTGCTAAAAATTTTTGACGGACTAGTTCAAGTGCTAAAATACTATACAAACATATAAAACTTTTACGTATAAAATGTATACTTTTACAAATATACAAAAGACAAAAAAAATATGTACAAGATCACAGACAATTATGGTGAATTGCATGAATAAAAAATTGTATATCCTCTTTGGCCACAGCCATGGGCGTAACCATTTTTAATAAACTTAATCCCTACAATTCAGTCTGGCTCCACGACACAGAATTAAGTCCATTCAGCCTTCTTCACCTGGGGCAGAAATTGAAATGAGGGAACAAGAAGCAGTGGAGGGAGAGGAACCTGCAAAAGAAAACACAACTGATCAGTAAAGTGTCTCGTCATCCTGTTAAATAAGGTAAGGCGTCTCTAGAAATTAATAATAGAATTTCTTAGAGTACAATTATTCCATCAAACACAATACCCTCGCTTCTAACAATGATATCCCCGCGTCTTTTTAATAAAAAGATATACAATTCAGACGAAAAGACCATTCTTCGTGAAACAGGTCCGAGCTGTCCGTAGAATGCGAGGACAAAGAAAATCAAAACGGCGTTAATCAACTTAATTAAGTTAATTATTTAACGATTTTTCTTCTCGGCTTCTAGTTAATTTAAAATTTCGTCTGCAGGATCGCTTTTTTCTGGATTAATGCAATTTCTTACCTATAATTTTAAAGGTATAATAAAGCAGTGTTTGATCTGTTCGGTGAAATAAAGGGACGCTTTTAGGAAGAAGAAAAAAGTGTTCGTCTAATTATGATGATTAAAATTTAATTACTAAGCCAGGGTTGCCAAATTTAGACACTTGTGAAAAATGCTTACTACGGGATTTTTTGTTAAAAATCAAAACTTACAATTTTTTTTTATTTCATATTATTGGCTGCGGCATCTCAGGCCATTTAGCACATGCATTTCCCATAATTCACTATTTTGACTAATTTTCCAGACAAAGTCAACTTGGCTCGCCCAGAAATCGAACCCGGGACCTCTCTCTTAGCAGGCTGGCACCTAGCAACCTGCGCCACGAGGGCGTCAAAAAAGTTACAATTAAACTTAATAATAATAGACGGGCAGCTGCCTTTCGCCCAATCTATGGTGTCTGGTCATGGACGGCCTCTTGGAGTGACTGTGAGAATGGCTTCTACGCCCAGGCGTACGCGGATGATGGGCTGGTCTTAGTCACCGGCAAATTCCTCGGCGTCGTCTGTGAGTGCATGCAAGCTGCCTGTAGCATAATCGAAAGGTGGGCAGGGACTCTCCCTAAACCCGGCGAAGACGGAGATGATCCTATTTAGAGAAGGTAGAGGGGTTCAGGGCGCCCTTGATGTTTGGAAAACCTTTAGCTATAGTGCGGGAGGTCAAATATCTAGGGGTGATCCTGGACTCCAAACTAACATGGGAGTCGCAAATAGAGCGAGTAGTGAGGAAGGAAGTAGCGACCCTCTGGCAGCTGCGTCGAGTGATAGGGAGGACCTGTGGACTTAATCCTCTGATCCTTAATTGGATCTACATTGCGATCGTCAGGCCGAGAATCCTTTATGGGGCGTTGGTCTGGTGGTGTCGTGTGAACGAAACTACCAGCAGGAAGCTGGCCAAACTCCAAAGGCTGGCAATCCTGGGTATCACAGGCGCTATGAGGACGACACCCTCAGCCGCGCTAGAGGTTCTGTTGATGCTGCCAACGCTTCCCATGTGTATCAGAAGGGAGGCTATGTCGTCGCATCTTAGAATGCGAGACTCAGGAAACTGGTGCGGAGAGTTAGCAGTAATAGGGCATGCAAGAGTCGCCAAGGAAATGGAAAAGGAAATTCCGATTTCCGCCATAAAGGTGCGCGATGCCGAGGACGATATTAGGTTGACTAGGCCATACACCCTCAGGATCCCAGTAGGAATCACTGGAGGGAAAATGAGGTTGCATTCCAGCCCGGAAGCCTGGTCTGTTTCACCGACGGATCGCGACTGGAGGACCAACAATCCTCCGGGGCAGGAATATACATCGAGGGCCTGGGGGTGCGCGAGAGCTATGCTCTTGGCGCATATACCACGGCATTCGAAACAGAGGTGTATGCTATCCTGTCTGTGGCTAATAAGACAGGATGTGAAGAGGAGTCCCGAGAAATGTGTGTACATCTGCTCGGATAGCCAGGCGGTCCTCCGGGCGGTCTGCGCGGCCAGCATCAGGTCAACACTGGTTCAGGAGTGCGCTGGCGCACTCAAAGGACTAGCCAGGACGAAGGAAGTGCAACTGATGTGGGTTCCGGGACACTGTGGCGTAGCGGGGAATGAGGTGGCGAATAATCCGGCAAGACTCGGTTCCCGGCGGCCGTTCTGTGGCTAGAGCCTGCGATAGGCATAAGTAGGAAGACAGTCTCTGTCGCCTTAGACAGGTGGACCGAGAAAGCAATGGAGAGGCACTGGTGGTCGGTTGGTGACTGCAGGCAGGCGAGGGAGTTCGTAGAGGGGCCGGATAAAGATAAAGCTGTCTGGCTACTCGGAAGGAGTCGACCTACGCTTCGCCCCATTCTTGGGGTACTGACAGGCCACTGCGCCCTTAGAAGACACCTCACATTGATAGGCGTAGAGAGGGATCCCATTTGCCAGGAATGCGGCGAGGATGAAGAAACGTCCTACTACTACCTGTGTGAATGCGAGGCTTTTGGGAGTCTTCGAGCAGAATTGTTCGGATCGAGGACTCTGTAGAGGAATCAGGTAAGTACCGTCCAATTGAAAACCGTCACGGCCTTCATCTCGAGGTCGAGGCGGTTTGGCGACGGAACCGAGGAAAAGTAGAGCAGGGTTGCTGGGTTGCTGGGGTTGGCAAAAAGGGCCCATGGTGACCTACTTGCTTGGCGTTGGCCTCCCCACCACTGCTACTACTACTACTACTAATAATAGACAAGGCTGTTGTACTTTGATCATAATGTACCTTGGATCACCCTTCAGTTTCATAACATATAATGCAATTTATGCGACAGAAATTATCCCGAGACAGAGTTTACTCAGAGCAAGCAGGCGGGAAACTGGTTGTCAATGTACTAAACAAAAATATAGCTGACAACTTAACAGATATCAGCATAAAGGGAGGATTAGTGGAGAAAGTACAAACATTCAAATATTTGGGTTGTTGGGTGAATGAAAGATGGAACTTGACTAAAAAAAATCAAAAACAGAATACAGCAAGCAATAACATCATTTAAGAACATGAAACAAGTGTTAACCAAAAGAAATTCCCTTAAGAATACGCTTACTACGTTGCCATGTCTTGTAACGGTTATGTTTTATTCACTATCGTAACTCCCTTGCTGACATAACGAGAGCCTCAAAGGAAGCTTGAATAGGATCAGGTGACTTCATTGTTGAACAACAATTCAAGTATATTAACAGATGGAATATTTGCCTCAGGGAAAAGATCGTTATTAATTACAGTTTCCTGGTGAAATATACAGCCTGTTTAGGAATGAGAACCATAGAGTCTTTCTTATAAATCTAAAAATATCGATTTGTATATTTAAAACGTAGTTCTCTGTGGTAAAGGCACAAATTAGGCATGGAAATTTTCATTTTTAGTAAATTTTCATATAAAAAAAAAATGTGACTTGAATTTTGAAAACATTTCTTCAAATAAGCGCTAACCCATATCCGTGGTCAGTTTCAGTTTCAGTTTTTAATATATATATATATATATATATATATATATATATATATATATATATATATATATATATATATATATATATATATATATATATATATATATATATATTCAAAAAATCATGGGCCAATTTTGATGAAATCTGGGGACTACCTTCCTTTTACCAGTAGCTTGAATAAGTTCGTTATCCAGGAAAATCGGCCGGTTTTCCCGGAAAATGTGGTGTTTTCTTTCGGAAATTTTTTATATCTCCGGAAATAACAAGGTAAGGGCAACCAAACTTTGTAAGCGGACTTATATCATTAAAGGTAAATTTAGCTCTGTAAGTTAGAAGACAAAAAAGCTATATTCATTTAAAGGAAAAAATTGGGCTTTTCCTTAAAACGTCAAAATTGGCAACAGTTAGGCAAAGAGCCTGAAAGTAATACTGGTTATCTAAAGAAAATGTCGCAAGAAGAACATTTTAGAAACCCTGAAGTCTTAGCTTCAACCGTCATTGTTCTTCATTTTACTAAAATATTTCATAGTTGATTTTCTCTGATGCTTTGGCAGTAGTTTTAGCTATAGAGTTTATCATTTAATGGTATATAAATTTTGGCGAATTTTCGTAAAAAAAATCTGTAAAGTTCAATATATCCAGTATTATACAAGATTCGAATAAAGTATACATTAATTATAGGGTGTCTTGAGCTACATCTTAAAAATTATTTCTACAATCACAAGGTGGCCCATAATTCGTTGGTGATACAAATGTTTTTTTTTTACATCGAACATGCCTTGTGTTATTGCATTTTTGCATTTTCCATCGAAATCTAATGCATGTTTGTAAGAAAAGAGAATCAGGACGCAGCAAGTGCGTTATGGTAGCGAATTTTCATGAAATGCTTCAAATTTGAATAGCGCAATTTTCAATTAACCTATAAGATTCGTTTGCCAGGAACACAGTGTTTTCGGGAACATTTTAAGTTCACTTTCGACAATTTTTGTACATTTTCACGCAATAAAGTTATTTTGATAAAACGTGGCACAATGCTTCTACTACATGGACTATACTGGTAACCAACTATGTGAAAACTGGAACCTGTGATGAGCACTGATAAGTACACTTGGAGAACCCAAAGCACAACACATATTTGTTAAAGACCTTACGATCGTTTCACTAACCACTTTAACATCATCAGAGGATGAAAAATTTCTAGAACTGTATCATTTTTTCATCCTCTGATGATGCTAACGTGATTAGTGTAACGTTCGTAAGGTCTTTAAAAAATATGTTTTGTGGTGATTTGGGTTCTCTAAGTGTACTTAACTGGTAACCAAATTTGATGCCTGCTTTCTTTAAAAACACATATTTGCTATTAAAAATATGTTTATGAAAATTCACTACCATAACGCATCTGCTGCGTCCAGACTTTTTCTTAAATCTGCTAAGAAATTAGAAGAAGCAGTTTTAAATGAATTATATAGTGGATGTTGTCTGCATACAAGTGGTATTTGTAGTTTTTTAAGTTTTCAAAAAATAGAGAGGTGTTGATTGTATAATTTAGTTTAATAAATATATTAGTGAATTTTTATTTAAAAAATTCACTAATAGAGAGGTATCGATGGTGAGACTTTGCAAAAATTCTTTCAAATGAGCGCGAATTAGGACCCCTAGAACCCATATCCGGGGTCAGTTTGAATGTTTATATGTTTATATATATATATATATATATATATATATATATATATATATATATATATATATATATACATATATATATATATATATATATATATATATATATATATATATATATATATATATATATATATATATATATATATATATATATATATATATATATATATATATATATATGTATCCGTCTGATAACTCAAAAAATAATTAACCGATTTAGATGAAACTCGGCAAGTGCCTTTCTTTTATTAATGGCTTGGATGAGTTCGTTGGCCAGGAAAATCGGACGGGGTTTTCCGGGAAAATTTTGAGTTTTCTTTCAAAAAAAAGTTTTTTTTCCGAAAATTTCGATAAAATTTGGTCTACATATTGCTTTGGGAAATACCTAACTATGTGCCAAAATTCAGCTTTCTAAGGTTACAGAAAATTGAGCTATTCAAATTTGAAACATTTATGTTTAAATCATAAGTATGTGGTTGCTGTTGGTTAGTCAATGCTTCTGTTATTGTCATGAAATTCATTTTTAACTTTCAGTGAAATGTCAATAATACTGAATTCACTGATTGTTAATCATTGGAAGCATTTACGATTATATATAACCCTATTGTAATTTATTATCATTTATCACCTCTGTAGTATAATTATTTTCTCCTTACAACTCGCAGCGTTTTTAGTCAATTGTTGTTATTAATAGTCAATAGTTTCTTTGCGAATACACACACCTTCCATTGACTTCTGCTTCTGCCGCTGTTACAGTCCTTTTATTTAGAGGTAGATTTGTAACTACTCATACAAACAGTGTTTTTTAACCACGTGGCTGGGCGACTGACCGAATTCATTCCCAGTTGCTGTTGATTTACTCATTTTCTCTTAATATGTTTGAAGATGTGGTGTCTACTTCATTCCAAGTCACTATTAACCGACTATTTATGAAATCAAATAAGTTAATTAAATATGTAGTGTATTAAGACAAGGGAAAAAGAAATAAAACATATATAACTGTGCACATTTTGATTATATTTTAGGGTGCTTGAGAGAGGTATTGTCACAGCATAATATCTTATTAAAGTTCATTTGTAAATGGGTTTAATTTATATATATATATATATATATATATATATATATATATATATATATATATATATATATATATATATATATATATATATATATATATATATATATATATATATATATATATATATATATATATATATATATATATATATATATATATATATATATATATATATATATATATATATACTATGTGAAAACTGGAACCTGTGATGAGCACTAATAAGTACACTTGGAGAACACCCAAATCACCACAACACATATTTCAGAGACCTTACGATCGTTTCGTTGACCAAGTCAACATCTTCAGAGGAAGAAAAATTCTAACATAAAAAACTAGATCCCGTATATTTATATCGCGTAAAAGAAAACGAACTAGTCCGAAGGAAAGTTGTCGTCCAAGAACGATCGTTTGTTTATTGCGCAGTGAAACAGGTCGGAGACCTGCTTTAATCTTTTGGTCGACAAATTTATGACCCTTATCTAATATAGGTTTAAAAAGGACCGGCGTTCTTTGAAGAAACACCACGTTTCCCTTCGATCTAGAAATTTACTATGTGGATATTGGTTTATGCCGATAAAAGACATCTGGTGAGATAAACAACATAAACTCAAATCATCTCTTTTAAAAATAGAAAACTAAAACCCAGATGTCTGTCTCAACGTGCTACCTTTAACAAAGTAACTTTACTTTGTTAAAGGTAGCACGTTGAGACAGACATCTGGGTTTTAGTTTTCTATTTTTAAAAGAGATGATTTGAGTTTATGTTGTTTATCTCACCAGATGTCTTTTATCGGCATAAACCAATATCCACATAGTAAATTTCTAGATCGAAGGGAAACGTGGTGTTTCTTCAAAGAACGCCGGTCCTTTTTAAACCTATATTAGATAAGGGTCATAAATTTGTCGACCAAAAGTTTAAAGCAGGTCTCCGACCTGTTTCACTGCGCAATAAACAAACGATCGTTCTTGGACGACAACTTTCCTTCGGACTAGTTCGTTTTCTTTTACGCGATATAAATATACGGGATCTAGTTTTTTATGTTAGAATTTTTCTTCCTCTGAAGATGTTGACTTGGTCAACGAAACGATCGTAAGGTCTCTGAAATATGTGTTGTGGTGATTTGGGTGTTCTCCAAGTGTACTTATTAGTGCTCATCACAGGTTCCAGTTTTCACATAGTGAATTATGGCTCCCAGGTCAACGGAACTGAATCTATATAGAAAGCTAAGTACTAAGATTAGATTTTTAGGTGCTGATATTGCTTTTTTAAAATCATGTAAACAGAAGTCGGTGTTTCCTAATTTCATTAATTTCAATGTTAAAATTTCTAACAACACAAAAGTTGGTCAAAAAGTTTTAAAGTGTGCTAAGCAAAAATGGTTAGATTTAGAAAGGCAATATCTTTACTCGAAACGTAGTGAATTAGAAATACAAGCTTATAGTTTGTTTAAAAAGTTAACATTTAATTTAAGTAACGTAGAGTATGATGAATGGTGCAATTTTCAGAGGAACATGTTTGTAGTTATAAACGCTAAGTTAATTAAGAAAATCAATATCCAGAATAAAAAGCTAAAAAAACTTGTAAACGATCAGATTAAAATTGAAAAATCAGTTCCTCGGAGAATTGACCTTGTAGAAAATCTTTCTTCGCAGTCGTTTAACAAAAATGAGATGGACCTCTTAAACAGAGGGTTAAAATTCGGAATCCAGTCACAAAAAGAAGCACTTTTAGATGTCGTTGCCAGTATAGAAACGGGAATTAAAAAATTACCGGATTCTTCAAAAAACTTTATTCGTGAAGCATGTAAAAAGAAAATCTCTAAAAATCTAAAAGAAAATAATCCTACAAAAAACAAAAATTATAATCAAATGAAAATAGTTAAACGATTGCGAGAAAAGGATTGTTTTTATATTAAGGCGGATAAAGGCAATAAAGTTGTGATAATGGACAAAAGTGATTATAAAGAGCGAGTGAGTAATGCAATAGAGTCAGGGCCGTATAGAAAATTAGATAAAAATCCGTTACCAAGAATGATTAACGAAGTTAAAAACAGTTTAAAAAAATGTCCAAATCTCATAACAAAGGATTTAAGAACACGTTTACAAGTTTCTAATCCGAAAGTCCCCAAAAAATATTGTCTCCCGAAAATCCATAAACCGGGAAAATTAATGAGGCCTATCATTTCGGCTATAGATTCTCCAACATATAACTTGGCAAAGTGGTTGTCAAACGAGTTTAAAAGACTACCTATTAAACAGAAAAGTTGTTCGGTGCTAAATTCTCTTGATTTTATTGATAAAATTAAAGATGTTAAATTATTGGAAGGAGAGATTTTGATGTCATTCGACGTGACGTCATTATTTCCTAGTGTACCCACAAAACAAACGTTGGAGTATTTGGAAGAATTATTAAAATTGAACAATATAAGTCAAGACGTCTGCAAAGAATATTTAACTCTAACTAGCCTTTGTATAAAACAAAATATTTTCCAATTTAACAATGAGTTCTTTGAACAAACTGAAGGCACAGCTATGGGCAATCCATTATCGCCTTTTATTGCAGATTTGTTTATGAGTAGATTTGAGACGGATTTAAAAAATAAAAGTGGGTATTTCCCTAGAGTTTGGTGTCGTTATGTCGATGATATTTTTGCAGTGTTTGACACAAATACATGTAAGGTAGATGAATTTACTGAAAAACTAAATAGTCAATTTGATTCAATAAAATTTACCCACGAAATAGAAATTAACAATAAACTTTCGTTCCTAGATGTACTAGTTATTAAAAATAAAAATAAAGGCTCGCTTGAATTTGATGTCTATAGGAAGGAAACGGCTACTATTAATTATATTCCTAATGACTCACATCATACGTTTGCACAAAAAACGGCTAGTTTCAATTTCTTAGTAAATAGATTGATAAATTTTCCGTTGAGTAAAAATAGATTTAATACAGAATTAAAATACATAAAACATGTGGCGAGATATAACGGTTACTCGGATGGTTTAATAGACAAATTAGTTAACAAACACAGAACAAAGAAGTTGATATCTGAATGTACGACATTTAAGAATGATAAAATCGAGAAAAAATTTGTATGTTTACCTTATGAACCACAAATCACAAAGGGTTTGGAAAGTATTTTTAAGAAAGCCGATTTACATTTGACGTTTTCGACGAAAAGTAATTTAAAAAATTTGTTGGGTAATACGAAAGACAAAGACAAAGTCACTGAAATGTCCGGAATTTATGAGATTAGTTGCAAAGATTGTGATCTTAAATACGTGGGACAAACTAGGAGAAACATAGCCACCAGATTTCGTGAACATCTCGCACAGTTACGATATGGTACGGTAGACAAATCTTGTGTGGCACAACATATATGGGATAATAACCACCACATTGACAAAGAAAATTTGAAACTTGTCAAAAATGTCAGACATCAAACTATGCTTGATTCATTAGAAAGTATTTTTATATTAAGGTCTATTAAGAACAAAACTTCATTAAATCGTGCGGCACCTGTAATCTCTAGCCCATTGTTTACTCTTTGCATTTGAACGCTTAAATACTCATAATTAGTCTGGTAGAATAATAAATTATTGTCAATAACTCGACCGGTTTATACATATACTAATCACTATGTTTGTTTTCATTTAAATACCTGTTCGGTTTTTATATCTTTGTAGTCAATATAAATATTTTCACGTAGAATTAAAATCAATATATAGTTTTTGTGTAGTATTTTAGTTGAACTATTTTACTTTGTTAAAGGTAGCACGTTGAGACAGACATCTGGGTTTTAGTTTTCTATTTTTAAAAGAAATGATTTGAGTTTATGTTGTTTATCTCACCAGATGTCTTTTATCGGCATAAACCAATATCCACATAGTAAATTTCTAGATCGAAGGGAAACGTGGTGTTTCTTCAAAGAACGCCGGTCCTTTTTAAACCTATATTAGATAAGGGTCATAAATTTGTCGACCAAAAGATTAAAGCAGGTCTCCGACCTGTTTCACTGCGCAATAAACAAACGATCGTTTCTTGGACGACAACTTTCCTTCGGACTAGTTCGTTTTCTTTTACGCGATATAAATATACGGGATCTAGTTTTTTATGTTAGAATTTTTCTTCCTCTGAAGATGTTGACTTGGTCAACGAAACGATCGTAAGGTCTCTGAAATATGTGTTGTGGTGATTTGGGTGTTCTCCAAGTGTACTTATATATATATATATATATATATATATATATATATATATATATATATATATATATATATATATATATATATATATATATATATATATATATATATATATATATATATATATATATATATATATATATATATATATATATATATATATATATATATATATATATATATATATATATATATATATATATATATATATATATATATATATATATATATATATATATATATATATATATATTTGATAACTCAAAAAATAATTAACCGATTCGATGAAACTTGGCAAGTGCCTGTCTTTTATTAATGGCTTGGATGAGTTCGTTATCCAGAAAAATCAGACGGGGTTTTCCGGAAAAATTTTGAGTTTTCTTTCGAAAAAAATGTTTTTCTCCGAAAGTAACAAAGCTGTTTTAATGAAATTTACTATATATGTTGCCTCAACCTTACTACGTACCAAAATTCAACTTTCTAAGTTTAGAGAAAATTGAGTTATTCAAATTTTAAATTTTCTTTCGAAAAAAATTTTTTTCTCTGAAAATTAAAAAGTTATTTTAATGAAATGTTGTGGATATCTTGCCTTAGGAAAAACCTTACTACGTATTGAAATTAAACTCTCTAAGTTTATAGAAAATTGAGTTATTTAAATTTGAAGCATTTAATAAAAATTCACTACCATAACGCACTTGCTGCGTCCCGAGTTTTATAGTAATAATAATATTATTAATCAGAGGAACTAAATTAGGTACAATGTATTGCAAGTTTTAGCTTATAAGTCAAACAATTGCAGAAACATAACAAGAATAAGCAATTCCCAGTAAATGTTAAAATATTATCGTTAATTTTAGGCAGACATTAAAGACCAGAGACCAGCTAAGTATGCATTTCAAGCTCACAGCTGCTACTCACTTAATTAATATTCAAATATAAGGTTTTGTAATATTTATAATCTGTTTGCCATGTAAATTAAATGACATAAATTAATATCTCGCATTTAATAGAGCCATTCGGAATGTATTTATATCGCTTCGAAGGATTTATGACCGCAGTACTGGAAATTGATGATATTTATTTAATGAAATACACGTTAATTTGGTTTAATTAATTCTCCATTTACAAGCCGACTAGTTACTGATTCTAGGCATGTATCTACGGGAGACAGCTTTCCTAGGTAATTAATGAAACTTAACGACGTGTAATAAAGGGTTACAAACAACAAAATTATTTGTGGACCATACATGAATGGTTGAATGGTTTGAGAATTTTTTTTGGAAGAAGTGATAATGAAATTGACTTGACGATGATGACACTGAATCTTGGGTAGTAGTGGAACTATAAGGAGCAAGATTAATAGGAGCTCAGCCAATACATTCAAGTCCAAAATGACTTCCACCAATAAATAAGGGACAAACTCATCTCATGTCCAAACAATATCCGACGTTTCTGGTCTATGTAGAAACGCAGCGCTGCTTAATAAACTTCCGGCCTATGGCCTACCACCAAAACTTTGTACCTGGACTGCAAATTTCCTCTCCAACATGAGCATTTCTGTTGTTGTGGATGGTCATTCCTCCAAACTGTATCCAATTATCGCAGGAGGTCCTCAAGGTTCAGCTTTAGTCCTTACTTTGTTTCTTCCCCATATCAATGACCTCCTCTCTAGCACATCCAACCCAGTTCACAGTTTCGCGGACGACAGCACCCTCCACTCAAATATACAATATTCTAAGCCTGTCTCTTTGGCCCAACTAGATGAGGATCGCAGACACATGGAGAGTTCTGTCTCCGTGGATCTCCAAAAAATATTAGACTGGGGAGGTAGAAATGTTACACAATTCAACCCCACCAAATCTCAGTATTGCTTTCTTTCTCATAAAAGATACACCAGCCCTAGAACCATCACAATGAACAACCAAGTTATTCAAAGTAATGAGTCCTTTTCACTTGTTGGCATTTCTGTGGATCGAAATCTCAATTGGCACCAACATGTCACATCAATTGCAGAAGCGACTGCTAATAAATTAGGTTTCCTCTTCCGGGCTCGCAAATATTTATATACTTCACAAATAAGGCCAAACCTCGAATACTGCTCCCACATCTGGGGTGCCGCTGCTGCTTCTACACTCGCTATCCTAGACTCCATTCAGAAGAGATCTATACGTCGCATTGGTGACCCTACCCTCACCCATAGGCACCTCCACCTGCTGTCCCCAACAGATCTACCAGGGGAACAGAACGAATGCACTGTTTTACTGTCCAGGTTACCAGACATAGAACATCTTGTTTGTGTCCGCTCTTTTGTCCCAAGGACTTCCAAGTTGTGGAATTCCTTGCCGGCACATGTTTTTCCTTCTTCTCCGAACCCCCAAACCTTCAAGTCCAGAATTAACAAGTTGCCTCTTTCCTCCTTGTCGACACCCATATTTAGGCTGTAAGCCCTTGTGGTGTGTTGTTGAAATAAAAAAATAAAAAAAATATAGCTAGAAATTTCACCACCAACTACTTTTTGATCTGAAGAAGTGCTTATTGTGAGAGGAATCCGACAAGGTTGCGTGCTTTTCCACCTTTTGTTTAAGTGATATGCAGAAAAAAATTTCAGAGAAGTCGTCGAAGACAGGACAGAGGGTATAGTTGCTAATGGAGTTGTCACCAACAATTTGTGATATGCTAACGACACGGTCTTACTAGCAATAGATAACGATGATAACGATGATTTACTCTTCTCAGCGGTAACAGACCATAGCCAACAAATGGATTTGCGCTTAAATACAAAGAAAACCAAATGGATAGTTGTCAGCAAAAACAAAAATATAGCTGACAACGTAACAGATATCAGCATAAAGGAAGAGAGAACAAACATACAGATATCTGGGTTGTTGGGTGAGTGAAACAGGAGACTTAACTCAAGGAAACAAAAGCAGGATATTGCAAGCAAGAACACCATTTAGGAACATGCAAAAAGGGTGAACCAACAGAACTCTAAAAATTCCCTTAATAGTACGCTTACTACGGTACTATGTATTCCGAATATTATTATATGGGATGGAAGCATTGACCCTTGCTGAAACGATGTGCAACAGGATTGGGGCTTTCGAAATGTGGGCTTACCGAATAATAATAATAAAAATAATATTTATTTGGTCCTTTAGTTACAATTATTGTAAATCGGACAAGTCAAAAGACTTACAAGATAAAAACTTACAAGATAAAAAACGTCTCACAACTGATCAAAGATACGTGCCCAAAAATCTAAAATCTAACGAGCTTCACATCACAACAAAAAACATACGTTCACATTGCAGCTTTACAAAATTCACTCCAGCTATAAAAACTATGAGTAATTAAAGCAACCTTCAGTTACTTTCTAAATTTTTTTGTACAATTTGTGTTCTTCAGAGAACAAGGCAGCTGGTTGTACAAAAAGCAACCCGCATAACATGGCGACTTCTCAAAAAAGGAATGGTGACATTTATTCAGGTGAAAAGTATCTTTTTCACGAGTGTTGTACCCATGAAAATCCGAGTTGATAACAAATTTTCTCTTGTTTTTATGAATGTAAGTTAACAGATGGAACAAATAAACTGATGTTAACGTTATAATGTTATTTTTCTCAAAGATGTCACGACAAGAGTGCTCATAAGGTAGATTGTATATTAATCTCAGGATTCGTTTCTGTAGCACAATTATTCTATGGCAGTCCGAAGATTGGCCCCAGATAACGATACCGTAACTCAGATGTGAATAGACAGCCGCGTAATAGACTTTTATCAGATGTTCCGAGCTTAAGGAATCTGTAAGCATCAAAATTGCATAAAACGCGGAATTTAATATCTTGCACACGTGATCGATCTGGTCTATATATAACTGGCTACTGTCAATTTTAACACCCAAAAATTTTGTCACCTTTTTGAATTGCATCGCATTTCGGTTCACCAAAATAGTGCTGTCGCACATCCTCTCTCTTCGGTGGCAGTTATGCATTTCAAAAGAAAAAGTCTTGTCATAGTTTAAAATTAGTCGATTTCTATAATATCATTCATCAAAAGATTGTACTACTGATTTTAATTTTAATTCAGTTTTCTCCACCGTATTGCCGTAGACAACAATAGAAGTGTCATCGGCGCACATGAAGACTTCTTCGTCTTGTATAAATTGCGGCAAATCGTTTACATAGAGTGTAAACAAAAGTGGGCCAATGACACTTCCCTGGGGTGTGCCCATACTTACACTATATCTTTGGGAATTAATATTATTCGCTTTTTCGAGTAACTGTCTGTTGGTGAGATACGAAAGTAGAAGGTCGTTGCAAGTGCCTCTTATCCCCAATGCCCACATCTTCTCCTTAACAAAACAAAAAAAAAAAGATTTACTGTGTCAAAGACACAAGACATGTCAAAAAATAAGGTCACCACAATGTAATTGAGGTCCATTCTTTCATTTACAGATTGAGTGTATTCGATAAGGGCAGTTTCTGTAGAATGATCAGTTCTAAATCCGTGCTGTGATGGTGATATAATATTAGCGTTTAAAAACTTGACCATCCTTTTATGTACTGCCCTTTCTATGATCTTTAAAAAATGCTTAATATAGAGATGGGACGATAGTTTTCCAAATTGGTACTGT
Source organism: Tillus elongatus (assembly GCA_964006375.1). Taxonomy (NCBI): domain Eukaryota; kingdom Metazoa; phylum Arthropoda; class Insecta; order Coleoptera; family Cleridae; genus Tillus; species Tillus elongatus. Next base: position 167,527,249 of record OZ023266.1, read on the forward strand.
CCACCTTCTTCAACACAGCAACAACCACAGCCAGTTTCAATATATCAGGCAATTTTCGCAGACATATACAGGATAGTGTTGAGGATATCGTGGATGAACATGGTGACGAATGAAGTGGTTCTCCAGCGTATGAACAAAGAAAGGGAGGTACATAATGCCACAAAAAATAATAAATTTGGGGTACTTTGCTCACGTAATGAGAAATCCGAAATATGAATTAGTCCATATAGTTTCAGGGAAAAATAGAAGGAAAGCGTGGTCCTGGTCGCCGAAGAACATCTCAGCCCAATAATCTTTGCCAATGGTACGGAATAAACACCACGACATTGTTAAGGTCCGCTGCGGACAAAGTGAAGATCATGCGACTGATCGTCAATGTTCTGAGAGGACATGGCAGTTAAAGAAGAAAAAAAACTCCTTTTCTCCGCTGAAGTCAAAGGATGAAGTGTTCGCTGTATCGTCAAAGGTAAAGTCTGATTTATTTGCTCGATATTTACTCCAAATTCCACACTTTATTCGCAGAGGAAGAGCCCACCAAACTGTTCGAAACAAGATCTGATATTATTTTAGTTGCATTATCAATTAACCCAACAAATTGAAATATACAAACAGAAATTTTATTATTTATATATCAAATGCCATTAAGTAATCCATACAATCAAGAGCCGTCACATCATCACAGTCCCAAACTCGTATAATACCGTCAAAGGCATCGGCCAAAGCAGTCTCACAGCTGAAACCAGACGTAAATCCAGATTGTTTAGTAGATTATATTTGAAGGCCGTAAGTGTAAGAACATTATATGCCACACCTTCCAGTTAAATTAGTTTCCTACAATTCTGGAACAATTAAAAATTTAACAACAAGAACATTTATTATGGCAGTCTTCCAATCGATGGCCACACTAGAACGCAATCACTGTTTTACGCTGAGTTTTCTACAAGAACATGACACATAACAAGCCATTCTAAATCGTTTCAAGTGAATACCAAACAAGCAGGTTGTAGTTTTGCACCTAATTATTTTGGTAACTTTAGTGAATCTTGTAATCAAATTCAATCGTCTTGGTGGTGATGAGAACTTGGATGAATATTTTGTTTCCAGTAAAAGTGAAATAGAGCAGAATTATAATGAGGTATGTCATGTTTTTGTATAACATTTTGTGTTAACTAGAGCAGTAGTGACAACATACTACCTGGTTGCGCACCGAGATGGCGTCCCTATCGTACATTTCATCTTGCAATACTACTTGTAACTTCCATTGTTTAGATCTTTATCCATCATTTATTTTAATAGCATAGCAATACAGGTAATATCATCTTTCTTTGTCGAACATTGTAGATATTGCATTACTGAATTTTAAGTGATATCGATGATTATTTTTATTTTAATTTCGAATAACTTTATTATTCTTTGATCAAAAGACTTGAAAATTGGTACACGACCACGCCTATCTATGTTCTTTTAAGTTGTAGATTTTCGTTTCAATCACTTAAAGAATTTGAGAGATATTGCGTTTTAAAAAATATGTTTTAATTTTTTGTTAAGAACAATTGGGCGCTAAGATCTGATGAACGAATTCATCCAAGTCATTAACAAAATAACATTTTGTGTTAACTAGAGCAGTAGTGACAACATACTACCTGGTTCCGCACCGAGATGGCGTCCCTGTCGTACATGTCTTCTTTCAATATTACTTGTAACTTCCATTGTTTAGATTTTTATCCACCATTTATTTAAATAGCATAGCAGTACAGGTTACATCATCTTTCTTTGTCCAACATTGTAGATATTGCATTACTGAATTTTAAATGATGTCGATGATTATTTTAATTTTAATTTCGAATAACTTTATTATTCTTTGATCAAAAGACTTGAAAATTGGTACACGACCACGCCTATCTATGTTCTTTTAAGTTGTAGATTTTCGTTTCAATCACTTAAAGAATTTGAGAGATATTGCGTTTTAAAAAATATGTTTTAATTTTTTGTTAAGAACAATTGGGCGCTAAGATCTGATGAACGAATTCATCCAAGTCATTAACAAAATAACATTTTGTGTTAACTAGAGCAGTAGTGACAACATACTACCTGGTTCCGCACCGAGATGGCGTCCCTGTCGTACATGTCTTCTTTCAATATTACTTGTAACTTCCATTGTTTAGATTTTTATCCACCATTTATTTAAATAGCATAGCAGTACAGGTTACATCATCTTTCTTTGTCCAACATTGTAGATATTGCATTACTGAATTTTAAATGATGTCGATGATTATTTTAATTTTAATTTCGAATCACTTTATTATTATTTGATCAAAAGACTTGAAAATTGGTACACGACCACGCCTATCTATCTTCTTTTAAGTTGTAGATTTTCGTTTCAATCACTTAAAGAATTTGAGAGATATTGCGTTTTAAAAAATATGTTTTAATTTTTTGTTAAGAACAATTGGGCGCTAAGATCTGATGAACGAATTCATCCAAGTCATTAACAAAATAAGGGCAATTCCCAAATATGGTCCACATCAGTGAAGTATTTTTTGAGTTATCGGTTGGATTATATATATATATATATATATATATATATATATATATATATATATATATATATATATATATATATATATATATATATATATATATATACATACATTTTAGAGCTGACCATGGAAATGGGTTCCAGAGGCCCTAATTCGCGCTCATTTGAAGAAATTTTCTGAAAGTCTCACCATCGATACCTCTTTATTAGTGAATTTTCGTAATGAAAATTCACCAAAAATCAAAATACCGCTATGAGATGCGATACATGTAAGAAATTCGTGTGCCAGGCCCGTTCTGTTGTTAAAACTAGTTGTCCAAAATGTTACAGACAAACTAAAACAGTGAACGAAGATAGTGATTAACTATCTCTGATTTATTTAGTTGAAAGTATGACTTAATTTGTTCTCTCTCTTATTTTAATCATTTTAATTACATTATATCATATCAAGAAAATAGTACTTAATATAATTGTGTTTTGAATTACTAAAATAACATCAATATATAAAAAAGTCTGGACGCAGCAAGTGCGTTATGGTAGTGAATTTTTATAAAAATGTTTTTAATAGCAAATATGTGTTTTTTTTTTCAAGAAAGCAGGCATCATATTTGGCTACCAGTATAACCTATAAAGTAGAAATAATGTGCCCTGTCTCATCAAATTAACTTTATTGTTTGAAACTGTGCAAAAATTTCCGAAAGTAAACATAAAGTGTTCCCGAAAAAACTGGGTTCTTGGTCAACCTTATAGGTTAATAACAAATTGAGCTATTCGAATTTGAAGCATTTAATGAAAATTCGCTACCATAACGCGCTTGCTGCGTTCCGAATTTATTTTCTTACAAACATGCATTATATTTCGATGGAAAATGCAAAAATCCAATAAGGCAGGTTTGATTTAAAAAAAAAAGAGAATTTGTATCACCAACGACTTATGGGCCAGCTGTGATTGTAGAATTTTTCTTTAAGATGTAGGTCAAAACACCATCTAATTAATGTATACAATTTTTTTTTGTTTCGTATCTTGTAAGAGATATATTGAACTTTGATTTTTTACGAAAATTCGACAAAAATTATATACCAATAAACGACAAACTCTATAGCTAAGGCTACTGCCAAAGCATCTGAGAAAGGGTCTATTTGTAATGAATGTTCTAGAAACATAAAATGAAGGACAATGACGGTTGACTTCAGGCTTTGTAAAAACATTCTTCTTGAGACATTTTCTTTCCATAGCTCCTATTAGTTTCAGGTTCTTTGCCTAAATGTTGCCAATTTTGACGTTTTAAATAGCGACGTTTTGAGGAAAACCCCAATTAATTTTTCTTTAAATGCCCATAACTTTTTAATCTTTTAACTTACAGAGCTAAATTTTGTTGAGTAATTTACTTATTTGTTTGTCCTACATAATAGACGCATCCACAATATAATATATGAACACACCCTCGCAGTTAGAAAATCCGACCCCTCATCGGCGCTGGCCATGCATCTTACTCATACAGGGCACAAAATAGACTTCGATAATGCCAAAACAATAGCACCGGTTTACAACTTCAAAACGAGTATTATCCGCGAAGCAATCGAGATTGAAAAACGTCCCGATTGTTTAAATAAGAGAGATGATGGTCTTCGCCTTCCGACTACTTGGAAACCTATTATATCTTCTTTACAAACATACAAAAAGAAAATAAATTCCAGAGACAATTTTATTTCCCCATTATCTACCTCAACAAATACCGGTGACCCTCTTAATGCTCCTCATCCTCTAAGTACCGTGACCAAAGCCCCCCACTTAATTGACGGTGACCCCACTACTTTCTCTGATAACGAAGCAGGTAGACGGAACGACATATATAAGACAAGACTTGCAACGAACTGCGAGATCTCTCTGAGGCTTAGGGTTGAACACATTGAGATCTCACAGACGATCCCCGGCGAGATTTGGGGAGTAGGCAGATTGAGGTCCCGTAATCGAGCTACAACAACCCAACTCACCATTGTCCACCGCTCTAAGGACTAGGCAGATTGAGGCCTTAGAGTGTCCTTACATATTTCCTTTACCCACCTTTGCCAACCACTCTAAGGAGTAGGCAGATTGAGGCCTTAGAGTGTCCTTACATATTTCCTTTACCCACCTTTGTCCACCACTCTAAGGAGTAGGCAAATTGAGGCCTTAGAGTGTCCTTATATATTTCCTTTACCTCTTGAAAATGGCTCCAAAGCAGGAGCAGAAACGTCGAGTTTTCATAAATTCTGGACGCGGTTCAACCCGAGAACCAAGTATGTCTCACATTAAAGACCGCGGAAATCTTTCTGAACATATATATATATATATATATATATATATATATATATATATATATATATATATATATATATATATATATATATATATATATATATATATTGAAACTGACCCCGGATATGTGTTCTAAGGGGCCTAATTAGCGCTCATTTGAAGAATTTATTTTTCAAAATTCAAAAGTCGGGATCTCCTCGTTGGTTAATTTTTTTAAAGAAAATTTACTAGAAGGTTAAAACATAATTTAACTTGAGTCGAAGCGCCTCCGTGGCCGTGCGGAAAAGTCGATTCAGACTTTCCAATACGGACTCGGGGGGTCGACGGTTCGAGACTCACCGGCGGCGGATGATTTTTCAAATCACTGTCGTCGTTGAGATTGAGCTCAAGGTGGAGGGTAGGTTAGTTTAGATGAGCAAAAAGGGCCAGCAATGGCCTAATTGCCAGTAAGCATCTTACCTTTTTTTATCTTTAACTTGAGTCGAATAACATTTATACTTCTGGCGCACTCAGTTTGCCGCGCGCCTTTTCATATTCCGATTTATGGCGCGCCCGCTGGAGGGTTAACTAGCTCAAATAAGCTAAGCTACAAGTCTGAGCACAGGTGCAATCTTTTTTAGCAGTACAGTAATAATTTTTAGATTAATAGCGGCAGATTGCGAATCCTACATAAAACTATTTAACCACCGCTGCATACAATTTGTCCATTATGCACATTAAAGCTTATATGGTATATAATGCATTTAAAGTACGGCTATATTCCACTACTACAATTTATGGCCTTATTTAGCTTTTATTTATTTCATTTACACTATCGTGCGAGTTAGTTTAAGGAAATATTAATCAAACTTTCTGAAGTTTGTAGAATATCTCTTGGTTTTCCACTTTGCAGGAAGAAATCTATCTTACGTGGTAATTAATTCTGAGTTGACACTTCTATTCAATTACTATTTACTTAGAAGAGAGTTGCACCGAGCATACATAGTAAAGAATTAAGACTAGAAACCCATTACCGGGAAAACTAGTCTTCCTGGTGTTAGGAAATTAATTGGAAAACAAATATTTGTTCCAAGCAAATAATTTTGTGGAGTAAAAAAGTCTGGAGCAGCAAGTGCGTTATGGTAGTGAATTTTCATTAAAATGTTTTTAATAGCAAATATGTTTTTTTCAAGGAAGCTTGCATCAAATTTGGTTACCAGTATAACCTATATAGGAGAAACCATGTACCATATTTCATCAAAATAACTTTATTGTTTGACAATATACAAAAATCTTCCAAAAATAAACTTAAAATGTGCTAAAAAACTGGTTTCCTGGCCAACGAACCTTAGGTTAATAGTAAATTAAGCTACCGAAAGAAACATTTTATGAAGAATTGCTACCATAACGCACTTGCTGAGTACCGAATTTATTTTCTTACAAAAATGCATTATCTTTCGATGGAAAATGCAAAAATTGCAATAATATAAGGCGTGTTCGATAAGGCAAAAAATTGCATCACCAGCGATATATAATTTTATAAAATGCAGCTCCAGACATCGTATAATTAACATATAAATTTTTTTCTCATATCTTGTATAATAATGGATATATGGAGCTTTACCCTAGAAATGCGTCACCCTGTATATATGAAAACAGATAAAACCTGAAACTAACCCGGATATGGGTTCTATGGGGCCTAGTTCGCGCTCATTTGAGGAATTTTTCAAAAGTCACTAAAATTGTATCCAACTCTATGAGTGAAATTGTGATGGCCAAAAATAAATATGAATGTAAGAAGAAGAGTATGCCTACATTTGTATTACAAATGTCAGAACACAAAATACTTATTTACATGTCACTTTGAAAGTAGATCTGACATTTATCAAAATAATTTGTCAGTTGAATATGACATGTACTGTTGCCGTGGCGTGAACTATTATGCACTATTGTATTACGCCTTATAAGAATGGTTTTTTTTTTTTGAGAACGAAAGCTTATTTTACTGTTTAAACATTTTCAATCCCTTAAGCTGAAATGGTTTCCGTCTCATTTAACGTTGTTTTATTATAGCGTCACAGTAGGTTCTAGAATCTAGAAATTATTCTAAAACCTACCTAGAACAGGTTTTATTTTTCTTTAATTATAAATGACAATATAAGTAAATTCCTATATTTTCTGTGCCCAATATGTTGAACGGATGCGAAACAGGAGGAGGAAATTTCATTTAAAGTTAAAATGACGAAAAGATCTTTATTCGAGGTACGAGCGTTGTTTCCATTTTTTTTTTTTAATATTAATAACATTTATAGGTAAATTAGCAGATTAGCGTATTATTCGTTTTTTGAAAAAAAATCAGAAACATGCTTAGAGGAACCCCTTTATGCATTAACCATCAGACAAATGATGTGATCTCAACTCCACAATACAGTTAAGAAACCTAAAGCAAATTTGAGATTCTGTGCAAGGTAAACATGCTACAACGGAGCTAGAAATGCAAACTGTAAAAAACTCACCTTACAGAAGTCCATAGAAAGGAGAAACTCCTTACCAACACCGTTTCTCCATAAAAAACTTCCACTTTGCCCAATTGAAAAAAAATGCTAAGTAATAAGCGTAATCTGATTCCTTAAAATTAAATAAATAACTGAAGCTGCTACCAAAGCATCACATAAAGGGCATATTTTAAATTCATTTTCTGCAAATAATTTAATAAAATAAAGAACAATGAAGATTGTAGCTGAAACTTAAGGCTTTTTAACATCTTGCGATATTTATGCTGCATAGCCGTTCATGTAGGTTCTCTATCTAGAACATTAAATCGTGACTTTTTTGACGCTTTAAGAATAAAAACTTAAAAGCTTATAACTTTTTTTTATTTTAACGTAGAGAGTCAAATTTTGGTGCATGGTTTTCTTTTTATGATATAAACCCCACACCCAATATGGTGGCCCTAACTTTGTTATTTCCGGAGAGATAAAAATTTTCCGAAAGAAAATTTTCCGGGAAAAACTAGTCTGGTTTTTCTGGCTAACTAACTTATCCCAGCCACTTGCGAATGAAAGGTACTCACGAATTTTTTTAAAAATCGGCGCATTATTTTTTGAGGTATAGGTGTGACACAAATATATAATTACATATATATATATATATATATATATATATATATATATATATATATATATATATATATATATATATTATATAAACATATAAAAATTGATATAAAGTCTCAACCGACCTCGGATTTGGGTTCCAGGGGTCCCAAATAGCGCTCATTTGAAGAAATTTTTTCAAAATTCAAAAGTCGCGGTCTCAATAGTGATTTTTTTTAAAAGAAAATTCACTAAAACAGTGCGTATATTTAAAACTCAAATTCGATAGTGCCCTGTGCTCTATTAGGGCGATTTGAATTAATAAATGACCTATCTATTTATAACGCCACTAAGTGAAGATTGTAACCTGTGAGGAGCACTAATAACTACACTTGGAGAACCCAAATCACCACAACACATATTTTTAAAGACCTGACGATCGTTTGGGAACGGTCGACTTAACATCAACTTCATATTAACATAATTATTACAAAATGTGGCCTAAACTCAGTTGTACATACCTTCATAAACTTAAAAAGTGTGGTAAATTTCGTTTATAATAAGTTTTCAATGATAACAGCACTTAAAACGTTTCGATTTGCAACAAAAAGTATATTTTTGTGCCTGAAGTGATGACTGTTGTTTCGATGACATATCTGTTGCAGATGGGCTGTGTTGTCAGAATCGAAGTTATGTTGTTATTTCTGGGGAGAATGTTTCTTTCAACTGAACTCTATGGCAGGGTTGGTTTTTCCTTCATTTAGCTTTTACTTAGGCAAACTGATGTCAGGGCAGGTCAAGAAGGCCAGTTGGCAGGATTGCGTGTAAACAACACTTCAGGCGGTCTACTATTTCGCCAAAACGGCAAAAAACTCTTGGGAACGATCCCCTTGCTACTTAAATGTGGCAACGTTGCGGAATATTGACAGTTCGAAGCGTACAAATCGTGTGTTTGAAATAATTTTCATTTCTCAATAATTCATCTTTTATAAATAGATTTCCAGCAAGTTTTTCTTCTTACTATCGCCTTACGGTACATACACTTTCTTGTGGTATGTGCTTTTAGTGAATTTTCTTTAAAAAAATTCACTAATGAAGAGATCCCGACGTTTGAATTTTGAGAAAATTTCTTCAAATGAGCGCGAACTAGGCTCCCTAGAACCCATATCCAGGGTTACTTTCAATTTTCATATGTTATATATATATATATATATATATATATATATATATATATATATATATATATATATATATATATATATATATATATATATATACATGTATCACACCGATAACTCAAAAAATAACAGGCCGATATGATTAAATTTGGTAAGTACCTTCCTTTTGTAAGTGGCTTGGATAAGTTCGTTAGTCAGGAACATCGGCCCAGATTTTTCTTTTAAAAAAAATTCACTAATGAGGAGATCCCGACTTTTGAATTTTGAGAAAATCTCTTCAAATGAGCGCGAACTAGGCCCCCTAGGACCCATATCTAGAGTTAGTTTCAATTTTCATATGTTCCTGACTAACGAACTGACATATATATATATATATATATATATATATATATATATATATATATATATATATATATATATATATATATATATATATATATATATATATATATATATATATATATATATATATATATATATATATATACGTTAGTCAGGAACATCGGCCCAGGTTTTCCCGGAAAATTTTGTGTTATATCTTCGTAAATAACAAAGTAAGGGCAACCAAATTTGGTACGCAGGTTTCTGTCAAAAGGAGTATTCTGTGCAACAAAATTCAGATCTCCATGTTAAAGCACAAAAAAGTTAGAGATAAATTAATTTTTAATTAATTAAATCTGATTCAAGAAAGTTAAAACGTCAAAATTGATAATTATGGTAGGGGTACAAACATGAGTGAAAAATACGACAAGAAATGACTAACAAGCTCTTAGATATGTGTCTAAGTTGTTATTTTCCTTGATTTCGTTAAAATATGAGCAAAAAAATCCATTGTAAATCAAAATTGTTTTGTGTGAATAATAAAGACGTTAGACAATTGACGTGTACTGCGGGATATACCTGCTTGTACACACATGTCGAGCATAGCTAAGTGGGCTAAGCCCTGTACATCGGATAATGGAATCCTACATGACGAGTTCTAATCCTAGTTAGTGACTTTACTTTTTGCCAATTTTTTTAGTCTCATTTCACTTTACCGTTATCTAATCAGATTGTTGTAATTCTGATGAATTTTTAGCGAGTTTTTGTATCAAAAGTAATTTGATAAAGAGGAGATGACAGTTTTAAGACTTTAATAGCATATCTGGTTGTTTGTTCTTGCCCTAACTTATTGAAACCGTTCCATATTTAATACAGTCGTAGACTTTTCTCGTGGCTCCACAAGTCCTTGTTTTAGTGAATTTCCTTTAAAAAAATCACTAATGAGGAGATCCCGACTTTTGAATTTAGAACAAATATCTTCAAATGTGCGCGAACTAGGCCCCCTAGAACACATTCCCGGGGTCAGTATATATATATATATATATATATATATATATATATATATATATATATATATATATATATATATATATATATATATATATATATAGGGTGAACAATTACCAAAATTTAGGCCTGTCAGTTTAAAGACAAAAAAGTTAGGGGCATTTAAAGGAAACAAAATGGGGTTTGCCTCAAAACGTTAAAAATCGCGATTTAAAACGTCAAAATTGGCAACATTTAGGCAAAGAACCTGAAAGCAATACGGATTATATAGAGAGTGTTCGACAAACCCTCAAGTTTCAGCTTCAACCATCATCATTGTCCTTCATTTTAATAAAATATTTTTAGAAAAATCATTTCAAATAGACACTTTCTCTGATGCTTTGGCAGTAGTTTATGGTTTAACGGTCTATAATTTTTAGCTAATTTTCGTAGAAAAAATTCGTTAATGGGGAGACCGCGGCTTTTGAATTCTAAAAACGTTTCTTCAAATAAGCGTAAACTAGGCCCCCTAGAATATCTGGGTTTACTTTCTGTTTACATATATACAGGGTGACGCATTTCGACGATAAAGCTCAATATAATTGTTATTATGCAGCATACGGGAAACAAATTGTATACGTTACTTATAGGCGTCTCGAGCTGCGTCTTATAAAATTATTTTGACAATCACAGGATGCCCCATAAGTCGTTGGTGATACCTACAATTTTTTTTTTCAACATTCCTTATTGCATATTTCCATTTTTCATCAAAATATGATGCATGTTTGTAAAAAAAAATCGAGACAGAGTAAGTGCGTTTTGGTAGCCAATTTTCATTAAATGTTTCAAAATTCAATAACTCAATTTGCTATTAACCTAAGGTTCGTCGGCTAGGAAACGAGTTTTCGCAAAAACATTTAAAGTTTATTTTCCGAAAATTTTTGTATATTTTCAAACAAGTTTCACTAACAAGGTTAGCGTCATCAGAGGATGAAAAATGAATTTAAATAATGTTTATATAGTACTTACAAATAAATAAACATACTACAAACAAACCCAATTCAACACCACATATATTAAATTTAATAGTCATTTCGCTAACAACATTGCCTTCGTCAGAGAACGAATTGGCGAATTCAACAATAAAGCCAATATAGTTAATGAAACAACCCTTAGTAAAAACATTGTATTGTGAGAGTAAAACAAATCACATTACGTTATCAAATTTTATTTCGACAGTCTATAAAAACCCCGTAGATCAAATATTGAATTTCTCGGAACCGTTGACAGTGTAATAAAACTTTGTAGCATTTTATGTTAAATTAGTCATTAAGTAACAAAGTTCTCTGGCGTAGTAATCAAAGGAACAAGGCGAAATTGTGGCGGTGTCAGGTTTATGAAATAAGAGAATGCAATAAAACTCACCTGTTGGGGTCGTATTTTGTATCAAATCCTTCAATCTTAACGACGTTCCATTCCTCTTTATTTCTGGCGTAACTGAAGGATATCTGCAAATAAAAAAAATGTTTTAGTATGAATTAAGGTAAAATACGGTTTACGAAGGTTGTTAGGGTTTTATGATTCGAACATTTGAAAGTAAAATAACAAAGAATATGATTAAGTTGTAACATGTTACATGTTTCTATTGATCATAGAAGCTATTGTAGCGTATATGACATCATATTGCTTCATTTCATTGCGTCACATTTTACTCTATTGCTCAAAGCGCAAGACAGCTAATATTTAACACTCTCGCTGCCAGTTGTATCATTTATGATATACCCATGGCCTAACCGCACCGGCCGGGTGTCTCATAGATGATACACCAAGCAATAATTGCCTAGCGCACTCGTATATTAAAACTGATACACGACTATATAAATTTATGGTGTAAAATAATAACTGCGTCCTGGCAATTTACGTTTTTACTGCGAATTGTGGCCTCCTGCCTATTTTGACTCTACAATCCGTAATGCAAAATATATATATATATATATATATATATATATATATATATATATATATATATATATATATATATATATATATATATATATATATATATATATATATATATATATATATATATATATATATATATATATATATATATATATATATATATATATATATATATATATATATATATATATATATATATATATATATATATATATATAATATATATATATATATATATATATATATATATATATATATATATATATTTATATATATATATATATATATAATATATATATATATTATAAATAGCGGCATATCTACTCTCAACCCACCTCCAAATGTTCAACCACCAACAGTCCCCAATGTCGCGCATAAAATGACGGATATCATTTTCAAAACTAAAAAGGTACGAAAGATGCTCCCTTCTCTTAATACCAGGAAAGCTTCTGGCCTTGACGAGATCCCAGCAATTGTTCTCAAAAAATGCGCATCAGAACTTGCTCTAGTCCTGACTCGTCTGTTTCAGACATCTTACAATAGAGGCATATTCGCTAGTAACTAGAAAACTGCTCGAGTACAACCCGTCCCCAACAAAGGATCCAAAGCTCTTCCTAGCAACTATAGGCCTATTTCTCTCCTTTCAGTCGCCTCTAAAGTGACGGAAAAGTATATAAACAACGAATTACTAAAATTTCTTGAAAAACACAGTCTAATCCACGACAGGCAGTATGCATTCCGTCAGCGCAGATCAACTGCCGACCTCCTTTCCTTTGTTACCCATTCTTGGAACAAGTCTATGGAACTACACGGTGAATTCCAGATTGTCGCTCTAGACATATCCAAAGCATTCGACCAGGTCTGGCACGCAGCGCTGCTTAATAAACTTCCGGCATATGGCCTACCACCAAAACTTTGTACCTGGTCAGCAAATTTCCTCTCCAACCGGAGCATTTCTGTTGTCGTGGGTGGCCATTCATCTAAACTGTATTCAATCAATGCAGGAGTCCGTCGACGTTCAGCTTTAGCCCCTACTTGGTTTCTTTTTCACATCAATGACCTCCTCTCTAGCAGATCCAACCCAATTCACAGTTACGCGGACGACAGCACCCTCCACTAAAATATGCAATATTCTAAGCCTGTCTCTTTAGGTCAATTAGACAAGGATCGCAAACTCATGGAGGGTGCTGTCTCTGCGGATCTCCAAAAAATATTGGACTGGGAAAGTAGAAATCTTGTACAATTCAACTCCAACAAATCTCAGTCTTGCCTTCTATCTCATAAGAGATACATCAGCCCTAGACCCATCACAATAAACGACCAAGTTATTCAAAGTAATGAATCCTTTTCACTTGTTGGCATTTCTGTGGATCGAAATCACAATTGGCACCAACATGTCACATCAATTGCAGACGCGGCTGCTAAGAAATTAGGTTTCCTCTTCCGGGCTCGCAAATACTTTTCACCAGCTAATCTGTATACCTTATATACTTCACAATAAGGCCAAACCTCGAATACTGCTGCCACATCTGGGGTGCCGCTGCCACTTCTACACTCGCTATCCTGGACTCAATTCAGAAGAGAGCTATACCATATATATATATCATCGGTGACCCTACTCCCACCCAAAGGCTGCCATCCCTTGCCCACCGAGGTGCCGTTGGTGACCTTTCTCTTTCTTTTTTACAAATATCTGCACGGACACTGCTCGGAGGAGCTTTCTTCCATAGTTCCTCCACCTGCTGCCCCCAACAGATCTACCAGGGGAACAGAGCGAATTTTTTAAAGCTAATTTTCGTAGAACAAATTCGTTAATGCATTTTTTATCGAAATATGATGCGTTTGTAAGAAAAAAATCCGAACGCAGTAAGTGCGTTTTGGTAGCGAATTTTCGGTAAATTTGCAGTTTAGCTCCCGAACGCTTTTCAAAAAACTGTTTTCAGAAACCTGCCTAGATCATCCACCCCCCCCCACCCCGGATCCACAAACCCCAAGAAAAATTTCTTGTTCACATCCCCCAAGGAAGTTACGGGACCAGGAGTGAGTAGGGGTGTATAGTTTTTTTTAAGCTAATTTTCGTAGAACAAATTCGTTAATGCATTTTTGCATTTTTTATCGAAATATGATACGTTTGTAAGAAAAAAATTTGGACGCAGTAAGTGCGTTTTGGTAGCGAATTTTCGGTACATTTGCAGTTTAGCTCCCGAACGCTTTTCAAAAAACTGTTTCCAGAAACCTGCCTAGGCTCCCCCCTGGATTCACAAACCCCAAGAAAAATTTCTTGTTCACACTCCCCAAGGAAGTTATGGGACCAGGAGTGAGTAGGGGTGTATAATTTTTTTAACTAATTTTCGTAGAATAAATTCGTTTATGCATTTTTGCATTTTTTATCGAAATATGATGCGTTTGTAAGAAAAAAAAATCTGGACGCAGTAAGTGCGTTTTGGTAGTGAATTTTCGGTAAATTTGCAGTTTAGCTCCCGAACGCTTTTCAAAAAACTGTTTTCAGAAACCTGCCTAGGCTCCCCGTGGATCCACAAACCCCAAGAAAAATGTCTTGTTACCCCTCCCCCCAAAGGAAGTTACGGGACCAGGAATGTCTTGTTACGGGGTGCTGAGCGAGGTAGGTAGTAAAAAGGAAGTATGAGCAGAAAATTCTAATAAAACGGGCTTAAAAGCTGTCTTTTTCACATCTTGAAGTCATATCCCCTTAAACCCTGCCCACCCCGCACAGCACCCCTATCCCCCCAGGTGCCGTACCTTCCTTGGCGGGTAGGAACAAGAAAATTTTCTTGTGGTTTTTGCAGCGAGGGTGGTTGTATGCACGCGAGGGGGAAGGAAAATCCCCACGACGAAGCAGCCACCCTCCAACCCTAGCCTCAAGCCGAACCGGGGGGGGGTCTGCTTCGTCGTATGCAATCCCCCCCCCCCCCCTCGTGTGCATAAAACCACCCTCGTTGCATAAACCACAAAAAAAAACTTCTTGTTCATACCCCCCAAGAAAGTTACGTGACCTGGGGCAAATAGGGGACTGTGCGGGGTAGGCAGCGTTAATGGAGATATGGCTTCAAATAGACAGCTTTCAAGCAGTTTTTGTATATTTTCAAACCATAAGTAATTTTGATAAAATATAGTACATTGTTTCTACTACATAGGCTATACCGGTAATCAGATTGATGCCTGCTCGCATTTGCTATTTAAAACATTTTTATGGAAATTCACTTCCATAACACATCTGCTGCATCCAGACTTTTGAAAAATGTGTATATATTTTTAGTGAATTTTCTTAAAAAAATTCACTAATGAGGAGATCTCGACTTTTGAATTTTGAAAAAATTTCTTCAAATGAGCGCTAATTAGGCCCCCCAGAACACATATATATATATATATATATATATATATATATATATATATATATATATATATATATATATATATATATATATATATATATATATATATATATATATATATATATATATATATATATATATATATATGTATCACACCGATAACTCAAAAAATAATGGGCCGATTTTGATTATATTTGGTGAATAAATTCCTGTTGCAAATGGCTTGGATAAGTTCGTTAGCCAGGAAAATCTGCCCAGGTTTTCCCGGAAAATTTTGTGTTTTCTTTCGAAAAAAATTTATATCTCCCGAATTAACAAAGTAAGGGCAACCGAATTTGGTACGCGGGTTTATGTCCTTATATGTAAGTTACCTACCTACTTTGTATGTCAAAAGACAAAAAAGTTATAGGCATTTAAAGAAAAATAAATTGGGGTTTTCCTCAAAACGTCAAAGTTGCGACTTAAAACGTCAAAATCGGCAACATTTTGGCAAATAACTTGAAACTAATACGGGCTATGGAAATCAAATGTCTAAAGAAGGATGTTTTACAAACACTGGAGTCTTAGTTTCAACCGTCATTGTCCTTCATTTTACTAAAATGTTTCCAGAAAATTCATTTGAAATAGACGCTTTCCCCGATGCTTGGCAGTAGCCTTAGCTATAGAGTTTATCGTTTAATGGTATATAATTTTTGTCGAATTTTCGTAAAAAATCAATAAAGCTCAATATATCCGTTATTATACAAGATTTGAAAAAAATTTGTATATATTAATTATAGGGTGTCTTGAGCTACATCTTAAAAAAATATTTCTACAATCACAGGATGGCCCATAAGTCATTGGTGATACAAATTTTCTTTTTTTTTTAATCAAACACGCCTTATGTTATTGCATTTTCCATCGAAATATAATGCATGTTTGTAAGAAAAGAAATTCTGGATGCAGCAAGTGCGTTATGGTAGCAAACTTTGATCAAATGCTTCATATTTGAATAGCCCAATTTGCTATTAACCTATAAGGTTGACCAAGAAACGTGTTTTTCGGGAATACTTTAAGTCTACTTTTGGAAATCTTGGTACATTTTCACACAATAAAGTTATTTTTATGAAACATGGCACATTGTTTTTACTATATAGGTTATACTGGTAACCAAAATTAATGCCTGCTTTCTTAAAACGAAAACACACATATTTGCAATAAAAACATTTTTATGAAAATTCACTACCATAACGCACTTGCTGCGTCCGGAGTTTTTTAAGCAATAAAATTATTTTGATGAAATATGGTACATTGTTTCTACTATATAGGCAACCAAGTTTGATGCTTGCTTTCATCAAAGAAAGACATTTGCTATTAAAAATATTTTAAAGAAAATTCACTACCATAACGCACACGCTGCGTCCAGAGATTTTAAATATATATTGGATCGTTCTAAAGTGATTTATATGAAACAGAGGTGGGTATTTTTATTTGGAATAAAATTTTAATCTGATGTATACAGTTAGCGGTAAATGATAAAAAGCTATCAATTTGGATTCATTTGACAGTATTTAAAAATGGATCGCCGTTGTAGGTAAATGAATTACGAAACGACTATACATTCCCAACTTTTAATTAAATGCAATAAACCGATTCACATCTTGAAAAACCAGTTAATGAACCGCTCACCTGCTTCAGTGTTACTTTTGGTCTCCTTTACTTTTTTTAATAGTGTGGCAAGTTTGCACAGGAAACTATAAATTCACGTCAGACGTCAACCACACTGACCTCAAAGCTAAAGGACACTAAAATTATTACGTATTAATCTCCTAATAGATATTTTAATACCCCGATATACTTCAAATATTGTGATCGCACATTTCTGCTTAATACCTATAACTTTTACCGTTTCATTTTGTCGATATAAATTTATTTGACCGAATTTTCCTAGAAAAATTCAGAATTTTTCATCCTCTGATGACGCTAACTTTGTTAGTGAAACGATCGTCAGGTCGGTAAAAATATGTGTTGTCGTGATTTGGATTCCCCAAGTGTGCTTATCAGTGCTCGTCACAGGTTCCAATCTTCACTTGCTGCGTTATTCCTCTTTTTAAGTCAGTGTCAGTGGTTTAGTGTATACCACACTTTTCACATATCTCCATAGAGTTTTCCCATACGCCGGCTCCACACATTGGGGCCAATGTTGGGGCCAATGTTGGGGCCAACGTTTGGACCAACTTGACTATGTTGGCGATGAGTTTTATTAGAGTGCCTACACATTGGCGCCAAGCTCATTTCTTCGAGCACCGGGCCAACGTCAACATGCCTGCGCGTGAAAAAGAAATTGCGCTGTGTGCATTTGTCGTAATGAGTGCTAACAATTATATTTTAAATTTAATTCTACAAAAAATAAGTCCTCGTAAAAGGAGATGGTGGGTTACAACTCTTCATAGATTACGGAATCAGTAAGTATAACGACGTATATATAATGATAAATACTTTTAACCTTTTTCCTCCATTATATGCACTATTTTTTCATGTCAATTTTGCTTTAGATATGACGGACGACACTTGTTAAATAACTTAAAACAAGAACCTTCTGAAGAATTTAACCATTTTTGCCGTCTGTCTTCAGTCGATTTCTTTTTCAACTGATTGAATCTGAAATACAGAAAAAAGGTACTTTGTGGAGAAAAGCTATCCCTGCAAAATTACGATTGCAAGTTACACTCAGATTTCTTGCAACAGGAGATAGCTTTAGAAGCCTTTATTTTCTCTTTAAAATCTCAAGCCAAGTTATATCTCTGATAGTACCTGAAATTTGCGAAGCCCTATGTAAGGCTTTTTTTATTTTTCTGCTGTGTAGTCTATAAGTGGAGATCAATGACTCTCTCTTTTTTTTTTAGTTCGGCAATTGCAAATTGGCAGTTCATGGCAACTTGTATACGGTGCCATGCGTCTATCACATCATTCCTATTTTTATGTTGAGAATTGCAGAGGTTCCATAGAACCGATTCCGTTTGATACAGTTCTATAAATTTCAAAACTAATTCATTTGTCCAACACGAAGACATTTTAAATAATGCTCCACTTCATATGTTTATACGCCTTGACGTCTTTACTACAACTGAACACGAAACCAATGTGTGGTCGGCAGGACGAACGACGAGTCAAATTCCTTTGATCTTTTTAAATAAACCGACAACCGACAAGTTACTCCCAACGCGAACGCCAACGTCCCCCAACGTTGACGCCGACATTATTTCGTTCATCCACACATAGGACGAACGCTGTTGGCCCCAACATTGGCCCCAATGTGTGGAGCCGGCGTTAGTCTAATAGCGTAAGATCGGCCGATCATGCTGGCCATTCTGACAATCCTTGTCTCCCTACCCACCGATTTGGAAATATTGAGCTGAGGTGCTGCCAAAAATTTTCTCTGTAAAGCCACAGAAAGCCTCTACGTCTGTATTTAGATCCGATTGTATAACTTTTATTTTATTTTATTAACGGCATTTCATGTACTAAATGTTCTTGAAATGGCGAATTTTCTTCCAGAAGTTTTAACGAATTTTCTTGAAAGAAAAATCTGTTTCGTATTTTTGTGTAGAGAGCCTCAGTGGTTCAGGGGTAAGAACGTGTGCCTCTGAACCGAAGGGTACTGGGTTCGATCCCAGGTTTCTCTTTTCACTTTTTCAGTACAAACTATAACATTAACATCACGCGAGGTTCTGGCATTGTATTTGAGCAAGTTGAATGTTTGCACGTTCCGCCATTCGGAGGGGGCGTAAAGCTGTCGGTCGCGTGTCCGTGCGATCTTGGGCACGTTAAATATCCCTACCCTCCTTACAGAAAGGCAGGGGTTCGGCAAAATTTCCAGGATAGTGAGGTGAAACTGCTCCCTGGCGTCGTTGATTGGCCATAGTCGCGGAAACACGTAGATTTTTGTGTAAAAGACTATTTAGCGAAGTTTTGATGAAACATTTTCTTTAACGAAATTAGTGGAAAATAATGTTTCAAGGAATTTTAATAAAATTCCTGCTTAAGGGAATCTTGTTAAAAAAATATATAATCGATTATTTAACCTAAAATTTTTTTAACCAATTTTTGTAGAAGTATTTATTTTTAGCGAATTTTCGTGGAAATTTTTTTGAGCTGATTTTTGTAGACAATTTTCTTTAGAACACTTGTGAATTTTTTCCACATTTTTGTGGAAAACACTTTTCTAGCGAATTTGTATCCTAGACAAAATTCGCTTACAACGAGAGCACGACCTGAGATTTTTGAAAAATTCCTTGAGATAAACGTAAACGTAGACCCCTAGAAACCCATATCCGAGGTTACGGTAACCATACAATTTAACTCTCCATACCAGCCAGATTCTCGTGTTGCCACTTCCTTCTTTTTAGTGAATTTTCATTACAAAAAATCACTAATAGAGAGGTATCGATGTATCGATGGTGACACTTTGAAAAATGTTTTCAAATGAACGCGAACTAGGACCCCTAGAACCCATATCCGGGGTCAGTTTAAATTTTTATATGTTATATATATATATATATATATATATATATATATATATATATATATATATATATATATGTTTATAGATATATATATATATATATATATATATATATATATATATATATATATATATATATATATATATATATATATATATATGCATCCATGTATCCAACAGATAACCCAAAAAGTAATTAACCGATTTGTATGAAACACGGCAAGCACTTTTCTTGTATTAATAGCTTGGACGAGTTCGTTAGCCAGGAAAATCGGATAAGGTTTTCCGGGAAAATGTTGAGTTTTCTTTCGAAAAAAATGTTTTCCCCGAAAGTTACAAAGCTATTTTAATGAAATTTTGTGGATATGTTGCCTTGGGAAACACCTTACCACATACCAAAATTTAACTTTTTAAGTTTATAGAAAATTGAGTTATTCAAATTTGAAGCATTTAATGAAAATTCACTACCATAACGCACTTGCTGTCTCCTGAACTTTCTAGTACTCTGCACATAATTGAGAAACTAAATTTCAAAATATTGAAGCAGCAAGTGAATTAAGGTAACGAATAAGGTATTAATGTTAGTTATAAAAGGAATACAGACGCAATAAGTGTGCGTTATGGGAGCGAATGAGGACTTAATTCAAGACTAAATTGAAAAATACAGACTAGGCAAGTGTGTTATGGTAACAAGTCAGGTATCGTAATACGTACATATATATATATATATATATATATATATATATATATATATATATATATATATATTCAAATTTTTATTTCGTCATAAAAAATGTCTGGACGCAACAAGTGCGTTATCATAGTGAATTTTCATTAAAATGTTTTTAATAGCAAATATATGTTTTTTTAAAGAAAGCAGGCATCAAATTTGGCTACCAGTATAACCTATATAGTAGAAACAATGTGCCATGTCTCATCAAAATAACTTTATTGTTTAAAAATGTAAAAAAAAACCTAAAGTAAACTTAAAGTGTACCCGAAAAAACTGGGTTCTTAGTCAACATTATAGGTTAATAGCAAATTGACCTATTCAAATTTGAAGCATTTAATGAAAATTCGCTACCATAACGCACTTGATGCCTCCCGAATTTCTTTTCTTACAAACATACATTATATTTCGATGGAAAATGCAAAAATCCAGTAAGGCGTGTTCGATAAAAAAAAAATAGAATTTGTATCACCAACGACTTATGGGCCAACCTGTGATTGTAGAATTTTTCTACAAGATGTAGCTCAAGACATCCTATAATTAATGTATACATTTTTTTGTACCCTGTAATGGATATATTGGACTTAATTGATTTTTTCCGAAAATTCGACAACAATTATATACCATTAAATGATAAACTCTATAGCTAAGGCTACTGCCAAAGCAGCAGAGAAAGGGTCTATTTGAAATGAATTTTCTGGAAATATTTTAGTAAAATGAACGACAATGACGGTTGGATCCAAGACTTCAGGCTTTGTAAAACATTCTCCTTGAGCCATTTTCTTTCCATAGCTCCTATTATTTTTTGCCTAAATATTGCCAATTTTGACGTTTTAAATCGTGACTTTGACGTTTTGAGGCAAACCCAAATTAATTTTTCTTTAAATGCCCATAACATTTTTATCTTTTAACTTACAGAGCTAAATTTGGTAGGTAATTTACATATAATGAGATAAACCCACGTACCAACTTAGTTGCCCTTACTTTGTTATTTCCGGAGATATGAATTTTTTCGAAATAAAACACAAAATTTTCCGGGAAAACCTGGGCCGATTTTCCTGACTAACGAACTTATCCAAGCCACTTGTAAAAGGAAGGTATTCACCAACATATAAAAATTGAAACTCGCCAGTATGAGTTCGGTTTAGTCAACCTAATCAAACCGGTTTTTTCAATCTCAACAATAACAAAATTATAATTGCAGACTCAAAGGTGACAAACTTATTTAGGCGTTTTAAACAAAAATGATCTCTTGTTCAAAACGTATGAAATCTGTGCACTATTGTTTCTCCAAATGTCAAAATAAAACATAAAAAACATACATTCATCGAGCTGGATTCGATCGCGTAACCTTCTGCTGGAGGCAAGGGCGATGCCCCCTACGCCATCTAGGAACGCGTCAACTAACGTTTTATTTGCGTCTAACTTTAGATCGGAACCGCGAAAAGTAACACCCAGTATATCATTTGGGACAATAATAACAATCTCAATCTACATAGAACGTGTACGGATATGCATGCTAATATCTCACTCTGTTCCAAAGATATTGTAAAATATTGTTCAAAAATATTAAATGTCAACACTCTGTATCTCCCTTTGGAAGCAAATTATATATTTATGTTTATATGAACTTTTTATGTGTGTGTGTATATATATATATATATATATATATATATATATATATATATATATATATATATATATATATATATATATATATATATATATATTAAAACGGACCTTGGATATGGGTTCTAGGGGCCCTCATTCGTGCCCATTTGGACAAACTTTGCGAAAGTCTCACCATCGTTACCTCTCTATTAGTAAATTTTCTAATGAAAATTCACTAATAAAAAGTTAATAGCATGTAATTCCGGTTTTTAAGTTTTAGTGAATTTTCGTAGAAAAAAATCACTAATGGCGAGATACCGACTTTTGAATTTTGAAAAAATTCATATATATATATATATATATATATATATATATATATATATATATATATATATATATATATATATATATATATATATATATATATATATATATATGTATGTATGTATGTATGTATGTATGTATGTATGTATGTATGTATGTATGTATCACACCGATAACTCAAAAAAGAATGGGCCGATTTTAATAAAACTTGGCATGTACCTTCCTTTTGTAAATGGCTTGGATAAGTTCGTTACTCAGGAAACTCAGACGAGGCTTTCCGGGAAAATTTTGAGTTTTCATTCCAAAAAAAAATTTATCTCAAAAAATAAAAAAGGTATGATAACCAAATTTGGTAGGTAGGTTTACAATATAAAATGTAAACCATACACCAAAATTTAGATTTCTATGTTAGAAGCAAAAAAAAGTTGTAATAAAATATTTTGTGCCAGATCATTTCTATGAAAATTCACTGCCATAACGCACTTGCTGCGTCCAGGCTTTTATATGGTATACGAAGTTGTGGTATTAATTTTTAGAGTAAGAATCACCTCCACTTTTTTTTTTGCTTATCTTTTCCGGACATCTGTATATAAAAACACTCTGGTGTTAAACAAATTTGTAAAAATAGAAGATAAGTGCTTCGTTAATCGAATTATATCATAAGTAGAAAAACAAATAAATTTTCATCCAAATATTGTTTAGGGGAAGAAAACGATATTGGAAGTATTAATATATATTCAGCAGTTTTCCTGGATAGTTGCAGTTTCGTATATAGATACTTTACTGACGCCCCGTTTATTCAGTACCACAATTATCAGCTCCGTTTCGTCCTCGAGGTTGATAAATTAAATTACTTAGGTTTTATACAGACTCAGTTGAACCCTTTTCACTCACGAAAAATACCGTTTTCATCACATCAAATCTCTTCTTTCTAAATTAACCGCTATCAAGCGTCACATTAAATTTCTAAACAATTTCATGGTGAAAACGACAGAGTGGTAGTTTATTAATTATTGTGATAGACAATGGACAATAGCGAAATAAATAACTTCCTTAACTATATTATGACATTTCTGTATTGTACTATTATAACGAGATATCAAAAATCATCTCGGTCACAGATAGCCATGAAATAAAATATAGTTTACTCTTTATGGTTCCCTTTTAGTGAATTTTCTTTTTAAAAAATTACTAATGAGGAGATCCTGACTTTTGTATTTTGAAAAAATTTATTCAAATGAGCCCTATTTGGGACCCCTGGAACCCAAATTCGAGGTCGGTTTCAGACTTTATATGGGGCCATTTTAAGTAAATTTTCGGTCAAATTTTATACTGCGTCAAACCATAAAGTTATTTTGATGAAATATGGTACACTTTAGTGAATTTTTATTTAAAAAAATTCACTAACAGAGAGGTATCGATGGTGAGACTTTGCAAATTTTTTTTTCAAATGAGCGCGAATTAGGACCCCTAGAACCCATATTCGGGGTCAGTTTGAATTTTGATATGTTTATATATATATATATATATATATATATATATATATATATATATATATATATATATATATATATATATATATATATATATATATATATATATATGTATCCGTCTGATAACTCAAAAAATAATTAACCGATTTCGATGAAACTCGGCAAGTGCCTTTTTTTTTATTAATGGCTTGGATGAGTTCGTTGGCCAGGAAAATCGGACAGGGTTTTCCGGGAAAATTATGAGTTTTCTTTAGAAAAAAAATTTTTTTTCTCCGAAAGTTTCGATAAAATTTGGTCTACATATTGCTTTGGGAAAGACCTAACTATGTGCCAAAATTCAGCTTTCTAGGGTTACAGAAAATTGAGCTATTCAAATTTGAAACATTTATGTTTAAATCACCGCTTATATGAGATCAAGTATGTGGTTGCCGTTGGTTAGTCAATAACAGCTGCTATTATTGTCATTGACTCATGAAATTCATATTTAAGATTCAGAGAAATGTCAATAATACTGAATTCACTGATTGTTAATCATTGGCAGCATTTACGATTATATATAACCCTATTGTAATTTATCATCATCTCTGTAGTATAATGATTTTTTTCCTTACAACTCGCATTGTTTTTAGTCAATTGTTCTTATTAATAGTCAATAGTTTCTTCCCAAAATTTGCTTTTACCGAACACACATGGCTTCCATTGACTTCTGCTTCTGCCGCTGTTACAGTCTCAACTCTTAACATGTCGTTTTGCTTACGCTTACTGCTATACTATTAGTGAATTTTTTATTAATGGCTTGGATGAGTTCGTTAGTCAGGAAAATTGGATAGGGTTCTCCAGAAAAATTTTGAGTTTTTCCTCACAACTCGCATCGTTTTTAGTCAATTGTTGTTATTAATAGTCAATAGTTTCTTGCCAAAATTTGCTCTTACCGAACACACATGGCTTCCATTGACTTCTGCTTCTGCCGCTGTTACAGTCTCAACTCTTAACATGTCGTTTTGCTTACGCTTACTGCTATACTATTAGTGAATTTTTTATTAATGGCTTGGATGAGTTCGTTAGTCAGGAAAATTGGATAAGGTTCTCCAGGAAAAAAAGTTTTGTTTAAAAAAAAATCTATTTCTCCGAAAATTACAAAGCTATTTTAATGAAATTTCGCAGATATGTTGCCTTGTAAAAGACCTTACTACACACTAAAATTCAACTTTCTGCATTTTTAGAAAATTGAGTTATTCAAATTTTGAGTTTTCATTTGAAAATTTTTTTTCTGAGAAAATTTTAAAGTTATTTTGATGAAATTTGGTGAATATGTTGCCCTGGGTGAGGCCTTACTATACACCAAAATTCAACTTTCTAAGTTTGTAAAAACTTGAGTTATTCAAATTTGAAGCATTTAATAAAAATTCACTACCATAACGCACTTGCTGCGTCCCGAGCTTTTTTTTTCTAATAGATAGATTATACTGGTAACCAAATTTTATGCCTTCTTTGATTAAAAAGAGACATATTTGTTATTGAAAACATTTTTATGAAAGTTCACTACCATAACGCATTTGCTGCGTCCAGATGTTTTTAAATTAAGTTTTATTTGTTATATTTCCTTTGTATCTTTTACCTGATCTTCCAGCATATCCCTCCTGATGAACTTCATGGGCTCTAGGTGAGAATGAAACTGGTCGACAACGGTCAAAGGTTTCTTCAATAGATGTTCTGTAACAAGGAATTGGGTGGGTGTGAGTTAATCTAATCCTTGTACAACTGTACAAACTATATACAGAGAGAGCATATTGATGGTAATTTAGAGTAATTGCCGTATTTAATCCAATCGGCATTTCCTCAATTACTCGCCGTTGTGTACTCGTATACTCACCAATAATATAACCCATTGTGACGTCGTCCGGTAAACGGATCTTTTCCCCGGTGCTGATGAACTTGCCTCCACTGAAACCAAAGAAATAAATATATAATATAAAATTACACCAAATAAGCCAGCTTGTTACTTAAATAGATGTATCCGGTGTGTATAAAAATCAAAAGTCTGGACGCAGCAAGTGCGTTGTGGTAATGATTTTTCATTAAAATGTTTCTAATAGCAAATATGTGTGTTTTTAGTGAATTTTCGTAGAAAAAATACACTAGTGGGGAGATCCCGCCTTTTGCATGTTGAAAAATGTTTTGCAAATGAGCGCGAACTAGGACCCCTAGAACCCATATCAGGGGTCAGTTTTAATTTTTATGTTTTTCTCAAAAAATAAAAAAGCCTGGACGCAGCAAGTGCGTTATGGTAGTGAATTTTCATAGAAATGATCTGGCACAAAATATTTTATTATAACTTTTTTTTCTTGTAACATAGAAATCTAAATTTTGGAGTATAGTTTACTTTTTATATCGTAAACCTACCTACCAAATTTGGTTATCATAGATTTTTTATTTTTTAAGATAAAATTTTTTTTCAAATGAAAACTCAAAATTTTCCCGGAAAACCTCGTCCGATTTTTTTGATTAACGAACTTGTCAAAGTCATTTATAAAAGGAAGTTACATAGCAAATTTTATCAAAATCGGCCTATTATTCTTTGAGATAAAAATTATTTTCGAATAAAAACTCAAAATTTTCCCGGAAAACCTTTTCCGATTTTCCTGACTAACAAACTTGTCAAAGCCATTTACAAAAGAAAGGTACATTCCAACTTTTATTAAAATCGGCTTATTACTTTTTGAGATAAGAATTTTTTTCGAATGAAAACTCAAAATTTTCCCCGAAAACCTCGTCCGATTTTCCTGACTAACGAACTTATCCAAGCCATTTACAAAAGAAAGGTACGTGCCAAATTTTATCAAAATCGGCCCATTATTTTTTGAGTTATCGGTGTGATACATATATATATATATATATATATATATATATATATATATATATATATATATATATATATATATATATATATATATATATATATATATATATATATATATATATATATATATATATATATATATATATATATATATATATATATATATATATATATAAACATATAAAAATTGAAACTGACCCCGGATATGGGTTCTAGGGGTCCTAGATCGCGCTCATTTGAAGAAATTTTTTCAAAATTCAAAAGTCGAGATCTCCTCATTAGTGAATTTTTTCTAAGAAAATTCACTAAAAAGCTATGATAATCAAATTTGGTAGGTAGGTTTACGATATAAAAAATAAACTATACACCAAAATTTAGATTTCTATGTTACAAGAACAAAAAAGTTATAATAAAATATTTTGCGCCAGATCATTTATATGAAAATTCACTACCATAACGCACTTGCTGCGTCCAGGGTGCTAACTGTATACCAAATTTGAAGACGATACCTCAATTCGCTCTAAAGTTATCGTGGCTACAAACAGGCAGACACACAGACCGACAGACAAAAAAAATTTCGTACCCAAATCATGTTTTCTATATGTTTTGATACTTTTAAGCGAAACAATTTTTGAAATTTTTGTCGCCGATCGATGCTTCCACACGTTGTGACGATGTGGAAGTAAAAATGAAATAATGACCTGACTTTTAATCGATATGCATAAAATCTATTTTATTTTAAATTGAAGCAGTAAAAGTCGTGGGAACGGACCGAATTAATAGATCGATTTGATGTGTGTATTTACTCAATAATATTAATTAGCTCTAAAATAATCCAAACACCGTGTCTGTCTAATTTACATATCCTGTATATAATTTTAACGTCCTATTAACAGCATGTTGTCTGAATTTTTATAGTAACTTAACTGAAGACTACATTAACATACTGTTTGTATGACCAAGCATATTATGTTTTTACTGTTTTGTATGAACGTTATTTAAACTAAATATTTTAGAACCCTTCGAGGTGAACAAGAAATATAAAATAGTCATAAATGCCTAATGGTCTATATATTTATAAGATAGATAATCTGAGATCTTTA
The DNA here is from genome assembly GCA_964006375.1 of Tillus elongatus. Classification (NCBI taxonomy): domain Eukaryota; kingdom Metazoa; phylum Arthropoda; class Insecta; order Coleoptera; family Cleridae; genus Tillus; species Tillus elongatus. The sequence goes on from OZ023266.1 coordinate 167,555,586, forward strand.
TTAATGCTTCAAATGCAATTAAATTATTTAATGAGCTTTTTAAGGAGCCACATACTATTATTAAAGGGCACTCATAACACTCAAATTATGTTTTATACCCTCATTATTTTTATTAAAAAGTCTGGACGCAGCAAGTGCAGCGAGATTCTGAATTTATATATTAATATATTTAGCTAGAAAAAATATATGAAAAAGCTAATAATTGACAATATTTTATATTATTAAATGTGTCAATAATATTAATTTTATTAGTAATTTTTAGTTGAATAAATTTAATAGTGTTTTATGTATTTTTTGAATTTAGATTAATTCCTGTTTTATTAATAATTATGGGGTGTGGGTATCAACCTGAACGAATTCAAGCCGGTAGTGAATTTTCATAAAAATGTTTTTAATAGCACTTATGTTATTTTTAAGAAAGCATGCATCAAATTTGGTTACCAGTATAACCTATATAGTAAAAGCAATGTGCCATGTTTCATCAAAATAACTTTATTGTTTGAAAATGAACAAAAATTTCCGAAAGTAAACTTAAAGTGTTGCCGAAAAAAACTGGTTTTTTGGTCAACCTTAGAAGTTAATAGCAAATTGAGCTATTCAAATTTGAAGCATTTAATGAAATGTCGCTACCATAACGCACTTGCTGCGTCCCGATTTTCTTTTCTTACAAAGATGTATTATATTTCGATGAAAAATGCAAAAATGCAATAACATGTCGTGTTCGATTTAAAAAAAAAATGAATCACCAACGACTTATGGGCCAGCCTGTAATTGTAGAAATATTTTTTAAGATGTAGCTCAAGACATCCTCTAATTAATGTATACAATTTTTTTTCGTATCTTGCATAATAACGGATAATTCAACAAAAATGATATACCATTAAGCGATAAACTCTATAGCCAACACTACTGCCAAAGCATCAGAGAAAGGGTCTATTTGAAATGAATTTTCTGGGAATATTTTAGTAAAATGAAGGACAATGACTATTGAAACTAAGAGTTCGGGCTTTGTAAAACAATATTTTTGATACAGTTTCTTTCCATAGCTCATATTAGTTTCAGGTTCCTTGCCTAAATATTACCAATTCTGACGTTTTAAATCGCGACTTTGGAGTTTTGAGGAAAACCCAAATTTATTTTTCTTTAAATTCCTGTAACTTTTTTGCACTTTAACATACAGGGCTAAATTTTGGTAGGTAACTTACCTATAATGATATAATTCCGCGTATAAAATTTGGTTGCCGTTACTTTGTTAATTCAAGCGATATAATTTTTTTCGAAAGAAAACAACATGTTCCGGGAAAATCTCGGCGGATTTTCCTGACTAACAAACTTATCCAAGCCATTTACAAAAGGAAGGTATTCACCAAATTTAATCAAAATAGGTCTATTAGTTTTTGAGTTATCGGTGTGATATATATATATATATATATATATATATATATATATATATATATATATATATATATATATATATATATATATATATATATAAACATATAAAAATTGAAACTGACCCCGGATATGTGTTCTAGGGGGCCTAATTAGCGCTCATTTGAAGAATTTTTTTTCAAAATTCCAAAGTCGGGATCTTCTATTTACTGATTTTTTTTTTAAATTCAATAAAAAACGCAACGTGGGGGAAGCAATTACCCAGACCTGGATTCACGAACAAAGGGTGGTACCCACTAGTCCAGTTAAATTGACAGGAGTTTTCCGGACTTGTTTAGTCAATTATTGAGAAAATTTCGTTAAGATTTACCCAACCGAGACAATCTGCTGCACTGTCAAACTACAATAAATGAACAAAACACACTAAGTGAGTGGTGAACGTGTCGCCACCTAGTTCGGAACCAAGTACTATGCTGTCACGCCCGCTCCAAATAACACAGAGTGTTAAAAATAGAGACAGTATACAACTGACTAACAATTTAAAACATTGCTAGCCCTGGCCCATTTCTACCCCAATATAGGGACAAAGTATGTAAGACTAGATGCATTCTCGCAACAATTAGAACCGTAGACCGGTTTCGCTCTCATTAGAGCTCTTCAGTACGGCATACTAATTGTAGCAAAAATGCACCAAAATTAACACGGCTATCGTAAAGCCAGTCTTAAAACACTAAGTGAGTGGTGAACGTGTCGCCACCTAGTTCGGAACCAAGTACTATGTTGTCACGCCCGCTCCAAATAACACAGAGTGTTAAAAATAGAGACAGTATACAGCTAACTAACAATTTAAAACATTGCTAGCCCTGGCCCATTTCTACCCCAATATAGGGACAAAGTATGTAAGACTAGATGCATTCTAGCAACAATTAGAACCGTAGACCGGTTTCGCTCTCATTAGAGCTCTTCAGTACGGCATACTAATTGTAGCAAAAATGCACCAAAATTAACACGGCTATCGTAAAGCCAGTCTTAAAACACTAAGTGAGTGGTGAACGTGTCGCCACCTAGTTCGGAACCAAGTACTATGTTGTCACGCCCGCTCCAAATAACACAGAGTGTTAAAAATAGAGACAGTATACAGCTAACTAACAATTTAAAACATTGCTAGCCCTGGCCCATTTCTACCCCAATATAGGGACAAAGTATGTAAGACTAGATGCATTCTAGCAACAATTAGAACCGTAGACCGGTTTCGCTCTTATTAGAGCTCTTCAGTACGGCATACTAATTGTAGCAAAAATGCACCAAAATTAACACGGCTATCGTAAAGCCAGTCTTAAAACACTAAGTGAGTGGTGAACGTGTCGCCACCTAGTTCAAAAAACACGTTATTATTCTTTAGTTTCCAATTTTAAAATCATATGCAATCATTTACTTAACCTCAAAACAAAACTGCCAAACCATAATAAAAAAGTTCGGGACGCAGCAAGTGTGTTATGGTAGTGAATTTTTATTAAATGCGTCAAACTCAATTTTCTGTAAAATTAGAAAGTTGAATTTTGGAATTTTTTTCGAAAGAAAACGCAAAATTTGAATAACTGAATTTTCCATAAACTTAGAAAGTTGAATGTTGGAATGTAGTAAGGTCTTAAAAAAATTTTTTCGAAAGAAAACTCAACATTTTCCCGGAAAACCTTGTTAGACCAATGCTTTGTTTTTACTTGTATTGTTTTGGTTGACTAGCAAAGATCGTTATAATATAAAGAACACAGAACAATGCTTTGTTTTTATTTATAGTGTTTTGCTTTAAGAAAATAATTTTTATTGGGTCCTAGTGAATAAGTAAATGTAAAGTAGGTATAGTCACAGTGTATTTAAGGTAAAAAAAATTATTGTCAGTAAATTATAAAAAGACACAATGTTTGCATAGAAACGCGGGGACGTTTTTTCTATAAGTGTAACTAATAAGAGGTTGGACAATGGCAAGATTCAGGGTTAATGAACTCTGTATTGCACAGCCTGTATCCAAAAGGAGAGTTTTTTAAGGAGAGTAGATATTTAAACAAAACAGGGAAACATAGGAGACACTCGATGATAAACTGCGGCAATGTGAGTTAAGACATTCTATGACAGACTGCGGCAATGTGAGTTAAAGAAACATTCGATTATAAACTGCGGTGAGGTGAGGTAAAAGATATTAAGTGTGGAACTGCGAAAGTGAAACGGATAAGTGTAGTTAGCACTCGATTTTAAACTGCCTTAATATAAGATGGCAGGGTAATGAATATTAATCAGCAATAACAGTCAAGGTAGAAGAAAATTTTCCACACAAAGGGCTATCCAAAATAAGCCCGATTTCAATTAATTGCCCCAATAAAATGGTGGCAGTAATAAAATCCAAATAGGTGATCCAATGGCCAATAATACAAATCTCAATGAAGAACCAATTAGAGACATTAACCAGTAAGTCAATCTTGTGTATATTGTAATTATAAATGTGCAGATTTTTTATATTGTGTCTAGTTTTAAGGATTTCAGTTACATTGATGAATTTTGTGTATGTTTAGAACATTAAGGGGGATATGCTGATAAAGGCCGAATTAATAGAGCATAGTTTATTTAATTCATTGTTAAAATAAGATGTTAATTTGTGTGATTTATTGACAACGGTGAATAATAATTTTTTTGGTATAGCTATGTTTTTCAAACGAATTTAAATAACCAGAAATAAAACATTATAGCTTGTAGTTATATAATCTGATTAATTTGACCCATAAAAATATAATATCACCAAATAAGTCTATATTCAAATGATTATCAACTAAAAGAGTAAAATCAATAAAAACTCAATTGAAAATATTTTAACGAGATTTCTAACACTCTGGATTAACAAACATATACAAATAAGGTACATCAAAACAAAAATGCTAGCCCAATTTCAGAACAGAAAAATTTACAGATACAGTGGTGAGTAAAGGAATATGGGCATAATTTCATTTTAATCAATGTTAATACTTTAAATAAGGAGGAAAACCCATAATAATTAAAATTCTCATGCTCAACAATTAAAGGTCCTAAAAATACCATAGCAACATATATATATATATATATATATATATATATATATATATATATATATATATATATATATAAACTTTTTAACTGACCCTGGATATGGGTTCCAGGGGCCCTAATTCGCGCTCATTTGATGAAATTTTCCGAAAGTCTTACCATCGATAACTCTCTATTAGTGCATTTTATTAATGAAAATTCACTAAAAAAACAACATAATGAGCTTCGCGGATGACTACAAATTTGTTTGAAAAAACCTTTTTGTTATTTTGCCTACATATCTAGTTCGATTGCGTTGACAAAAACAGAATCATCGGAGCAATTAGTATGAAAAATACCTGCCACGTTTATAATTTGGCTGGTACATTCCTTTTGCAAATGTTTAATTAGATTTTCTTCTGGAAAACTTTTGTAACTTTAATGAAACTTGTAACGCAATTTTTCTAAGAAACTTGCAGTACTTACATATATCTACCAAATTTTTATTTTCTAGCTTCATTTAAATTTAAAGAATTAGTATTAAGAATATGCCTTAGTAACAGTGTACAATTCTTACTATAAAGCACTTGCTGCGTCCCGACCATTTTAATGTAATTTTTTGTAAAGTAGAGCTGTCAAAATTCTATGTACAGATTTCATATTCATGTTTTTTTTTGAAAATCAAGTAGCAAATAATTTTAAGAGGTCTCTTTAATTACTTTTACGTTATCAATAGTAAAATAAATGAGAATTCGAGTTCCCTTCATTAAAAGCGAACGCCTGTCCATTCAACATATTTTTCTTATACCTTAACATATTGTATCAGACGGAATATTTTGCTGATTACATCGATATTTTCTTGTCGCCTTAGCCAATAATCTTATCGGACTGAAGGGATTAAGAATAAAACGAAGACATGTGAAATATCAACCATATAGATCTCGGACCAAACCGTAGCAGACTACGTTGCATGTATAGCAACCAACAAGATCATTCTCGACAATTTCAAGATAATGATGGACTTAGAGACGTCCACCACCTGCCGTTTTGCCCGTTTCCTTCACTATAAGCATCTCAAGCACACGTGTAAAAGCGGCAACATACCATCTTGTCCGTCCACGGCTTATTACTTGCTATTTTATCCGGCTTCCAGTCGACAGGTATACGAATTCTGGTAATAATTTGTAATGGCCATCGAGATTGGTTTTTAACTCGAAAATTTTTATTAATAAGCTATGTTACCATCGAAATTGGGAGAATGATGAGGTTATTATTGCCAATAAATGTTTACCGAAGTCTTCATTAAAATTTTTGATCGAATCGTTGGAATTTAAATTTTATCCTTATTTACATAAAAAACACGTGTTAAAATAAATTTGTTGTTTATTTGCCGTTTTTAGTCAATTTTCTTACAAAAAAAATAACTAATGAGGACGCAACTTTTAAATTCTGACAAAATTTCTTCAAATGAGCGCTATTTGGGACCCCTGGAACCCAAATCCGAGGTCGGTTTCAGACTTTATATTTCCTTCTCCCGTTTCGCATCCGTTCAACACATTGGGCATAGAAAATATAGGAATTTACTTAAAATTGTCATTTATAATTGAAGGAAAATAAAACTTGTTCTAGGTATGCAACGAAAAATTCACACAAAATAGAATAATTTCGAGATTCTAAAACCTACTGTGACGCTATAACGAAACAACGTTAAATGTGACGAAAACCGTTTCAGGTTAAGGGATCGAAAAATGTTTAAACAGGAAGGATATTCAGAAATTAAATGGTCGGTTTTTTAAGAAAGGTAGTCGAGGAGCTGGACAAAGTTGTAGTCAGAAGGTGACCGGTAAATGCAACAGATGAATTTAGTTACAGCCCTGAGAGAGAGTTTCATCGATATGTCTTTTCTTCCAGCTTCCAAATTGGGGAGTCTGGTGCAGAGTAAATTGCTACGGACGTATGCGCACACACCTCCATGCAATCTAAATGAAGTGAGGAGCTCATACCCCGGGAAATTAAGGTGATTAGTGGCTGTTTTTGCACTGATTTGGGTTTCGGTGGGGAAGAGGAGTTGGGGCCTATTAGCCTGGAGGAAATGGTGGACGGAGTTCAGGTTAGAATTTAGGCCATATATTCGAGAAGGATATGTTAAATCTTGATGCCGGCGCCCCCTGCACACCCCTCTCCCGGAGATCCGAATGGAGGGCATTTTATCTCCGGAATCTTTTGTACAAGGAGGAGCCATATCATCATTTTTGTTTATAAGAGAAACCGACTCATACACCAGAACCGGAAACGTACGTTGAGACTTCACCGGCTCCTTGATGTAAGGGGTGGTACTAAAACGTGTCAGAAGTTTATGGGTACAGGAATACGAATATTTTCTTTTTGGTCAAATCATGGACCCTAAATTCGCTTCATTAATAGTCTTTCTGGGGAGAATAGATTATCACAGCCATGTGGAAGTTATGACTCAATTTGCAGCACTATTTTCTATGAAGCTAGAAAATAACAATTTCTTCATTTATCTTTAAACTTAAAGCTAAGACGTCATCTATGATTGAAACAGTCGAGCGTGTTGTAAGTCATAATTTAATTAATTGTGTAACTAGCTGTTTACTTAATTTACTTTTAGGATATAATATAAAATTTCCTAAAGCAGCAAGTTGGCGTCGGTAGAACTATCACGAAAGCAAACAATTTATTACCTAGCATCCGTCGTTTAGTGGTAAAATGTTCGCCTGACACGCCCGCGGCCCAGGTTCGATTGCCGCGCGATGCATGTAAGATTTTGTTTTGTTTCACTTTAATATTTGGTACAAACAATAGTATCCAGATTTCATGCGTTTGGAACACGATTTCATTTTCTTTTAAAACGCCTGGATGACTTTTTAGTCTTAAATTATAAATTTCAGCAGACATTTTTTTATTGTCGATGTTAGTGAATTTTTATTAAGGACATTCACTAATAGACGTTTTTTTGAACCATTTTTTTGTTATTGGGAAAACCGGTTTGATTGAGTTGACTATAACGAGATTAATAAGGAAAAATACGGCTACGTTTGTAACTTGATAAATACTTTATTTTGTAAATATGAATTAAGTTTCCTTCTGGAAAGCTTTTGTAAATTTGTAATACAAGTTTCTTTTAAAGAGATCTACAATACCTAGATATACCAAATTTCAATTTTCTATCTTCACAGAATATTACGTTTTGAGTATTGAAAAAGCTATAATACAAGATTAAAATATTTTTTGATAATAGAGAAATATCGATGCTAACACTTTTCAACAAAACTCTTCAAATGAGCGCGCATTAGGGCCTCTAAACCAATCTTCGAAATCATTTTAAGTTTAAAGTATTAATTTTAGTAATGTGCCGTGTGCACAAGGCATACTGGGCATATTGTCCAGGGCTCAAACATGGGAAGTCATTCATTGGGCAACCCAATCCAAAGAGAGCTGTGGAGCTGCTAAATATTAACAGAGGACCGCTGAGGAATATAACAGGACCCTTAACGGTACACATGGCTATCAAGAAATACCTGCTAAAATGGGGTGGTTAGAGGGGGACCTGGCATGTAGACTCTGCGGCGAGGGGGAGGAATCAGCCCAGCACATCTTGTGTGGGTGTAAAGCTCTGGGCCGCAAAAGACAACTGATCTACGGTCAGCCTAGACCGGAGACAGAGCATTATAAAACTACACCCCACCAATTACTGTGCAGGCTAGTTTAAGGCACAGTTGTAACGAGGCCTTGATTTGCAGAGTGAACTACTTAGTAGAACGGGTTTATTGAAACGGTCTCGAGCGCCAGATTTTTTAAAGCGTTTACTCCCTACGAGGATATCTGCGACCTCTTTACAAGACTCTTGCCACAGGTGTGGTCAGAGTGCCTGGATAGCTCTGTGGAGAGTGACCGGTAGCCTTTGGAATGACAGGCCGCTTAGTTACCGCGTGTTTGCGGGCTTTAATCGCTCCCTCGGCGATATCCTGACCTTCCGGATTTCTGTATATATGTAGCAGATTTGTTTACGGGGATATCATAGACTCAGTATTCGTTTTACACTGTTTATTATATAACGATACACTATAACTTAACAGTATTTAGAATCTTGGTGATAATTATTACGCTAATTTATCCTTAAAAATATACCGAAGATGACGGCCAACAAAACAAATTATGGAGAAAAAGTTCGACGTCAACCCGGCCCTGATTTAACTCTCCTTTCCCAAGAAAACAAACGCTGCTCCTCCGTGTGGACTAACGTGGCTTTGTCAGGAAGGCGCGACAAAGAATATTTCGCGCACAGCGGTTTACGACTCGTAGATGCAGATAGCAAGTGGATTACTCCATGAAATGTCCATCAAATAAATAGGTGGTATATATCCGATCGAAATCAGTATCGTGGGGTCGAAGCACCTCGACACCCGGGGTGTCGAGAATAAACGGGAGGGACTAGGGCGACGCCCTGTGACGTCAAGTTAGTATGCCGCCGCGTCCAATCCAGGGTCAAACTAGAACGGCCGTGCGTAATCTATTCGAAAAGTCTGTGTCAACTACAGCATCACTTTTCGAATGATTTACAACACGCTAACAGCAATAGGATATGAAACGGAAGGAATCTTGGCCCGGTACCACGATCTCGACATCGCCGGAGAGACACCCTATCCTAAGAAAATATACGAAAATTGGCTATATGTAAATACCGTAAGTTTAAAAGGTTCTTACCTAGACTGTATTTGAAGAACCTAACGGGGTAAAAATTATTTTATACGGCAACGAGACGGGCGGTACGTTATTTCGAGACTTTATTATACTTAAACAACAGGATTTTCTATTCACTTAACAGTCGTTCTTCTACCCCCAGTCCCGGGCTACACATAAAAATCTTAATCGGTGGTAGATACCTTATCGTTATCTTGCGCAGATATGTTTTTACTACAAAGAGACAATTCAAAATGCATACCTGTTAAAAATATTAATGACAAAAAATATGTTGACTACGGAGAATATTCTTAAAAGAATAATTCGTATTAAATCTATTTTCAAACCGTCGCTTTTAGCATCTACAGCTGTTCCGAAAATAGCTACTTCATTCACAGTGATTTTGCAATGGGTGGAGTAGAAAAGACTAAGGGCATGCACAATAAGCCAAAGGCTGCGGTGATATCGAGGCGGAAAGGGAGAAAAAATATGTCATGTACAATTATTATAAAAATTCACTACTATAACCCACTTGCCGCGTCCAGAAATTATATTGCTCGCACTGTTCGATCACCGGTCTTAAATTAATCGAAGCTTCGATTTCTTTATTGTCCCTACTTACGGTCGTTGAGAATTCCAGCAGTATTAATAACACCGTTTTATAACTCCATATTTTAATTATTAATTCCAGCAATTATCATATATTAGCTTAATTAATCTGTTAAATGTTTAAGAATTTCGAAAAGGAATGTCTTCAATGTCAACCATATAGTGTATAAAACATAAGTAATTTCGTTGCCTATGAGTATTCAGTTTGACTTCGTCGATAATTATGTAGCTTTCTGTTGGATTATTTTTAGATCAGCGGGAAGTTTGTAAATTATAATAATATATGCTTCATTATCTTGATACTAATTAGTGTTGTGACAATGTAATTAATTTGAAAGCTTGAGTGTCTTAACTAGATGGTGACGGTAGAAGATTTTCTGTAATATTACATTTATGACATCTGGAAAGTAATTAGATAATGTTTCTGGTGAAAAGGTGACATCTACATTCAGATATCACAGAAATGTGTATGTGATACAAATATAAAATAATGCGCTTTATTAATATATAATCAATTAAACTGTATTATTGATTGTTGTTGCCCTTATTTGGTGAAACTGGTCCATACTGCATACAGACTTGAAGACTACTTCTCTGGCTTCACTGTTGGGTTTCGTTTCTGTAAGTGAAGGGCGTAGCCAGCGCGTAAGCTAACTGGAACAAGAGGCCCTTATGAATTCTAGATGTTCTAGAATGTTCTTAAACGTTTCTGTAACTAGTTTCGTTGCTTGACAGCATTCTCAGAAAAAATTTATCTGTCAGAATGCTGTCAGTCTTCAACAGATATAATTTTGTTTTGATGCCAACTCTAAAAATCTAAATTTAATTTAAAATAAAATAAAACCATGTCATTTAAAGGTGACCCACCCCTAACTCACCTCTTTTTGAGTTTATATCCACGTCAAATAACGACAATCGACCAAATTTGGTTGTTCTGTGTTGGGGCACTACTGCAATACAGCTGTTTGTTGTAATTATTAAATAATCTTCCGAGATATATATCTGACCAACCATGGGCGTTAAAGAAAAGTTTTATATAAAAAATCGGCATCTTTTGAAGTCTTCTCCACGCATCCATTCTGTATCCGTTGCGTTGTATATATATATATATATATATATATATATATATATATATATATATATATATATATATATATATATATATATATATATATAGGATCTCCCAAAAGTCGCGAATCAACCGTCACATTAAGATCTATCTTAACCCCTTTTAGAAAAACCCTATGTGATCTCATCAAAAAAATGTATGGTTTTCAAGATATTCCCAATTTTAAGAAAAAAAATTGTCAAATTTTAAGTAATGACACCCCCCCCCCCCACGTGCAGAGTAAACATTTCTGGAATGTTATTTTTTTTGCACGTTAATCCTCAATAATGGCGTTATCGAATCAATCTGAAATATTTTGTGTTATTATTCAAAAAATCCAAAAAAATAAACTAAAACCGACTTGGACTTTTTGTCTCCAATTGTTTTAATTTCCAATAAACCTCCGTACTGAAAACAAATCCTAATAAATTTTACAGGCTCATAATTTCAAAAACTTCCCTGTTTTATGGAGATTCTAAAATGACATAAAGCATTATTAATATCTCTGAAAATAATTCATTGCCGACGATTGAAAGTAAATTAGAAAATGGTTTTTCATAAACTGTATCTTTTAAGCATCCCCAATGAAAAACGGCACCTATCCACTCTCCATAAATGAGATGCATGTCCGCAAAGTCTTGACGGGTGTAATTCACTCCATTTTCCATTATATCAAAAATACAGAGTAAAACAAAGTCCGTTAGTGAATCATTCTACTGAGAAGTGAGCGCGTGTGTAGCAAGTACAAATTAGTAATACCACATACAGACTTAGAGATTACTTCTCTAACTTCACTGTTGCGTTTCGTTTCTAGTTACAGAAACGTTGAGGAGATCGCGACTTTCGAATTTTGAAAAAATTTCTTCAAGTGAGCGCTATTTGGGACCCCTGGAACCCAACCGGTTTCAGTTGAATCTCTACGCTAAAATAAAAAAAAAACTCTGGACGCAGCAAGTGCGTTATAGAAGTGAATTTTCATAAAAATGTTTTTAATTACAAATATATCGCTCTAATGCGAGCAGGCATCAATTTGGTTACCGGTATAACCTATATAGTAGGAACAGTGTATCATATTTTATCAAAATAATTATTTGAAAATGTACAAAACTTTTCGGAAAATAAACTTTAAATGTTTCTGAGAAAACTGGTCTCCTAGCCAATGAACCTTAGGTTAATAGCAAATTGAGTTATTGAAATTTGAAACATTTAATGAAAATTCGCAACCAAAACGCCCTTGCTGCGTTTATACAAAAAATTTCCGAAAATACAGTTGAATGTTGGATTCCTAACCAACAAAACTTACGTTAATAGGAAATGAGTTATTGAAATTTGGAGGATTTAATGAAAATTTGCTACCAAAACGCACTTACTGTGTCCAGATTTTTTCTTACAAACATGCATCATATTTCGATAAAATATGCTAAAATGCAGTAACGAATTTGTTCTACAAAAATTAGCTAAAAATTATAGACCGTTAAACCATAAACTTCACTAAACCTACAGCGAAAGCATCAACTTAACTAAACCGACAGTCAAAGCATCAGAGAAAGGGTCTATTTGAAATGAATTTTCTGGGAATATTTTAGTAAAATGAAGGACAATGACGATTGAAACTAAGACTTCAGGCTTTGTAAAATATTATTCTTGAGACATTTTCCTTCCATAGCTCATATTAGTGTCAGGTTCATTGCCTAAATATTACCAATTTTGACGTTTAAAATCGCGATTTTGACGTTTAAAATCGCGATTTTGACGTTTTGAGGAAAAGCCAAATATATTTTTCTTTGAATGCCTGTAACTTGTTTGTCCTTTAACCTACGGAGCTAAATTTTGGTAGGTAACTTGCCTATAATAATATAAACCCGCGTATGAAATTTGGTTGCCCTTACTTTGTTAATTTTGGAGATATAATTTTTTTTCGAAAGAAAACATAAAATTTTCCGGGAAACCCTCGGCGGATTTTCCTGGCTAACGAACTTATTCAAGCCACTTGCGAAAGGAAGGTACTCACCAATTTTGACGTTTAAAATCGCGATTTTGACGTTTTGAGGAAAACCCAAATTTATTGTTCTTTAAATGCCTGTAACTTTTTTTTTCCTTGAACCTAAAGAGCTAAATTTTCGTAAGTATTTTACCCATAATGATATAAACCCGCGTGTGAAATTTGGTTGCACTTACTTTGTTAATTCCGGAGAAATAAATTTTTTTCGATTTTTTTCGAAAGAAAATACAAAATTTTCCGGGAAAATTTCGGCGGATTTTCCTGGCTAACGAACTTATCCAAGCCACTTGTGTAAGGAAGGTACACACCGAGTTTTATCAAAATCAGTCCATTATTTTTTTAGTTATAGATGTGACACATAAATATATAAATATATATATATATATATATATATATATATATATATATATATATATATATATATATATATATATATATATATATATATATATATATAACATATAAAGTCTGAAACCGACCTCGGATTTGGGTTCCAGGGGTCCTAATTAGGGCTTATTTGAAGAAATTTTTTCAAAATTCGAAAGTCGGGATCTCCTCAAGAGTGAATTTTTTTTAAGAAAATTCACTAAAAGTTATAAGCTTTTTAGTTTTTATTCTTAAAACGTCAAAAAAGTCGCGATTCTAAACGTCAAAATTGACATGTTCTAGATAGAGAACTTACATGAACGGCTATGCAGCTTAAATGTTGTAACAAGTTAAAAGCCTGAAGTTTTAGCTACAATTTTCATTGTTCTTTATTTTATTAAATTATTTGCAGAAAATTAATTTAAATTAGACCCTTTATGTGACGCTTTGCTGACAGTTTAAATTATTTATTTAATTTTAAGGAATCAGATTACGCTTATTATTTAGCGTTTTTTTTTAGTGAATTTTCTTAGAAAAAAGTCACTAATGAAGAGATCTCGACTTTTAAATTTTGAAAAAATTTCTTCAAATGAGTGCGATCTAGGTCCCCTAAAACCCATATCCGGGGTCAGTTACAATTTTTATATGTTTATATATATATATATATATATATATATATATATATATATATATATATATATATATATATATATATATATATATATCACACCGATAACTCAAAAAATAATGAGCCGATTTTGATAAAATTTGGCATGTACCTTCCTTTTGTAAATGGCTTGGATAAGTTCGTTAGTCAGGAAAATCGGACGAGGTTTTCCGGGAAAATTTTGAGTTTTCATTCGAAAAAAATTCTTATCTCAAAAAGTAATAAGCCGATTTTAATAAAATTTGGCATGTACCTTTCTTTTGTAAATGGCTTTGACAAGTTTGTTAGTCAGGAAAATCGGACGAGGTTTTCCGGGAAAATTTTGAGTTTTCATTCGAAAATAATTTTCATCTCAAAGAATAATAGGCCGATTTTGATAAAATTTGCTGTGTACCTTCCTTTTATAAATGACTTTGACAAGTTCGTTAATCAAAAAAATCTGACGAGGTTTTCCGGGAAAATTTTGAGTTTTCATTTGAAAAAAAATTTTATCTTAAAAAATAAAAAATCTATGATAACCAAATTTGGTAGGTAGGTTTACGATATAAAAAGTAAACTATACACCAAAATTTAGATTTCTATGTTACAAGAAAAAAAAGTTATAATAAAATATTTTGTGCCAGATCATTTCTATGAAAATTCACTACCATAACGCACTTGCTGCGTCCAGGCTTTTTTCAACTGGGCAAAGTGAATTTTGTTTTATGGAGAAACGGTGTTGGTAAGTAGTTTCTTCTTTCTATGGACTTCTGTAAGGTGAATTTACTTTAGGTCTCTTAACTGTATTGTGGAGTTGATATCACAGCATTTGTCCGATGGTTAATGCATAAAGGGGTTCCTCTAAGCATGTTTCTGAATTTTTTTTTCAAAAAACGAACAATACGCTAATCTGCTAATTTACCTATAAATGTTATTAATATTAAAAAAATGCAAACAACGCTCGTGCCTCGAATAAAGTTATCTTCGTTATTTTAACTTTAAATTAAATTTCCTTCTCCCGTTTCGCATCCGTTCAGCACACTGGGCACAAAAAATATAGGAATTTACATAAAATTGTCATTTTTAATTGAAGAAAAATAAAACTTGTTCTAGGTGTGACATACAAAATAGAATAATTTCTAGATTCTAAAACCTACTGTGACTCTATAATGAAACAACGTTCAATGAGACGAAAACCATTTCAGGTTAAGGGATCGAAAAACGTTTAAACAGTAAAATAGGCTTTCGTACTCCAAAAAAAAACATTTTTATTAGGCATAACACAGTAGTCCATAATAGTCCACGGCAACAGCAGATGTCACATTCAACTGACAAATTATTTTGATAAACGTCAGATCTACTTTCAAAGTGACATGTAAATAAGTATTTTGTTTTCTGACATTTGTAATGCAAATGCAGGCATGCTCTTCTTCTTACATTCACATTTATTTTTGGCCATCACAATTTTACTTATAGAGTTACATACAATTTTAGTGACTTTTGAATTTTGAAAAGATTTGTTCAAATGAGCGCGAACTAGGCCCCATAGAACCCATATCCGGGTTAGTTTCAGTTTTCATTCGTTTTCATATATACAGGGTGACAGGTTTCTATGGTAAAGCTCAATATATCCATTATTATACAAGATATGAGAGAAAATTTTATATGTTAATTATACGATGTCTGGAGTTGCATCTTATAAAATTATTTTTATAATCACAGGTGTCTCATGAGACGCTGGTGATGCAATTTTTTTTCCTAATCGAACACGCCTTATATTATTGCAATTTTTGCATTTTCCATCGAAAGATAATTCATGTTTGTAAGAAAATAAATTCGGGGCTTAGCAAGTGCGTTATGGTAGCGATTTTTCATAAAATGTTTATTTCGATAGCTTAATTTACTATTAACCTAAGGTTCGTTGGCCAGGAAACCAGTTTTGTGGGCACATTTTAAGTCTATTTTCGGAAGATTTTTGTATATTGTCAAACAATAAAGGTCTTTTGATAAAATATGGTACATTGTTTATCCTGTATAGGTTATACTGGTAACCAAATTTGATGCAAGCTTTCTTAAAAAAAATATATTTCATATTAAAAACATTTTAATGAAAATTCACTACCATAACGCCCTTGCTGCGTCCCGAACCTTTTATTTTTATTCATTTACTAAAACTGTCAAATCTAAGTCCAAGTCAAGAATTTCATAATACCCGATTTCTTTCGTTGCTAGACAGTTTTTATTTTGATCAACCCTTACAGTTAAAAGCACCTGCAAAATAAAACTTCAACAATAATCGAATATCACGCAGACAAATTTCTGCATGATTAGAATTTTGTCCGTTTTATCTTCGTGTACTGCAAAATTCTCCAACTATTACAACTTTTTGCCGTTATAGGGAATAACTTTTAATAAAATCAATCTCATCTAGAAATATGACAAGTCATTTCTGAATCTAATAGAAAGCAAGTACAAAGTCGGCAGATAGATGAAACACCTAAATTAAAAAGTGTGCTCGTTGATAGAATACTGAACTAGCTGAAGTTAATTTCAATTTCACCATAATAACTTCATCGATATCGTGCTCAATGATGTCTACTAATTTTCTGTTCTATAAAAAAGTACCATGATAATCTGAAAGGAAATTGTAACTGAAGCGTTAAATATAAAGTGGATAAAAACGCCAGACTTATATTATATGTGACTGCTAGTTTTTTTTTGTTGCTTAAAATCAATTTACGCATTTTCCTCGATGTTTGTGATATATAACTCAGCAATTATCAATGAATTTAATACCTCAAACGGCGGCAAACCCTTCTGGACTCTTGCTACATCTATTGGGAATAATTTATGCAAAAGCACGTTCCCACCTCTTGTCTCAGGGGATGAAATTGTTTCTAGCGCCCTGGGCAAGGCTTAACTTTTTTCTTCGTTGTTCGCCAGCAATTCTACTCTCAACCCACCTCCAAATGTTCAACCACCAATAATTCCCAATGTCGCGCATAAAATGACGGATATCATTTTTAAAAGGTACGAAAGATCCTCTCTTCTCTTAATACCAGGAAAGCATCTGGCCTTGACGAGGTCCCAGCAATTGTTCTCAAAAAATGCGCACCAGAACTTGCTCCTGTCCTGACTCGTCTATTTCAGATATCTTACAATAAAGGCATATTCCCTAGTAACTGGAAAACTGCTCGAGTACAACCCATCCCCAAGAAAGGATCCAAAGCACTTCCTAGCAACTACAGGCCTATTTCTCTCCTTTCAGTCGTCTCTAAAGTGATGGAAAAGTATATAAACACCGAATTACTAAAATTTCTTGAAAAACACAGTCTAATCCACGACAGGCAGTATGTATTCCGTCAGCGCAGATCAACTGCCAACCTCCTTTCCTGCGTCACCCATTCTTGGAACAAGTCTATGGAACCAAACGGTGAATCCCAGATTGTCGCTCTAGACATATCCAAAGCATTCGACCAGATCTGGCACGCCACCAAAACTTTGTACCTGGACAGCAAATTTCCTCTCCAACAGGAGCTATTCTGTTGTTGTGGATGTCCATTCCTCTTAACTGTAACCAATTAATGCAGGAGTTCCTCAAGGTTCAGCTTTAGCCCCTACTTTGTTTCTTCTCCACATCAATGACCTCCTCTCTAGCACATCCAACCCAGTTCACAATTACGCGGACGACAGCACCCTCCACTCAAATATACAATATTCTAAGCCTGTCTCTTTAGCCCAATTAGATGAGGATCGCAGACTCATGGAGGGTTCTGTCTCCGTGGATCTCCAAAAAATATTAGACTGGGGAAGTAGAAATCTTGTAAAATTCAACCCCACCAAATCTCAGTCTTGCTTTCTTTCTCATAAGAGATACACCAGCCCTAGACCCATCACAATGAACAACCAAGTTATTCAAAGTAATGAGTCATTTTCTCTTGCTGGCATTTGTGTGGATCGAAATCTTAATTGGCACCAACATGTCACATCAATTGCAGAAGCGGCTGCTAAGAAATTAGGTTTCCTTTTCCGGGCTCGCAAATACTTTTCACCAGCTAATCTCTATACCTTATATACTTCACAAATAAGGCCAAACCTCGAATACTTCTCCCACATCTGGGGTGCAGCTGCCGCTTCTACACTCGCTATCCTGGACTCCATTCAAAAGAGAGCTATACATCTCATCGATGACCCTACCCTCACCCAAAGGCTGCCATCCCTTGCCCACCGACGTGCCGTTGGTGACCTCTCTCTATTTTATAGATATCTGCACGGGCACTGCTCAGAGGAGCTTTCCTCCATAGTTCCCCCACCTGCTGCCCCCAACAGATCTTCCAGGGGAATAGAGCGCATGCACAATTTTACTGTCCAGGTCACCACACATAGAACATCTTGTTATGCCCGCTCTTTTGTCCCGAGGACTTCCAAGTTGTGGAATTCCTTGCCGGCACATGCTTTTCCTTCTCCTCCGAACCTCCAAACCTTCAAGTCCAGAATTAACAAGTTGCCTCTTTTCTCCTTGTCAACACCCACGGTACGATAGTATTTAGGCTGTAAGCCCTAGTGGTGTGTTGTGGAAATTTAAAAAAAAAAACTAGAAAAATACTAAGCTTCCCAACATAAAGTATATCAATGAGTGAAGATTGGAGCATGTGATGAGCACTGATAAGTACAATTTTGAGAACCCAATTAATCAAAAACAGTTTTTAGACCTGACGATCGTTTCGCTAACAAAGTTAGCCTCATCAGAGGGTTGACGTATAAATAAACAGTTTATTCATTCCTCTGATGACACTCACTTTGTTAGCGAAACGATCTTTAGGTCTAAAGACTGTATTGTGATGAAATGGGCTCTCCAAATTGTGCCTATAAAGTATATCTCTGAATTTAACTATCAATTTTTAGTGAATTTTTATTTAAAAAAATTCACTAATAGAGAGTTATCGATGGTGAAACTTTGCAAACATTTTTTCAAATGAGCGCGAACTAGGACCCCTTGAACCCATATCCGAGGTCAGTTTCAATATATATATATATATATATATATATATATATATATATATATATATATATATATATATATATATATATATATATATATATATATATATATATATATATATATCCAACCGATAACTCAAAAAATTATTAACCGATATCAATGAAACTCGGCAAGTACCTTTCTTTTATTAATGGCTTGGATAAGTTTGTTAGCCAAGAAAATCTGACAAGGTTTTCCCGGAAAATGTTGAGTTTTCTTTCGAAAAAAAAATTTTCTCTGAAAAGTACAAAGTTATTTTAATGAAATTTGATGGATATGTTGCCTTGCAAAAGACCTTACTACGCACCAAAAATTGAACTTTCTAGATTTATAAAAGAATGAGTTATTCAAATTTTGGCTTTCCTTCAGAAAAAAAAATTTTCTCTTAAAATTACAAAGTTATTTTAATGAAATTTGCTGGATACGTTGCTTTAGGAAAGACCTTACTATATATTAGAAGTAAACTTTCTAAGTTTATAGAAAATTGAGTTATTCAAATTTGAAGCATTTAATAAAAATTCGCTACCATAACGCATTTGCTGCGTCCCGAATTTTTACTTATCCGTACGACGATATAAATTAGCTTCACCTAGAATACAAGCAGGTAAAAAATCCAGAAGCAGCAAATCCGTTGTGGTAGCAAATTTTCATGTGGCTGAGTTACCGTCAAAATTTTGTTAATTATATAATAAATAAAACGTCTGGACGCAGCAAGTGCGTTATGGTAGTGAATTTTCATAAAATTGTTTTTAATTGCAAATATGTGTGTTTATAAGAAAGCAGGCATCAATTTTGGTTACCGGTATAACCTATATAGTAAAAACAATGTGCCATGTTTCATAAAAATATATTTATTGTTTGAAAATGTAAAAAAAATTCCAAAAGTAAACTTAAAGTGTTCCCGAAAAAACTCGTTTCTTGGTCAACCTTATAGGTTAATAGCAAATTGAGCTATTCAAATATGAAGCATTTGATCAAAATTCGCCGCCATAACGCACTTGCTGCGTCCAGAATTTCTTTTCTTACAAACATGCATTATATTTCGATGGAAAATGCAAAAATGCAATAAGGCGTGTTTGATTTAAAAAAAAAAGAAAATTTGTATCACCAACGACTTATGGGCCACCCTGTAATTGTAGAAATATTTTTTAAGATGTAGCTCAACAGATCCTATAATTAATATATACAAATTTTTTTCATATCTTGTATAATAACAGATATATTGAGCTTTATTAATTTTTTACGAAAATTCGACAAAAATTATATACCATTAAACGATAAACTCTATAGCTAAAGCTACTGCCAAGCATCAGAGAAAGGGTCTATTTGAAATGAATTTTCTGGGAATATTTTAGTAAAATGAAGGACAATGACGGTTGAAACTAAGACTTCAGGGTTTGTAAAACATCATTCTTGAGACATTTTATTTCCATAGCCCGTATTAGATTCAAGTTCTTTGCCTAAATGTTGCCAATTCTGACGTTTTAAATCGCAATTTTGACGTTTTGAGGAAAACCCCAATTTTCTTTAAATGCCTATAACATTTTTGTCTTTTCACCTACATAGCTAAGTTTTGGTAGGTAACTTAGCTATAAGGAAATAAACCTGCGTACCAAATTTGGTTGCCCTTACTTTGTTAATTCCGGAGATATTTTTTTCAAAAGAAAACACAAAATTTTCCGGGAAAACCTGGGCAGATTTTCCTGGCTAACGAACTTGTCCAAGCCATTTGCAAAATGAATTCATTCACCATATTTAATCAAAATCGGCCCATTATTTTTTGAGTTATCGGTGTTATACATATATATATATATATATATATATATATATATATATATATATATATATATATATATATATATATATATATATATATATATATATATATATATATATATATATATATATATATATATATATATATATATATATAATTGAAAGTGACCCCGGATATGTGTTCTGGGGGGCCTAATTAGCGCTCATTTGAAGGAATTTTTTCAAAATTCAGAAGTCGGGATCTCCTCATTAGTGATTTTTTTTAAAGAAAATTCACTAATAAAAAGTCTGGACGAAGCGAGTGCGTTATGGAAGTGAACTTTCATTTAAATGTTTTTACTAGCAAATATGTCTTTTTTTAAGAAAACAGGCATATTAAGAATAGTAGAAACAATGTACTGTATGTCATCAAATGACTTTGTTTGAAAAAGCACAAAAATGTTCCGAAATAAACTTAAAATGCCCCGAAAAAACAGGTCCCATTTTGGTGGCCAACGAAACTCGTCAAAATATTTACCCACCTGCCAAGATATAATTATTCACAAAAAGGCTTATCGACGAAACTTCAAAACAAAATTTGAATGAAAATGTACAAACAATTTTTTTCACAAAAATCCAAAAACATTTTTTACACTAACTTATTAAACATTTATTCATTATCCAAATTTAACAAAAATCTTACAAAAAATGATTTATACGGCAACAAAACAAATTTCTACGAAAACTGACTAAATATCTTCTACACAAAATTTGGTAAAAGAATACAAAAATTTCAATTCTATCTGTAATTAAGATTGAAAATAAAATAATTTGTTTGCACGAAAAGTCATTAAACATTATTTTTGATGAATTTCGCTAAAAAAAAAAAGTTCCGTCAAAACTACCTTGAATAATTTTTCACACCAAAAGTCATAACGAATGTTGCTTCAAAAAAATATATTCATCAGATTTATTTATAAGAAAATTTATTATCTATTCTATTGAACGACGGTAGCTTCCACGCAAATAAACTACCAATGCCTATAAATGAAGAAAGAAATAATGCCGTCTTACAGGTTTCAAACGAAAGCCCTCCGCAATCTGTTCGGTTTTATGGTGAACAAATTGACGTTGCAAAAAGTACAGTTTTTTTTTCTCCCTCAGGGCTCGCCCGCGTCTTTGCCGCCCCTATAGCACTGCAGCCCTTGGCCTATTGTGCATTACCCTCCACCCTAAGCTCGATCTCAACGACAGAAGTGATTTGAAAAATCATCCGCTGCCGGTGAGTCTCGAACCGTCGTCGCCCGAGTCCGAACTGGGAAGTTTTACTCGACTTTCCAACACGGCCACAGTGGCGCTAAAAAAAAGTACGGTACACCGTGTATTAAAACAAAGTCATTGCCATCCATACAAACCTACAATCGTACAAGGCTTAAATGTTGACGATTACCCTCAGCGACTTCAATTCTGCAGATAATATCAAGGACAATGTCAGCAAGATGGAAATTTTCATTTGAAAATAATATGGACTGATGAATCCAGATTTACAAATTGTGGTGTGTATAATCGCCATCATAGGCAGTATTGGGCAAATGAAAATCCCCATCTAAAGGAAGAAAGGCGATTGCAAGACAGATTTGGTGTTAATGTTTGGTGCGGCTTATTAGGTAAAAAACTGTTATTTTTAATTGTAGATTAGACAGTAAATTTTTTTAAATCAGGTAACTTCATTGTGGCTCCGGCTCTTTTTGAAAATAATTTAACTGGGGAAAGGTATCTTAATCTATTGAGAAATGATATCTTACCAACAATTAGAAGAGTTCATGATAATTTATACGAGATTTGGTACCAACAAGACGGTTGTCCAGCTCACAATGCTAGGATCGTCAAAGAATTTTTGTACCAAAATTTTAATAATCGTGTCATTTGTAACAATGCACCGGTTCATTAGTGTGCTCGAAGTCCTGGTATAACACCCATGGATTTTTATTTTTGGGATACTCTGAAGAATGATGTGTATAAATTCGATTCACCACAAAAAATCAATGAATTACGAAACAGAATCACGCAATCTATAAATCATATTAACCAAAACACCCTCACCAGAATTTGCAGGCATGTTTCAAAAAGGTGTATAAAGTGCATTGAACCAAACGGTGGCCATATTGAAAAATTTTCGATTTAATGTATTTTTAAGTTTATACTTTATTATTTGTTGAGTTCCGTTTCTAATTGTGTTGTTTTGTGGAGTTTAAGTGTCTATTTCTTATTGCGGGATTTCGTTATTAAACTCTTTCACATAATATTGCCTAGCATTACTACCTAATTAAGTATTGTAAATTAAATCATAGCATATTTTTTATGGTGAATAATTACGGAAAATTATGTTAAAAGTAGAGGTCTATTGTTAGACTCCATGGCCTACTGCTTTTTGAACACTTTTTTTGTCATTTGTTTTCTGGTATTGGATTTCATAGCCTACTATCCTCAAAACGGTTTTTCTCAAAATTGTCAGTGTAATTACAAGATTTCTCAAGCATGTTGTACATCATTGGAAAGATCTTTTCACAGGCAAAAAATCCAATATGGCTGCCATAATAAAAACAAACGTTGACACCTGTAGCTCAAAAACAAATGACAATGCAAAGTTGAGAATAGCATAAAAAGATTACTCTGTAAAAAGTGTCCTGATAATGTGCAAGTCTTAGACATGTCAGATAAACGCCTACTTAGATATTAAAGGAAAAAGCAATTGACAGATTTTGTTTTTTGAAATAACTCGAAAACGAAAAGACGCAGGGCAAAATACAAGTCATATTTGGAAAGCCCTAAATTCTCTTAATACGAAAAACAGATATGTTTTTAAAATGGTCATTTTCATATCACGTGACCTCTCTAGTAAAAATAAATGTGTACTTAGTCCCTATACAACCTAGGAAACGCAGGCTTAAAAAGAAATGATAATAGATATCACGACTGAATTTTTCACTAGCAAACGAAGTATTTTCCAATTGAAATGAAGGCGGCGAGAGTAATGAAATGGTTATTCTAGAGGGCAATTAATTGTCGAGAGCGAGTGCATTTTCTGCAGTTCCAGCAAATTCCGCAACGTAAATCAGCGCGTGAATCAATTGATGTACTTTTTACCTTGTTCAGTTCTTGTATAATAAATTAGCTTAGCTCAAAAGCGCACAGAACCGGTCCGATTCCCCTGAGGGCTGAAGCCGTTACTTGTTAGTACGTGGCAACCACGTGCCTAACTAAACCCTTCTACCTCCGCTCCCACTGTTCCTTAATCTTCATACACAGTGGCGTATTCGCTTTGTGCCAGCCTCTAAAATAACAGACAAATTAATGTAAATTGTCTGAAATAGTTGAGTATCATATTACATCTTCGTAAATACATAAACTGTCTGGAATAGTTTAGGAACACATCGTAATTAAGATTCCTTAAAATGGAACAAATGTGAAATGCGCCGCCGTCATTTACCCCAAAATTTAGTTGGTACATTGTGAGGGAGGTTTTAATTACAATTAATTCGTTATACTGTTTGTTGATACATACCGGCTGTCCCACGTATACTTTCGTATATACGTTTCTGGAGTACGGCTCACAATTGAATTCTGAAAATTCACGCGCGACAAATGTACTTAAGTTCAGAGAACTTCTTTAAAAAAAACTGTATTATTCTGAAGCAGGAGTTTACACAACAGAAGCTGGCTATAAACTAAACAAGAATCGAATTATTTAAATGCATAATAATTCCATCTACTATAAACGTTATCTTACAATACTAAGAATCCTAGATGGAATAAACAACACGCGTGCCTTACAATGTGATGACACTGCGTTATTTTTTTAATTTTAACAATACACCACGAGGGCTTACAGCCTAAATACTATCGTACCGTGGGTGTTGACAAGGAGGAAAGAGGCAACTTGTTAATTCTGGACTTGAAGGTTTGGAGGTTCGGAGGAGAAGGAAAAATATGTGCCGGCAAGGAATTCCACAACTTGGAAGTCCTCGGGACAAAAGAGCGGACATAACAAGATGTTCTATGTCTGGTGACCTGGACAGTAAAAGGGTGCATTCGCTCTGTTCCCCTGGTAGATCTGTTGGGGGTAGCAGGTGGGGGAACTATGGAGGAAAGCTCATCTGAGCAGTGCCCGTGCAGATATCTATAAGAGAGAGATGCCACCAACGGCACGTCGGTGGGAAAGGGATGGCAGCCTTTGGGTAAGGGTAGGGGCAAAGATGAGATGTATAGCTCTCTTTTGAATGGAGTCCAGGATAGAGAGTGTAGAAGCGGCAGCTGCACCCCAGATGTGGGAGCAGTATTCGAGGTTTGGCCTTATTTGTGAAGTATATAAGGTATAGAGATTAGCTGGTGAAAAGTATTTGCGAGCCCGGAAGAGGAAACCTAATTTCTTAGCAGCCGCTTCTGCAATTGATGTGACATGTTGGTGCCAATTAAGATTTCGATCCACAGAAATGCCAACAAGAGAAAATGACTCATTACTTTGAATAACTTGGTTGTTCATTGTGATGGGTCTAGGGCTGGTGTATCTCTTATGATATAGAAAGCAAGACTGAGATTTGGTGGGGTTGAATTGTACAAGATTTCTACTTCCCAAGTCTAATATTTTTTGGAGATCCACGGAGACAGAACCCTCCATGAGTCTGCGATCCCCATCTAATTGTGCTAAAGAGACAGGCTTAGAATATTGTATATTTGAGTGGAGGTTGCTGTAGTCCACGTAACTGTGAAATGGGTTGGATGTGCTAGAGAGGAGGTCATTGATGTGGAGAAGAAACAAAGTAGGGGCTAGAGTTGAACCTTGAGGAACTCCTGCATTAATTGGATACAGTTTAGAGGAATGGCCATCCACAACAACAGAAATGCTCCTGTTGGAGAGGAAATTTGCTGTCCAGGTACAAAGTTTTGGTGGTAGGCCATAGGCCGGAAGTTTATTAAGCAGCGCTGCGTGCCAGGCCTGGTAGAATGTTTTGGATATGTATAGAGCAACAATCTGAGATTCACCATGTAGTTCCATAGACTTGTTCCAAGAATGGGTGACAAAGGAAAGGAGGTCGGCAGTCGATTTGCGCTGACGGAATCCCTACTGTCTGTCGTCGATTAGACTGTGTTTTTCAAGAAATTTTATGATATAATATAACTCCTCCCTTGTCAGATTGAAACATTGGGTAAAAAATGCGAAAATAATGTAACAAAATAAAAATTGAACTTAAATTATTATATCTTAATTACTACCCTCGGAATTGTTTGATTTGGTTAATTTCCTTTTCTTAATAATACATTTATAAATAATATAGCAAATGACAAATGTGATAACAATGTAAATTAATATAGTCCAAAAACTAACTTTATAAAAATGTATTGGAACATTATCTGACATATTACTAATTTTTTCTTTCGGTTCAATAAGAGCTTTTTGTATATTATTTATTTCATCTAACTTAATGGAATTTAACCTAAGAGATTGAAAGTTTACTTTATATTAGGGATTATAAGTTTCGTCACTTTCACTATCAGTTTTAAAATGAGGAAGTTCAATCTGTCTATATTTTGTTTCAAATCTTTGATGACTTTGAATGTGAATATCTTCAATCTACACTTCACACTGTGGTTTCACTTCTAAAACATACATTCCTTTGAGGGGTACGTTGTCTCAGTCGTTGCCACATTTTCGGACAGCTACTGTAGATATTGGTGATAATATTATCCATTGGTTTTTCTCTAAGCTTTGGACCTTGGTGTTGACTACTTTTACTGAAATTTGATGACAATTGGTTACATTTTTCCTGAATTTCAGCATCTTGACTTCACAGGGTGGATCCTCTTGAATGCCAGCTGAGTTGGTTTCGTGACAAATAAATTCTTCATTGGATATTTCTCGGCACTTTTCTTCCCTATATATGTAATAGTGTTCATTAAGGAGCAGGTATTTCGAGTGGGGTATAATGGCTCTAAATGAATTAAGGTTTGGAGTAGGTAGGGGATATAAATTATAATAATTGTAGCCTTCTGTTTCACAAATCGGAATTTCTATTATGAATATTATTTGATTTCCTTTACTGTAACTTTTAATTTCAATTATCCCTTCCAAAAGCAGAATATTTTCTAATACCGGCTCAAAAGGTAATTTGTTTTTATTTGCATCCAAATAATTGCTGACTAATTTAATTTCTTGTAACAACTAATTCAGAATTATGAAGAGTACCTATTTTAGAAAATGTTATAGCTAACTGTATTTTCTCTAATATATCATAGATAATCTAATACATAGTAGAAATTTGTGATTTTGTCATATGAATAAGAAAATAGCTAAAATTTTCTATGCTTTCGAAATTAATTCTTTTTATCACCTGTTCAATTTGTTGCAACCGAGACTCAAGTACAATTTCATTATGCTGCAAAGTTAAGGTAATGTTTTTGAAACTTTCCACCGATTTTTGTGACAAGGTTATTTATTTATTTACCAATGTCTTTAATTTTCTTTGATTTTCTGACAAAATTCCAATTGTGTTGTCATACCTCTCGGCATCTGCCTAATCGATATTTCCGGTGAAAATCTTAATAAAAGATCGCAAAGGATTTAATAAACCACGTTTTGGTCTTTTAGTTATAGTTGTATTGACCTGATTTATTTGCAAAGTAATTTTATTTTCTAAAAAAACTAAAGCTATGTTATACGAGTTGTGAAATTCTCTCTTATATTCTGTAAAAAAAATTTAAATGCGATCTTAGTCTATTAAATTTTTGTTATATCGTATAAAATTGATTGACAATAGGTGTAATATCATATACTTGCACAAATGACCATAAATCAACTATGTTTTGGGAGTTACCTAATTTTAGGGGTAATAAGCCAGGATTATTTGAAAGGTCATGGAATACGGCTAGTTCTGCTCCAGCTGAGGAGACGATTATTAATATTGTTAAAAGCTTCATTTAGGAGACTTAAGGAACCAGCGATGCTTGTCCGGAATCCCAGGTCTTCTTTACTCTATTTTGATCTACAGGAATGTTCTGATGTAATATGACATTACAAAAAAACAGTCTTGCCTCTAAATTTTGCGGTAGCAGTTCTTGCACTTTTTGAAGGTGATGGGGATGCAGCAGATTGCGTCGGATAATTCTATGGACCGTCGGCTGTGTTATATGAAACAGCCTGGATAGTCGTCTGGTGCTGGTTTGAAGCTCACTTTCAATACTATCTAGAAGACGCTCCTCAGTTCATGCGTTCACTTTGTCCTCCAGCATTTTTTATGAAAAAGGAACCCGTTTCCCGAGCTCTACGTTCAACATTGGCAAACGTTTGACGATGTGGTATATTACGATTAGGAAATCTTCTTCGATATACCTCTAAATTTCTGCGGCAATTACCCTCGAAAAACCCTAATACCATAAGCATGTCAACTTGTTAATTAACCGAAAATTTTCCAGCCATTTTGAGCAACAAATTATTATCACAAAAGAAAACAAGAAATACAAGACAATAATTATTGTAAAACTTAATAAATTTAAGTATTGTCAGATTTGACAACGACTGTAACCTAGCGACTTGCAGAGCGCCCAAGGCATCCCCTATGAGACACAAAAAATCTCGATTTTCTCAAAAACTTCATTGTTGGTCCGTTCTTTTTTGCAAATAATTTAACTATGGAAAGCTATCTTAATCTATTGAGAAATGATATCTTACCATTGATTAGAAGACTGCTAGGATCGTCAAAGAATTTATGTACCAAAATTTTAATAATCGTGTCATTTGTAACAATGCGCCGGTTCATTAGTGTGCTCGAAGTCCTGATATAACACCCATGGATTTTTATTTTTGGGGTACTCTGAAGAATGGTGTTTACCACCTCAAAATATCAATGAATTACGAAACAGAATCACGGCAGCTATAAATCATATTAACCAAAACACCCTCAACAGAGTTTGCGGGCATGTTTCAAAAAGGTGTATAAAGTGCATTGAACAAAACGGTGGCCATATTGTTAAATTTTCGATTTAGTGTATTTTTAAGTTTCTATTTTATTATTTGTTGAGTTCAGTTTCTAATTGTGTTGTTTTGTGGAGTTTAAGTTTCTATTTGTTATTGCCGGGTTTCGTTATTAAACTGTTTCACATAATATTATCTAGCATTATTACCTAATTAAGTATTCTAAATTAAATCATAATATTTTTTTATCGTGAATCATTGCGGAAAATTATGTTAAAAGTAGAAGTATATTGTTAGACTCCTTGGCCTACTGCTTTCTAAACACTGTTTTTTGTCATTTGTTTTCGGGTATTGGATTTCATAGCCTGCTATCCACAAAACGGTTTTTCTCAAAATTGTCAGTGCAATTACAAGATTTCTCAAGCATGTTGTACATCATTGGAAAGCTCTTTTCACAGGCTATCACATGAACAAAAAATCCAATATGGCTGCCATAATAAAAACAAACGTTGACATCGGTAGCTCAAAAACAGATGACAATCCAAAGTTGAGAATAGCACAAAAATATTACTCTGTAACAAGTGTGCTGACAATGTGCAAGTCTTAGACATGTCAGAACAACGCCTACTTAGATATTGAAGGTAAAAGAAATCGACAGATTTTGTTTTCTTCGAAATAACTCTGAAACGAAAAGACGCAGGGCAAAATACAAGTCATATTTGGAAAGCCCTAAATTCTCTTAATACGAAAAACAGATATGTTTTTAAAATGGTCATTTTCATATCACGCCACCTCTCTAGTAAAAATAAATGTGTACTTAGTCCCTATACAACCTAGGAAACGCAGGCTTAAAAAGAAATGATAATAGATATCACGCCTGAATTTTTCACAAGCAAACGAAGTATTTTCCAATTGAATTGAAGGCGGCGAGAGTAATGAAATGGTTATTCTAGAGGGCAATTAATTGTCGAGAGCGAGTGCATTTTCTGCAGTTCCAGCAAATTCCGCAACGTAAATCAGCGCGTGAATCAATTGATGTACTTTTTACCTTGTTCAGTTCTTGTATAATAAATTAGCTTAGCTCAAAAGCACACAGAACCGGTCCGATTCCCCTGAGGGCTGAAGCCGTTACTTGTTAGTACGTGGCAACCACGTGCCTAACTAAACCCTTCTACCTCCGCTCCCACTATTCCTTAATCTTCATACACAGTGGCGTATTCGCTTTGTGCCAGCCTCTAAAATAACAGACAAATTAATGTAAATTGTCTGAAATAGTTGAGTATCATATTACATCTTCGTAAATACATAAACTGTCTGGAATAGTTTAGGAACACATCGTAATTAAGATTCCTTAAAATGGAACAAATGTGAAATGCGCCGCCGTCATTTACCCCAAAATTTAGTTGGTAAATTGTGAGGGAGCTTTTAATTACAATTAATTCGTTATACTGTTTGTTGATACATACAGGCTGTCCTACGTATACCTTCCATTAGCCGTTTCTGGAGTACGGCTCACACTATGTGAAAAGTGGAACCTGTGATTAGCACTGATAAGTACACTTGGAAAACCCAAATCACCACAACACATATTTCAAAGACCTTACGATCGTTTCGCTGACAACGTCAGCGTCATCAGAGGATGAAAGAATTCTAAAATTAAATCAACAGCTACTGTGTATTTATATCACAGCTAGGTAACGAACTAATCCGAAGTAAAAATTGTAGTCGCCGACCTATCCCTTGTCCATTGTGTTAATATTGAACGGAAGAGGTCGAAGAACTACTTTAGTCTTCTGGTTGACAAATTTATGAGGTCTTACCTAATCTAAGGATAATGGGCTTGAAACGAAAGGTACCGAGATATTTAAGGAAGCTACACGTTCTTTTTGCTCTAGAAATGTCACTATGTGAAAATTGGAACAACTATAGAAAGCCGACATGCACATCTGGCGTACAGAACAATAAAGGCCGCTCATCTTTAAAAAAAAGACAAACCGAGTGTTTGGCTCACAATGTTAACTTTAACAGAATGCAGCTGTTTTTGTAATTATTAAAAAATCTTCCGAGGTCAATATCTCACCAACCATGGGCGCCAGGAAAAAATTTTATATAAAAAATCGGCATGTTTTGAGGTCTTCTACATGCACATATTTTATGTCCATTGCGTTGCGAATCCCCTGTATATATATATATATATATATATATATATATATATATATATATATATATATATATATATATATATATATATATATATATATATCTATGGATGTATAGATGTATGTTTCTATGTTTCACACCGATGACTTAAAAAATAAAGGACTGATTTTGAACAAATTTGGCAGGTACCTTCCTTTTGTTAATGTCTTCGATAAATTCGTTAGCCAGAAAAATCGAACTAGGTTTTCCTGGAACATGTTGCGTTTTCTTTCGGAAAAAAGTTTTATTTCCGAAAATAAAAAATCTATGGTAACCGAATTTGGTAAGTAGGTTAAGGTTATAAAACGTAAACTATATGGAAAAATTTAGATATTGTGTTTAAAAGAAAAAACAGTTATAAGCATTTAATGAAAAAATGTTTTGTGGCAGAGCACTTCTACGAAAATTCACTACCATAACGCACTTGCTGCGTCCAGACTTTTGTAATTAGTTTGAACATAAATTAATTGCTTAAAAGCATATTTTTAAAAATTAAACAAAACTAAACAATCATTTCCACTGCCACCTTATAGCATATGATAATGTTTTGTATCCCCCCTACTATGTCGAAAAGCATAACTATTGGATAATTGATAGTCCCTTTATTGATCTTATTTTTAAAGGGGTAGACATTGATCCAATTCAATCCATAGCAGGTGGTAGTAGAATTTTCCTTTACGTAATAGTAAAGGATTATTTTCACGCTCGAGGAGGTACCACCCCATACATCAAGGGGCCGGTGAAGTCCCAACGGACGTTTCCGGTTCTGGTGTATGAGTCTGTTTCCCTTATAAACAAAAATGATGATGGCTCCTCCTTGTACAAAATATTCCGGAGGCAAAATACCCCTCCATTCGGATCTCCGGATTCTTTAGATTGCATGGAGGGGTGTGCGCATACATCCGTAGGAATCTACCCTGCACCAGACTCCCCAATTTAGAAGCTGGAAGAAAAGACATACTATGGATAAAACTCTCTCTCAGGGCTCCAACTAAATTCATCTGTTGCATTTACCGGTCACCTTCTGACAACAACATTGTCCAGGTCTTTGACTACTTTTCTGAAAAAACCGACTGAATATCCTTCCTCCGAGGTCACTATTCTTGGTGACTTCAGTGTCCATAATAAGGAATGGCTAGGATCTTCAAAAACCGATCCACAAGGGAGAGCAGCGGAGGCCTTTGCAACCAGTAATTCTTTAGCCAATATGGTTCAGCAACCTACTTACTTTCCTCGTATCCCAACACACAACTCAAATCCCTTGGATCTCCTTCTTACTACAAAACCTGAGTGCTATAACATATCAGTCACCGCCCCCCTTGGTCGCTCAGACCACGGCATGGTCACTGCTTGCTGCGCAATGCAACCCGAGGTCACACAGTCATCACACCCACGTATCGTTTGGCACTAGAACTCCGCAAACTAGGACGAAATGCGGGATTACTTTTCCTCATTTCCATGGGCGTCTGTCTGCTTCTCTCATCCTGACCCCCTCTGATATCTCACAAAACGTCACCGAAATTATCCAAGATGGCATGGAATTATTTTTTTCACGTACACAGAAAACCTCTTCAGCCACTCAAAAGCCCTGGTTCTCTAAATCCTGTGACAAGGCCAGACTTGAAAAGATCAAAGCTCACAAAACGCTTCTACACAATCCCAGTCAAGAAAATCGTCAAGCATTTAACGACGCAAGAGACCGCTATGTCCGCGTTCTTTCTGAGGCAAAAAACTCGTTTAATAACCACATCAAAAACAAAGTCCTCTCAAGCTCCAACGGCAGCAAACCCTTCTGGACTCTTGCTAAATCTATTGGGAATAATTTCTGCAAAAGCACGTTCCCACCTCTTGTCTCAGGGGATGAAATTGTTTCTACCGCCCTGGGCAAGGCTGAACTTTTTGCTTCGTTGTTCGCCAGCAATTCTACTCTCAACCCACGTCCAAATGTTCAACCACCAACAGTCCCCAATGTCGCACATAAAATGACGGATATCATTTTCAAAACTAAAAAGGTACGAAAGGTGCTGTCTTCTCTTAATGCCAAGAAAGCCTCTGGCCTTGACGAGATCCCAGCAATTGTTCTCAAAAATTGCGCACCAGAACTTGCTCCTGTCCTGACTCGCCTGTTTCAGACATCTTACAATAAAGGCATATTCCCTAGTCACTGGAAAACTGCTCGAGTATAACCCATCCCCAAGAAAGGATTCAAAGCGCTTCCTAGCAACTACAGGCCTATTTTTCTCCTTTCAGTTGTCTCTAAAGTGATGGAAAAGAATATAAACACCGAACTACTGAAATTTCTTGAAAAACACAGTCTAATCCACGACAGGCAGTATGGATTCCGTCAGCGCAGATCGACTGCCGACCTCCTTTCCTTTGTCACCCATTCTTCTAACAAGTCTATGGAACTACACGGTGAATCGCAGATTGTTGCTCTAGACATATCCAAAGCATTCGACCAGATCTGGCACGCAGCGCTGCTTAATAAACTTCCGGCCTATGGCCTACCACCAAAACTTTGTACCTGGACAGCAAATTTCATCTCCAACAGGAACATTTCTGTTGTTGTGGATGGCCATTCTCTAAACTGTATCCAATTAATGCAGGAATTCCTCAAGGTTCAGCTTTAGCCCCTACTTTGTTTCTCCTCCACATCAATAACCTCCTCTCTAGCACATCCAACCCAGTTCACAGTTACGCGGACGACAGCACCCTCCACTCAAATATACAATATTCTAGCCTGTCTCTTTAGCCCAATTAGATGAGGATCGCAGATTCATGGAGGGTTCTGTCTCCGTGGATCTCCAAAAAATATTAGACTGGGGAAGTAGAAATCTTGTACAATTCAACCCCACCAAATCTCAGTCTTGCTTTCTTTCTCATAAGAGATACACCAGCCCCAGACCCATCAGAATGAACAACCAAGTTATTCAAAGTAATGAGTCCTTTTCTCTTGTTGGCATTTCTGTGGATCGAAATCTTAATTGGCACCAACATGTCACATCAATTGCAGAAGCGGCTGCTCATAAATAAGGTTCCTCTTCCGGGCTCGCAAATACTTTTCACCAGATAATCTCTATACATTATATACTTCACAAATAAGGCCAAACCTCGAATACTGCTCCCACATCTGGGGTGCAGCTACCGCTTATACACTCGCTATCCTGGACTCCATTAAAAAAGAGCTATACGTCTCATCGGTGACCCTACCCTCACCCAAAGGCTGCCATCCCTTGCCCACCGACGTGCCGTAGGTGACCTCTCTCTCTTTTATAGATATCTACACGGGCACTGCTCAGAGGAGCTTTCCTCCATAGTTCCCCCACCTGCTGCCACCAACAGATCTACCAGGGGAACAGAGCGAATGCACCCTTTCACTGTCCAGGTCACCAGACATAGAACATCTTATTATGCCCGCTCTTTTGTCCCGAGGACTTCCAAGTTGTGGAATTCTTTGCCGGCACATGTTTTTCCTTCTGCTCCGAACCTCCAAACCTTCAAGTGCAGAATTAACAAGTTGCCTCTTTCCTCCTTGTCAACACCCACGGTACGATAGTATTTAGGCTGTAAGCCCTCGTGGTGTGTTGTTACAATTAAAAAATATATATTATAGAGAAACCAAGTAAGATTATACTGGTTACCTACACAGCCATGTAAAGAAGACATAAATAGTTTTTTATTCGCACTATTAAATGCGGTTTAAATATTTTAACACAAAGTCATAACCATAATGGGGAAGCACACGTTACATAGCTTCTACGGGAATTATAAACTTCATGTTTGTTAGCGTAGTTGCTTTCAGGGGACCTGCAACATTTTAAGCTAAATGTAATGTGATTGGGGATTAAACGGGAGAGTATTATTGTTCATTACTTGAGCCATAATTGGAACGTAAACTTTCTAAGATAATAACAATTAACAGTGATTTTACTATACTCTCAAAACCAGATATGAACTTCGATAATCTGGTTGTAAACTTTTTGCTCATTCTGGATTCTCAAGTATGGAATAATGACGTAAAATTAATTCCTCATCTGGTGGTTCGTACTTGCAAACTATGCAAAGTATAATAATGAGTGAATACTTAAAAAAAAACGGTTGGGGACGCAGCAAGTGCGTTATGGTAGTGAATTTTTATTAAATGCTTCAAACTTGAATAACTCACTTTTCTATAAACTTAGAAAGTTGAGTTTTGGTATGTAGTAATGCCTTTTCCAATGACAAATTTCATTAAAATAGCTTTGTAATTTCGGAGAAAAAATTTTTTTTCGAAAGAACACTGAAAAATTTGAATAACTCGATTTTCTATAAATTTAGAAAGTTAATTCCGAAAACCTTGGCGGATTTTTCTGGCTAACGAACTCATCTAAGCCATTAATAAAAGAAAGGCACTTGCCGAATTTAATCGAAATCGGTTAATTATTTTTTGAGTTATCGGTGGGATATATATATATATATATATATATATATATATATATATATATATATATATATATATATATATATATATATATATATATATATATATATATATATATATACATATATATATATATATATATATATATATATATATATATATATATATATATATATAGTACAAAAGATTCCGGAGATAAAATACCCCTTCATTCGGATCTCCGGGAGGAGGTGTACAGGGGGCGTCAGCATCAAGATTTAACATATCCTTCTGGAATATATGTGGCCTAAATTCTAACCTGAACTCCGTCCACCATTTCCTCCAGGCTAATAGGCCCCAACTCCCCTTCCTCACCGAAACCCAAATCAGTGCCAAAACAGCCACTAATCACCTTAATTTTCTGGGGTATGAGGTCCCTACTTCGTTTAGATTGCATGGAGACGTGTGCGCATACGTCCGTAGCAATCTACCCTGCACCAGACTCCCCAATTTGGAAGCTGGAAGAAAAGACATACTTTGGATGAAATTCTCTCTCAAGGCTGCAACTAAATTCATCTGTTGCATTTACCAAACACCTTCTGACAACACCTTTCTCCAGCTCTTCGATTACCTTTCTAAAACAACCAACCATCTGATTTCTGAATATCCTTCCTCCGAGGTCACAATTCTTGGTGACTTCAATGTCCATAATAAGGAATGGCTAGGATCTTCAAAAACCGATCGACAAGGGAGAGCACCAGGAAAGCCTCTGGCCTTGAAGATATCCCAGCAATTGTTCTCAAAAAATGCGCATCAGCACTTGCTCCTGTCCTGACTCGTCTGTTTCAGACATCTTACAATAGAGGCATATTCCCTAGCAACTGGAAAACTGCTAAGAAATTAGGTTTCCGCTTCCGGGCTCGCAAATACTCTTCACCAGCTAACCTGGAATACTGCTCCCACATCTGGGGCGCTGCTGCCGCTTCTATACTCGCTACCCTGGACTCCGTTCAGAAGAAAGCTATGCGTCTCATCGGTGACCATACCCTCACCCAAAGGCTGCCATCCCTTGCCCACCGACGTGTCGTTGGTGACCTCTCTCTCTCTCTCTCTCTCTCTCTCTCTCTCTCTCTCTCTCTCTCTCTCTCTCTCTCTCTCTCTCTCTCTCTCTCTCTCTCTCTCTCTCTCTCTCTCTCTCTCTCTCTCTCTCTCTCTCTCTCTCTCTCTCTCTCTCTCTCTCTCTCTCTCTCTCTCTCTCTCTCTCTCTCTTACAGATATCTACACGGGCACTGTTCAGGAGCTTTCTTCCATCGTTCCCCCACCTGCTGCCCCCAACAGATCCACCAGGGGAACAGAGCAAATGCAACCTTTTTACTGCCCAGGTCACCAGACGCAGAACATCTTGCTATGCCCGGTCTTTTGTCCCGAGGACTTCCTAGTTGTGGAATTCCTTGCCGGCACATGTTTTTCCTTCTCCTCCGAACCTCCAAACCTTCAGGTCCAGAATTAGCAAGTTGCCTCTTTCCTTCGTGTCGACACCCACGGCACGATAGTATTTAGGCTGTAAGCCCTCGTGGTGTGTTGTTGAAATATAATAAAAACGCACTTTTGCATTTTCTATCGAATTATAATGCATAAAAACATTGATATCGTTCATCGTTTTTGAGTCATTTCAATTATTTCGCAACTCTTCACGTTTTTGGCACATATCACAAACACATATCACAAATACGCCGTTTTTACCAATAGATAGTGGAGCCCCATGGAAATGACGCATTGAGAGAGATTTTTGTTTGTATTATTCGTTGAAAAAATCGAGCTAACATTAACATTACTAATAAAAATTTCTGTAAAGAAAATGGTGAATTTTTGTGAGACATTTTTGCAAATTTTCATACTTTTTTTTTAAATCTTGGTCCTAAAGCTGTTTATGAATAATTATATCATTGCAAGTGTGTAAATAGCTTGAAAATGTTCGTTGGCCAGGAAAACCGGACCAGTTTTTTCTGGAACTATTCAAGTTTATTTTCGGAAAATGTTTCTACTTTTTGACAGACAAAGCTATTTTAATGAAATATGGTACATTGCTAGTACTATATAGTGATGGGTCCTTATTTAAAAATCTGTTATTTTTTTAACGGTAAACACCTGTTATGGATATATAAAAATAACAGGGACAAAATACGCTTTACACTAAACTAGAATTCGGACTCGTATCCATTTCTTTTTCACTGCAACTAGCTTCGCAGAATAAACAGCGGTTTTCATCGGCAACTGTTAAATTTAACAGGATGAATGGACATGAGACTGGGAATACTAAATAAGTATGGGTATGCTATGCAGTATAGAGCGGACTTTACTTCATAACATATTACTTAACACGTTATTTATACGAGTGTGCTCGCGCTCTCGCTCACAGCTTTGGGAACGTAGGATACTATCGATCGACTATGCAGTTCAAAATTACAGATAAATAATTGAACCTGTTATTTTCAACGGTTATTATTAAATAACGTTAACAGTTTCAACTGTTAATAGAAAATAACCGTTTTGCCCATCACTAGTATTATATAGGTTATACTGCCAATCAAATGCCCTTCTTTTAAAACCAAGAGACATATTTGCCATTAAAAACATTGTTACGAAAATTCGCTACCATAACGCACTTGCGTTGTCCAGACTTTTTTGGAATAACGACTATTTCGGGAAATACAAGTGCCTTGTTGTACATTTTACGAAGCCGGTATTGATTGTAGACATGTTACTGATTTGGTTACTAATGTGGCTGTAAGCAATTTTACTGGTGATTCAATGTACCGCCATCTAAACCGTGTTGCATCTTCGCTCGTTCAACTTTGTAACACCTACGTATTCAAGTCCTTTTCTGATTCACGCCGTGAACGCATTAACATGCCGGCATTGATGAGTGATTGATGATGGCCTTTAAGTAGGAGATAATCCGTCAATCCTATCGGAAAATGGAACTGTCATTACATTTTTTCCTATTCAATTATAACAGAATAAATTCATTTGCATCTTAAATTGGAACCGTTTAATAAAAACGATTGACTGAAAGTAATTTATTGTAAAGCATATATCAGAAGAAACTAAATAACAAAACTGATTGCATGTATAATATAAAAAATGAGTAGGCGGGGTCAGAGCTTCGAAGAGAAAAAAAGTCCGGACGCAGCAAGCGTGTCATATGTTATATGTTCAATTATAACACAGATCAACAAAATGAATTTTTTTGTGTGTCGAAAAACAAAGAACTAATTTAGGTTATTTGTAATGTGCTGATTCCAAAAATGCCCTGAGATTTCCTCTATCAGCTCTGGTTTTTTGAGATACAGGCTAATTGAGTTTTGTTCTGATAAAAGGCATATTCGAAAGCCTGTCTCATTAGGCCAATTAGATGAGGATCTCAGGCTCATCTCATTTCTGTTTTTGTGGATCTCCAAAAAATATTAGACTGGGAAAGTAGAAATCTTGTACAATTCAACTCCACCAAATCTGAGTCTTGCTTTCTATCTCATAAGAGATACACCAGCCCTAGACCCATCACAATTAACAACCAAGTTATTCAAAATAATGAGTCCTTTTCACTTGTTGGCGTTTCTGTGGATCGAAATCTCAATTAGCACCAAGATGTCACATCAATTGCAGGAACTGAGAAAAAGGGATGAAGAAGCAAAGGAAGAAATGAGAAGAAGAGATCAAGAAACAAAGAAAATTCTGCAAGAACAAGCCAACAAAATTGAGAATATTACTTCGTGTGTCGACGAACGTATGAAGCAGGTAAAAGATGACATCTTCCAACAAGTAGAAAGTCGGGTAAGGGGTATCATCGACGATGTGCATGACAAGCTGACGAGTGTGCAAGAGATACAAGAGAAAATGCAATCACTAGAAAAGAAGTATGATACCCTAGTCAAGGGAAACATCAGACTCGAAGATAGCCACATAAGAATTAAGGTTCCCACATTTGGTTGGCTCAGTCCCATGGGGTATTTATCTACGCCAGTTCGAAGCCCCTGCCACAGCAAATGATTTGGGGCGAGAGAAAGAAAGAGAAAGCGACCTCGTAAATAGTATCTCTCAGAGGAGATACACTCGACGTGCTTCACGGAATTCCCACGGAAGAACAGGACAGTTTCGACAGCATTAGACATCAATTTGAAATGAGATATGGCGACCAGCACTTACAACAGTTGTATCGATTGCAGTTGAAAAATCTTTGTCAGAAACCGGGCGAAAGTCTCCAACATCTCCACGCAGACGTTGTCAAACTGACTTGATTAGCCTACCCCCATAGCTCCGATGGAGTTTTTAAACCAGCTGTCGGTGCAAACCTTCATTGACGCCATCAGCGATACCGACACGCAGCAGGCGCTGAGGATGGCTGGACACAAAAACTTGAACGATGCTTTGGCACATTTCTTGGCGTTTTAAGCGGTAAAGCAAGCGTCGGAAAGTCATGTGAAAGTTCGCAGTCTCTAAGTCCAAGAACAAAATAAAACAGATTTATCCAAGATCATGCAGCTACTAGAGAAAATACCAGAACAAATAAGGCCGACGTCTCATGGACACCCAAAAAGAGCTCACCATGCAAATGCCTTGCGCTGTTGGAACTGCGGCAATGTGGGACATATAAGAGGCGAATGTTGGGCACTAAGATCACGCGTAAGGGAAAAAGTGAAGCTAAGGACGGTAACCATTTCTCAGGTTAGAGATCCTGGCAGCGCTCTCCTCGTAGACGGGTACGTAAGCGGTAATAAGACTTAGATGGTCGTCGACACAGGTGCACCTAGGACGATTATTCGCCGCGACATGGTTCCAAGATAGCGAGTAAGAGAGCCAGACAGAGTGTACAGAGTAAATGCAGCCGGCGGTGATCGGATCCAGGTATTTGGCTAAACTGACGTCGAGCTGAAAATTGGGACATTTAAGGCAAAGCAGAGCGCCATAGTTGCCGCCATATCAGACCCGATTATAATTGGCTTGGACCTACTTCAAGGTCAGTGCGCTAAACTTGATCTTGGCACTAACATCCTGACTATCGGCGGTGAAGAAATAATAATGTCGCCTGGCAGTAAACTGGTAGTGCGAAAAATCACCCTAGAGGAAAATAACGTCTGCCGTGAAAGTGCCATTCCAGTGAAGAGAGCTGTGAGAGGAAGAGGCGACCCACTCACTCGGCCAGCTGCAAGTGAAGAAGAAATTATGAGAGAAGTACAAGATGAAGGGTGTAAAAACCATGTAAATGTGAAGCCAACCCAGAAAAAGATCAGTGAACACATTTGTTGGAACAGAGTCGATGTCGACATGATGAATACGGCCCGCCGAGATATTTGTGCAAGTAGAAACACCACAACAAGGGCAACTACACGTAAGAACCTGTACTACGTAAGAACTTTGCTTAAAGAAAGCTCCGACACGTTGACGAGAAGGAAAACCATCCACTCTGCTGTCAGAATGCATATACGAGGAGAAAGCGACCGCATGGAGACTCGTTCTGACGTGCGAGCTAATTCAGCTGGTTTTAAACAAGGGGATCGTGTGTGGTTCTACAATCAAGTACGACGCAAGGGACGGTCAGCGGAACTACAGAAATTATGGGAAGGTCCTTATAAGCTGGTCAAAAGGATCAATGAGGTTGTCTATCGAATTCAGAGGAGCCCGTAGTGCAAGATGAAGGTGGCCCATATGCACAAACTTACGACATTCCAAGAAATGTCAGAATTCGACCGGGACGATCGAATATAAGAGGGAGGCACATTTGTCTATGAGAATTAAGTTTATGGACTTTGTTACTTCTATGGCCAGATGTCGGTTATAAAGTGTGTTGGTAAGAGCGAACACTCTGGAATGATATTTCTAGAAGGGACCAGAAGTGGCAGGTGTAGAACAGTGTAGAAGGTCTAGAATCTCTATGGAGAGTGTAAATAGACGAACGGTTCATAGAGTGAGTTAGCTCAGTATTGAGTTAGTGTGGTGTAAAAGAAGCGATCATAGAAGGCGAATAGTGGAATATAGTTCTATGGACATTTAATAATAGAGAAGAGAATATTTTAGTTGACACTGGTGTTGGAAAATAGTTGATAATAATAAATTAGTAGTTTGGAAAGCTGTGTTTTGTTAATCAACAAATCCAGACCCCCGTAGAACCTAACAGTACATAATCATTTCTATGAAAATTCACTACCATAACATACATCCAGCGTCCGGACTTTTGATATTCCTACAAACTACGCTTAAACGTTACTATGCCGCACTCATGGTTTTCCTGTAACTACATTTTTGTTTTTTTTTGAACAAATTTGTAACGGAACAAAAAACCACCAGGTTAGCCACCTAAATTTCAATTATCTGTTTTTTCTTGATATAAATAAGAGACTGTTGTTTTTTTAATATAAAAGTGAAGATATCTTGGGGCAGGAATAATGCGGTGAAATGCTGAACACAATGCTCACGGCTAAATCAGAAGTTAATGTGAATAACAAGTGTGTAATGAGCGATTTATTTGGGAATTGGACAAGGCGGCGGCGACTTCACTGATTCGATTTCTTCGGTTCTTTTGTGTTTCTGTGAAAATTGTCGATATAATATAAAGGAAACGACAGACTCTACCGCAAGAACCTTTGCTGTTTTTATCAATTCGGTCTTTTAGAGGCGATTAATCTGGTTAAAGGTCTGAGCCGGGCACGGTAAAACTCCTCATTATGAAATACTCGGGAGTTCTAATTTGAAACTACCAGAGAAACACAATATTTTATGGTCTCGTTAAAAGTATAACAAAGGAAGGACGCATATTTCGAATTTTACGCATTGCTGGAGGTGATCGTGCTAGCCAATTATTGCAGAAGAATTACTACTCAACAACGGCTTATGTTGTTTTCTTCCTCTGCTGATTTTAAGCCCTGTGTCTCGATAATCTGTTAAGCGATAGCAAATTATTTTCAATTTAACGCTGTTTTGCCGACACCTAGCTAAAGCAAATTTAATGAATTTTACAGTGGATTACCACAAACACCGACTAGAACATTAAGGCAATTTTAAAAGGAAAATCACAAATTTCTGCAAGACGTTAAAACGATTAAATTGGAAAAGAATTTGAAAAGCACCCGAGAGCGAAGAGAACTAGAAAAAAAGTAGATGTCATAAGAAGACCAGAAATAATGAACCTTTTTAACGAGTGTATAAAACGAAACTATTTAAAATTTATAAATAAAATTTATACAGGATGTCCCAACTAAAATTTGCACCCCCCCATAAATGTTAGATTATCCCAAATACACGATGTATCATAGAATGATAGGCTGACGGTGAAAAATGGTGACATGAATCTTATGTAAGGCTAGATGCATTCTGACCACAATTAGAATCGTAGACCGGTTTCGCTCTAATTAGAGCTCGTCAGTACGGGATACTAATTGCAGCGAAAATATACCTATAAAGTAATACGGCTATGGCAGCCAGCCTCCCAACACTAAGTGATATATAAGACACGAAGCACGTGCCGCCACCTTGTTGCGGAACCAAGTAGTATGTTGTCCCGGCAGCTCCAATAACACAAAGTGTTAAAAAATAGAGGCTGTATACAACCAACTAACAAATTTCATTCCTGAACGTCACAAGGTCTGGGATAGACATAATTAAGGTACTTACTTACTTCCAGACAGCAAAATTTATTGATGAGGTGCCCTACGCGTTTCGGCTATGCAATAGCCATCATCAGGGGCAAATCTAAAATTGTAATAAAAAGGTCTGTCAGAATACATTGTCTTCTGGTAAGCAATTGTGTTAGTTTAAGCACAATGATCTCAAGTTAAACATTACATACATCATCAAGGCTAAAAATCTACAGTCAAACAGCAAAATAGGTTAAAAACAGGTCAAAACAGCAATGCTACATGTCGAATACAAAGCAAAAAACTACAAGCTACAACTAAAAAGTTACCTAATTCACATTACAGTCAAAAACATGCAGTCAAAAACAGGATAAAGGTCATCATTATCAGAACAGAACAAAAGCTAAAAGAGTTAAAATAAAAAGCTGGCTTGACATGTTTGAAAATCTCAATTTCTTCTAAGATGAATTGTTCCACTCCAAAACTTGAGGGATGTAGAATCTTGGCATCAGTGTTCTTATTGAAGCAGTGACCACTCTCTCTTAAATGACTACCAAAGACTGACGTGTCATTGTTCACCTGATTTCTGCTCCTGAGGTGCTCTGACACCCTGGTGCTTAATGATCTTCCTGTTCTCCCGATGTAAACAGCATTGCAATCGGGGGCACCACATGTTAAACGATAAACACCTGACTTCTTAAGGTCTGGGATATTGTCCTTGTTATGGATGAACATATTACTAACTGTGTTCATGGATTTGAATGAAAACTTCACATTGTCTCTCTTTGTTCCAACAACGAAGTTTTGAACCTGTCCAACACAGACATTTCGAATTTTCCTTCATTGTATAATTATTTAGTGAACTAATATTACCAGTAGTCTATGGTTCCTCTATGGCTAAATCATAACGTATACACCATTAATCGATTTTCCGGCACATTTGGGTGTGTTGTTGTTGGACCGCTGGTACAATAGATGAAGATTCCAGCCTTGACAACCTGTGTATAGTTTGAATATAATTTTTCAAGAATTAGAAAGTAAGTATTGATGCCATTTTGTTTTTCTCGTGTCACTTCTTTATAGGATTTTTTCAATCTCCTTATGAGTTCTCATGGGGTTTCTGCTTAACTGTGTGGCCTCCTGTTATGTTTTGCTCTGTCAGTTCACTCCACTGCTTTTTCGCTTTGTCGATTCAATTTGACTTTTTAGCTGTTGTACTAACTAGCCAGCTTTTTATTTTAACTCTTTTAGCTTTTGTTCTGTTCTGATAATGATGACCTTTAGCCTGTTTTTGACTGCATGTTTTTGACTGTAATGTGAATTAGGTAACTTTTTAGTTATAGCTTGTAGTTTTTTGCTTTGTATTCGGCATGTAGCATTGCTGTTTTGACCTGTTTTTAACCTATTTTGCTGCTTGACTGTAGATTTTTAGACTTGATGATGTATGTAATGTTTAACTTGAGATCATTGTGCTTAAACTAGCACAATTGCCTACCAGAAGACAATGTATTCTGACAGACCTTTTTATTACAATTTTAGATTTGCCCCTGATGATGGCTATTGCATAGCCGAAACGTGTAGGGCACCTCATCAATAAATTTTGCTGTCTGGATGAAGCCTCTCATTAAGTACCTTAACTAACAAATTAGTAACTTATCAGCCCTGGCCCATTTCTACCTTAATATAGGTACAAAGTATGTAAGGCTAGATGCACTCTCACCACAATTAGAACCGTAGACCGGTTT
The DNA here is from genome assembly GCA_964006375.1 of Tillus elongatus. NCBI lineage: Eukaryota > Metazoa > Arthropoda > Insecta > Coleoptera > Cleridae > Tillus > Tillus elongatus. The sequence goes on from OZ023266.1 coordinate 167,600,203, forward strand.
CGCTCTAATTAAAGATCGTCAGTGCGGCACACTAAATGCAGCGAAAATACACCTATAAAGTAATATGGCTATGGTAGCCAGCCTTCCAACACTAAGTGATATATAAGACACGAAGCACGTGCCGCCACATCGTCGCGGTACCAAGTAGTATGTTGTCACGGCAGCTCCAAATAACACAAAGTGTTAAAACATAGAGACTGTATACAACCAATTAACAATTTAGTAAATCTAGCATCTAGCGTTACATACTTTGCCCCTATATTAGGGTAGAAATGGGCCAGGGCTGACAATTTACTGAATTGTTAGTTGGTTGTGTACAGTCTCTATTTTTTAACACTTCGTGTTATTTGGAGCTGCCGTGACAACATACTACTTGGTTCCGCAACGAGGTGGCGGCACGTGCTTCGTGTCTTACATCTCACTTAGCGTTGGAAGTCTGGCTACCATAGCCGTATTACTTTATAGGTGCAATAAGTATGCCGTACTGACGAGCTCTAATTAGAGCGAAACCGGTCTACGGTTCTAATTGTGGTGAGAATACATCCAACCTTACA